>VZRJ01008538.1:797074-877466 GCA_013397565.1 Ptilonorhynchus violaceus
GCGGGGCCGGCACCGTCCCCGGCCTCCGGGGCTCGGCACCCGCGCTTGGCGCTGCCCCTCCTCTGCCCGCCGCGCGAGCTGCGCGGCGCGGCGGGTTCCTCCGATGCGGGAAGCGTGTGCAGGGGGCGGGCAGGCACCGCCTGCGGTGCGGGGGCGTGCGGGGATGTTGTCCCAGGTGTGCGGGGGTGGAGGGGGTGAATTTTGGGTGTAAGGGGGTGCGCCCGTGTGCCGAGCGCCGCGGTGCGAGTGCGGCTGCCAGGGCTGCCGTGTGTCTGCGTGCGTGGGAGGTTTCTTCGGGGCGGGAGAGTGTTTTTGGGTGCCCGTGTGCCCGTGAGTGTTCGCGCTTGCACGTGTGAGTGTGTGTGTGCTGGCATGTCCTGCCGTGCTGGATGTGAGTGCACGTGGGCACACGTGTGGTGTGTGACTGTGCGTGTGCCCGTGTGCTTGTGTGATTCTGTGCCTGTGAGTGCAGGCGTGTGCGCACGTGTGTTTTGTGTGAATGTGCGTACGTATGTGTGTGTGTGACAGTATGCATGGATTCCTTCCAGTGCGTCTGTGTGTACGTGTATTTTGTGCATGTGTGCCTATGTTCTTGCACGTGTCAGTGCGTGTGCCTCTGTGATGTGTTTTTGTCTCACGTGTGTGTGTGCATGGGCTCGTTCACACAGGTGTTCATTCATACAGGTTTGTGTGTGTAAGTTTTTGCATGGATGTGCATATGGTGCATGTGTGCACATGTGCATGTGTGTAAATGCATGAGCATAGTCTGAAGTGCTGATGGACATGAGGTGTGTGCGCTGGGAAATTTTGGCAGCCAGTCACAAAGCATGGATATTTGTAGGTGTGTCCACAGGGGTTTGCATTTCCCTATGTTGAACAGTGTGTGGGGGGGTGTTTTATGTGCATGGAGTGCCTTTGTAGAAAGATGGATCCTGGTTAGAAACTGTTTTCAATGTGATCTGAAGCTTTTTATATAGGTGTAGGTGCATGTATGAATTCGTATTAACATACACACGCACACACACACACATACATATATGATATATGCAATAGTACCACAACACCATAGATAATACTATCGAAGAAATATGGAAAGGTAGTGATTTACCTTTCACTCCCAAAGCTCAATGTAAAAGAGGAGATTTGCATGGCTGTAAGTCTGCTCTCATGTGGGTATTGGGGTGAGCAGTACCCCTTCCTTTCACCTGTACTTGAAACCATACCCTTTTTCAGTGAAGCCAACAGCAATTCATGGAGTGTGGCTCTGCATGTGGCTGGCTGAACTCGCCTCTGTAGCTGTAAGACTGCATTAGGAATGAATACCTTTAGCTGCAAGTAGTGGCACTAACCAGCCCGATTGGATCCATACATGTTTGCTTACTGGGGAGAAGCAAAGGTATATATTTCACAGCCTAGTGTACTGTCTACAGCCTTCTCTTGCAGACACATAAGTCTTGGAGTGTGACTGCTGTAATTGAAACTTGGTAGGCCTGTTTGGTTCCTCTGCAGCTGCACAAGGATATGATGGCACAAGTGATGTGATCCTTGTGTTGGGGTGTTAAGGGCAGTGCCATGTTAGGATCAGCTTTCTGACAAAATTGCAGTGGTCCCTGTTTTAGGTAAAGTGGGATAGGTGAAAATCACTCTGTTCTAAACCTGTCTACTGTATTTATTAATTCCGGTATCTTTACTATATACGTGTTTACATTGATGCATGTATGAATGCATGTGAGTGGAATCCATTTTTCAAGAGAAATTAAAACCTGGAGACCTGTGCTTTCAGAACAGCATAGATGGCCACACCTCAAGTATTCATATTTTGGTGTGTGTGTGTGTTTGGAATAAAATTCTTCTTTTATTCCCCCAAGAACATTTTCCGGTTCTGAAATTCAAAATCCCCTTGGGGTAAATACTTAATCAGTTGTAGAGGATAAGAAATAGATATTGAAGACAGACTTAATATTTCTAATTCATGCATTGCATTGCTCAGTACTTCAGTACCTAACTTATTTAGAGGGCTTACTTCAATGTCGTTAGAAGTCACATCTGTTTGACATCCAGCAAGATTTATGCTGTGAGTTATCTGTATTACTTCTGAAAATGAAGTTTTGGCTCATCAGTTAGATGTTAAACATGAACAAAGAAATGCTTACAGTTAAAAATGGGACCAGGGATTTTTTTTGTGGTGATAGTCCTACTAATTTTCAATGACCCTTAGGTTTCCAAGTAATTTAGATGCATTTTAAAAATAGCACTTCAGCTTCTAAGGCAAATGTTAGGCACATTTGGTAGTATTAGTGCTAGGGGTTGATTGGACTTTCTTTATAGTACACCCCCCACCCCAACCCTCTAACGCTGTGATGTTGCATTTTTCTTGTGATTGATTTGTTTTTCAATACTAGTATCCGTTAACCTTTTGAGTGATTCTGGGTTCAAGTTTTAGATTATGCTGTATGTTTCATATTCATAATGTGTCCTCCTCCTCTATCTTACTTTTCCTTCCTGTCTTCCTTCCCTCTCTTTCTCCCCTTCTTTCCTTACTCCTCTCCATTTCTTCTTTCTTTCCTCCCCTTCTTCTCTTCTTTCTCTCTCCTTTTTGTGCTCTCTTACTCTTTTTTTCCCTCCCTTTGTGTTTTTTCTTTCTCATTCTTTTTCTTTCTCACCCTCTTTTTTTCTCTTTCTTCTCCCTCCTTTCTCACTTTTCCCCCTCTTTTTGGCATGGTCAAGCTTATTGATCATTTGGGTATCAGTCAAGGATGAAAGTGACTTGGCAAGGACCATTAAGTCAATCATTATGATTAAATACTCCCAAGAATTTTAAAATGTGCTGAAACCAGAAATGGGCAGATACTTAACTGTCTGACCTGTCAGGCACATGAATATCAGCACTGCTAGTGGAAAACTTGTATCACAGACCTGACAGGCTCTGATGCCTTAGTTATACTATCTGTAAGCAGGCACTCTTTCTTCAGAATCTCCAAGAAATAAATACTCCAAAATAGTTCTATGGAATAATGTGTTACTATTGGCATTCACATTTTCCCCGTTCACAGTTCCCTGTTCACTTTGCCAAGGCAGATCAAATTTAAGTTTGATAATTACATTACGAATTCCTCCTACATTTTCAGCTGCATTTGTTATTCTTCATTCACTGTCTTATACTTTTGTGTAAGGTAGCTGTATTTTGTAAAATAGCTCCTACATTTTGCTCCCAGGTAACTTCACTCTAATTGTAGATAGACTGATTGCTTTGCTTTAAAAAATGCAGTGGGGTCTTCTGTGACAAATAATACTGTGAATAATACGGTACACGATGCTTGCAAGCACAGACAGCATGTGTAGGCATGTGTAAAGCATATAGGCAGTGATATTTAAAAATGAGTATTTGACTTGGGATACAAATCTCATTCACTCAAATCACATAATTCTCTTGAAAATCCTGACCAAATGCAGAATATTCTGTATTCCCATAACTTAGTCCATCTGGTTATAAACCCCACTATGATCATTAGTCCTAACTCTGACCCAGAACTGATTGCATGTTGATCAGTGAGACCTAACATTCTTGAAAACAGTAGGAGAGTTTTACAAATATTCTGTAAATTTCCATTTCCTCACTTACGCTTTTGAACATGCGTTGGAGTCCTTCAGGGGACATCATAATGAGGAGGACACCAGTGTGCCACTCCCACTTCACTCTCTTAGTTCAGAGTAGAATAGTGCCGCGCTGCCCACGCCCGGCTTTTGGCTTGGCCACGGCTGCGGATTCGAAACCCGCCGGAATAACGACCGCTTGATTGATGGTAACTGAGGTTTGCATGCCTCAGCTTCTCCGGCCTGAAAGCCGTTAGCAGCAAGCACTTCTCAGCTGTTTATAAGGCAGCAGCGAGGGCAAAGAGGAAAGAGGGACTCTCTGTCGCTTCAGTTCCAAGTTTTTATTCTCTGCCCTGTGAGAGCAGGGTACATCTTGAAGGGGAGCAGAGCAGAGAGACGAGTTCTCGCTCTCTCTCTGCGGTTTTTAAGGGGTTACAGAGTGAGGTAGGTGTAACAAAGCTTAACCAATCAGAAAGTGATGATACATAACAGAAAACCAATAAAGACATCTCAAGGGAGCAACAAAGTTAAACTGACTAATAACAATATAGCTGGAGGGAATTTCAAACCATGCTAGTCTGTCACAGGGTCTGAGGTTCTGTGACGGAAGAGAAGACGTGATGGGAGTGACATGTAAGGGGTGTAAGTTGCTATGCCACAGATTTCTCCTGTGATCTGCCTTCAGGGACAGAACCTGGGCTGCACCATAGCCACAGAATAGTTTTACTGCGTGAAACAGATAATGAAGTTTGGATGGAAAAGAGTGAGGTGGAGATCATTCCACAAATATTGGTATACTATTTATTGTATCGTATCAGTCATGATCACTCAAGATGATCTTGGTGTGTAGTTGTGTTTGCCTGAGATTTAGACAACAGGCATTCTCAGCAAAAGCTGTCACCACTATAATGTTCTCCCATCTCTTGTCAGCAGAGTTTGATGATTTGGAAATCCTATAGGGTATGTGAAAAGCAGAAGTGTCTGAGTTCTTCATATAGGCAGAATGACTTTTTACGTAGTATGTGCAGTACGGTCAGCTTTGGCAGAATTTGTATCCTGATCCCCCTGTCTTTAGTAATGGAGTGGCATAGGTTCAGATACCTATTTGAATACCAGCTGTATTACTCTTTAGGTCCAGTAATTTAGGACTTTCAGTGCATGACCAAAAATGCCATTGTTTATTCTGCCCATGCACTGGTTTGTGGAGATGTATAAGTAGCTCCCAACAATGTGATAGCTCCCACATGAATGTGATACAGTACAGCATTGTGCAGTGGAAGCTTTCCAAGGGACACTTGAATGGTGAAAGTTTAGAAAATACATTTAATGTGATCATTGCACCAAATATAATTATTTAGTATATACTTCAAGACAGATTATCACCTGCAGTTCTGTGTACCATGAATGTAAAAAAGGGAATTTCCATAACAGGAGATTACTGCACACAGTGTCGGTAGAACAAAAGAGAAGAAAAGGTTAATATTGCAGGGGAAAAAAGTGTGCTGGGAAATTGCTATGCTTTGTCACTAACAAAATAAGCAAAAGGGAATTGTCCAGAATTGCATCAAATATTATCCTTCTGTCATATTAGTACTACTGCAGTATGTAAAGGAAAAGAAATCAGCAAATGGTGGTGAGATGCTGAAATAGGAAGAAAAAAGATCTTGTTTATTTAGTGGGTTGTGTAGGTAATAAAGTTGGTGAGCTGGTGGGACTATGTTAAACCATGCTTCCAAATTCCACTTTTCTGTTTGCATTGGACTGAGATATAGTTAAGGTATATTAAACATGTCAGTTATTTACTCTAATTCAGTGATAGTCAGATGCAGTGTGTGTACTATTATTCTTCATTGATAAAATCTGAAATGCATTCCACTGGTGAATGTAGATTTTCTCAGTGAAATCCTGTTTGTTAGCTGGTGAGGTGAAAATAATTCTTCATACAAAAAGGTTTTCTCGTATCTCAGGTTTTGCTTTAATTATTTCTGTGACTTTTTTCTCTGTATTATCTGTTGTAATGTTTTCAATGCCTTTGTATGGTTCTTGAAGTGTCAGGGAAGATAAACACTGTAGATATAAAATTAATCATTATTCTTGACGATACTTGCAGGAGTTACAGATATAAATGTTCTGGCATATGCCAGAGAACAGAAACAAATCTAGAACACATGTAGAAGGCCTCTGTTTTTCTGTGTTTTTTCATGAAGGATTCTCCTTGGTTTGAGTAGGAATTCTGTGCATGGAGCTATACATAAACTAGGCCTATAAAATATTGGTAACCTTGAGTGTAATTTCAGACTAAAAATTACATAAAGGACATTTATAAGTAATTTGTAACTAGAAAGAAGATGGGTGTTCTATCTGCCTGCCATATATTCTTTACTAAACAGTTAAGAATATAGAGACTGTTGACATTGCAGACAGAATTGATAACCTGGTTTAGAGAGGTATTTCTGGACACACAACTAACATATACTGATGGCTTTTAGATGCCATATGCTGAGGTTATAAAGTTACAGATGGGTTATGAAATTTTGGTACCCAGTGTTTCTAATTACAAATCTTGAAGAAAACACAGGCGAAAATGGAACTTAAGTATATCTGACGAACAGCTGAGACATTTAATTTCGATTCATGACTGCATTATTAATTTGTCGCAGTGTTCAAGGTAGCCTAGTAAAATATTTCAGGCTTTTCCTCATATTATTTAATGTTAGACATTGATCAGAAGCTGGGGGAGGGTTAAAGAAAGTGGATGGAAAAGAATATTGGACTAGTTTCAAGCTATTTTGTTTCAGCTAGATACTTGGTATGCATGAACACAGCTAGACCCTTTTGCTATCTATTTCTCTCTGTACTCCACTCTAAAATGATTTATAATGTTTGAATCCCTTCCCCTGTTTAGCCAAGTGCAGTATTACAGCAAAGAGTATATTGGTGCTGATTTTGAATAGCATTTCACAACCAGCTCTGTTGCTTCTTTATACGGGCATCATGTGTCACTTGGAGAATGATGAGCTAAAAGTAATGAGTGTTGATGTGGTGATGCTATAATTTTTTGTGCAGCTTGAAATGCAGATCTGAGCTGATGTGTTAAGGTATGTGATGAAAAGCTCACCTTCCCCCACACAGAGGAGCACAGAGACACAAGCTGTTGCCCCGTGCTCCCCAGGGCTGTCCTGGAAGAGCATCAGCCCCACACGCCAGGTGAGACACAGCACCGCGAGTCCCTGGGGGTCATCCTCCAGGACAGCACACAGGCTGAGGGGTCCCTGCCTTGGGGGACAGGGCTTGTTATGGGATACAGGGAAAGAGCATGCTGGGATGGTGTGAGACTTATTATGGAAGGTTTAGGGGAGCAACCACAGGTGGGGAGATGAAGGGATCCAGCTGGTTTGGGGAGGAACAACTGTGCAAAAATGGAGAGATAAGATGATAGAGGAGACAAGTCACCTGTTGGCAGTTTGCTGGCTAGCACCCTAGTCTGCATTTCAGGTGGTGAGCTACATTTTTCATTCCTAGACATCTATAGTATATGTATTTTGATGTGCTTGAATGTGCTGCTTCTTACTTATTTATTGGTTTTATGGGTAACAAAATTTGTTGACATGATATGTGCACTACTTCTAATTCTAGAACTATTCTGTAATTACTGTTTTTTACATTAAAATATAGAATGTATAACATTACCCATTCTCATGAATGAACTGTTTTAAGTCCTCCAAATTCAGTTATTAAAAATAAAGTACTTCAATAAATAGAAAGTATATTATTAATTTATAGAGGCACTATTTTTTTATTTTCCATACTGTGCCCATTTATCATGTATAAACAATTTCTGTCATCCATTTCCTCTGATTTTGTTTCTTCTGATGTATTTTTACTGCTTTAGGATTTCCAGTTTCCCATGAAGGGTGTTAGCTACAGTTCTGAAACAGTAATCAGTTACATTATTTATTTCAGGCATATTGTCTATCCATATATGTGTTGTCCTTATTACAGAAACAAAGAAAAATAAGACTGTAGTGTATTGTCTTACTGAATGTATGACTATATGCATCTCAGTCTATTTATCTTTTTAAGAAAATTGTTTCATTTATAAGCAAGTAGTTTTTTGTCTGAAATCCTAATAGCCTCTGGCAAAAGTATTGTACAGATCCAAGAAATGGCATACAAATATTTTATACTAAAGGAGAAAAAAGATTTGCACTAGAAATATTGAAGGGCTACAAGTAAAGAAAATAATGAGATCCTTAGATACTGAATATATCGAAAAATTGACAATTAACTCAGGTGAATGTAAAAGAAACTTTAGTAGCTCTACAATCATTAAATGGAGAAAATTAAATTTAATTGTAAATATTTCAGAGTTATTTCAAGAAAATGTGTTGGAAATAATGTTAAATATTTGAAAGGCTACTCAAAATAATTCATTTGATTTAATCACATTAAAATGCTGAAGTATGCCTAGAATAATACGGAAAATAAATAGCAAAATACAATATATGTCATAGGAACTCTATAATTTTTCGGTATCCTTAATACCTAGTATAATAAAACAAGCAGGTGATGTAGAAGACCAGTTTGCCTGAATAGAGAACTCCTCTTGGAGATCAAGAGGAAAAAGAAATTGTATGATCTCTGGAAGCAAATTTAGGCTTCACGGGAAGATTCCAGAGATGTAGTTCACAGGTATAGGGAGAAATCACAAAATTACAAAGCTCAGTTACAGTCAAAACTGGCCAGTGTTGTGCCAGAAAACGAGAAAGACATTTTAAAGTATACTAATAGCAAGAGAGGTCTACAGAAAATGTTTGATTGATACTTGATGGTCACCTGACAAATAGGGATGAAAAAGAGGTGGAGGCATTCAATATTAGGCGATTTTTGCCTCAGTCTTTAATATACTGGTAGACCTTGGGCTACTTAGTTCTCTGAGTTGGAGGACCACAGCTACAGAAAGAGTGACTTTCCATTGGTGGACACTGAAATTTTAAGGGAGCAGTTGTATCAGTTGAATGTCCGTAAGTACATGAGCCTGATGGTATTCATTCCAGAATCCTGAAGGAGCTAATGGATATTATGGAAGGACCACTCTTGATCATTTGCCAGAAGTCTTGGAAGTTTGGAGACGTCCCTGCTGACCGAAAGCTGTCCAGTGTTACTCCAGTCTACAAAAAAGGTGTGAGGGAAGACCCAGGGAACTACAGACGTGTAAGTCTAACTTCAGGTCCTGGAAATATTATGGAGAAGATTATAGTGGGTGCTATTGAAAGGCATTTGAAGAACAATCTCAGGCACAGTAAACTCAGGTTCACAACGAAAGTCTTACCTAATTTACTTTCTGATAAGGTCACCCACATAGAGGATTAAGGGAAGGCAGTGGAAGTAGTTTTTCTGGATTTCAGTGAGGCTTTTGATACTGTCCCTCACAACATCTTTCTCAACCACTTGTCCAACTGTAGGATGAGCAAGTTCACAGTGAACTGAATGAAGAACTGGCTGAGCAGGTTGCAGTGAGTGGGGCTACATCTGGCTGTCACCAACAGTGTTCTTTATGTTTCAAATCTAGGGCCAGTTCTGTTCAATTTTTTTATCAGTGATCTGAATGCAAGAGTTGAATACATCCTTAGTAAGTTTGTTGATGATACCAAATTGAGAGGTGCCATTGACTCATGTGAGGGACAACAGGCCTTGCAGTGGGATCTACATTGATTGGAGCATTGAGCAGCTACTAGTGGCATGAAGTTTAACAAGACCAAATGCTGGGTTCTGTGCCTAGGAGAGTAACACTGGACACATGTATAAACTGGGAGAGGAATGGCTGGAGAGCAGCCCTGCAGAGAGAGATCACCTCAACAGGAGCCAGCAATGTGCCCTGAGTGTACCAGCAATGTGCCAAACTGGGTGCACTGACAGCAAACCACATCCTGGGGTGCATCAAACACAGGATGACTGGCTGGGCTGTGTGCACACATTGCCAGTCATGACCAGTCTCTCTTATCCAACAGCACCCCCAAGTCCTTCTCAGCAGGGCTGCTCTCAATATGTCCATCCCCCAGGACTGGTACTGGGGATTGTTCTGATCCAGGTGCAGCACCTTGTACTTGGCCTTTTTGAACCTCATGAAGTTCATGTGGGCCCACTTCTTGAGCTTGTCCAGGTCCCTCTGGATGGCATTCCATCCTTCCAGAGTGTCAACCGCACCCCTCAGCTTGGTGTCATCTGCAAATTTGCTGAGGGTGCACTCAATCCCTTTGTCTGTGTCATTGATGAAGTTGTTAAATAGCACTGGTCCAAATATAGACCCCTGAGGAACACCACTTGTCACTGATGTCCATTGGAAAACTGAGCCATTGACCGCTACCCTCTTGGATGCAACTGTCCAACCAATTCATCATCCACTGAACAGTCCACCCATCAAACCCATATCTGTGATTAAGAGAGAAGGATATTATGGGGAACTGTGTCAAAGCCCTTACAGGAGTCCAGATTGATGACATCTGTAGCTTTTCCCTTGTCCACTGATGTAGTAATTTCATCACAAAAGGCCACTAGTTTGGGCAGGCAGGACTTGCCTTTGGTGAAGCTGTGCTGGCTGTCTCAAAACACCTCTCTCTTTCTCCATGTGCCTTAGCAGAGCTTCCAGGAGGATCTGTTTCATGATAGATAACATTTAACTGACATAAGTAAAACGATGACATTTCACATTAACAGATTATAATGGCCTTACATTCATCTCTTCCCACATCATTACATATATAATTTAGGGGAAACAAAGTGAGTATAGGATGGAAAAAATATTTAAGATAAGAAAATATTTCTGAATACAGTGAAGAAGTTGGAACTTACTAGATTTTACTTTCTGTAATGACTGTTTAGTATGATTTTTATGTCATACTTACTAGGACTAGACACATGTTTCTATTCTCTTAAGTGAATTAATCATCTAATATTTATTCATGAGACTTTATCAAGGGGACAAAGCATGTTTTTCTCCTTTGATCAGTGTCCATACTTTCCAGGTAGTCTGTCTCCTATATTGAGTATCCAGTCTGACTCCCAAATCCTGGCAAGCTGTCTGCTCCTGAGATTTTTGTTAGGCAGAATTCCTTCCAGGCATCCTTTGGAATAAATGACTCATCTGTGTTTCTTAAAGAAATTGTTTAAGAACCAAGGTCTGGGAGAGAATTCTAGGCTGATAATCCTCATAATAAAATAATTTCCTTTTGGATGAGAATCAGGTGTGTAAACTCTTGATGAATTTTTTCATCATTCTATAATTGCTAATTCTGGAAACTCTGTACTCAAGAGGACTAGCTGTTGTGCATCTGGTTATTGAATGCCCAGGTCTCTTTGTGCATTTTGCCTGGAGCTAAAACTTTGAGCCTAGGGTTTAAATAACTTGTGGTGGTGCCAGATACCTTGTAGCCAAAACAGAGGCCTATGTCAAGGAGAAACTATAAGTGCTGTAATCAGTATTAACTTGCCTTGAACTCAAGGATAAGGGTACTACAATAAGGTAACCAGCATTAATATTACCTATTGGTTACTGCTGTGATGGCAGAACTAGTTACAGTGCATAAATACTTCACAAAGTTTGTGAGAACTGTGATCATCAAAGGGACAAAGATGTGTTGTTGCATAAAGGATGATTTGGGGAATACTCAAGAAGCATGAGTTACAAAATGAGAAAAAAAAACCCCAATATAAACAGTCTTAGGAGCAGTTGAGACCCTGCTTCCCCTTGGGAGGACCAAATAGCATAGAAACATTAGACATAGTGGAAATATAAAGAGGAAAGAAAATTAATGCCCTTCAGTTCTAAATTCTCTCATCAAAGTTTCTTGGGCTTAATCATCTCAATCTCAGCAACTGAGAACCAACCAAGACCAGAGCCAACAGTGTCATCCTGAGATCCTGGGTGTTGCGTACTTGTAATGTAGCATATTAGTGCTACTGACTGACAATTTTGTAAATGTACGGGTGATCAGTAACAAGGAAAAAGTAATTATTATAAATAAACACAAACAATAAAATGTGTTGTTAATGAATAAATTTAGTAAAGTTTGGTTTTAAAGCTTAAAACTGGCCTGATTTGTCAGTCTTCTAAACACTATATAGCAATCTCTTAATTAATGGAAACATAAATATATGTATATATATTCTGTATGTGCACATACATGTTTAATTGCAATGGCCTGAAAGTTGAACGTTGAAGCACTGACCGCTGGAGAAGGAGAATGTGTTTTGTCCTTCAGCCAGCTCATTTTCTGCAGATATTGTTTCTATCTCTGGAACTCTCAGGTCTGAGAGTGTACTCTTCTCTTGCTTTCTCACCCAGACTGTTCATTGCTGCTTTCACCTCTTCTCCATGCTGTCACTAAGGACCTGGAAATTCTTTTTTTGCTGGCAACATTTGTTGAAGCAGCAGCTGTTCAAGTCGTGGATACTTGCTTATTCAGAAGGACATTCTTCTTGTCCCATGCTTAGTGCTGAGTTTTCTATTCTTACCAGTCTTCAGAGAATCCTAGATCCATAATTTAATAATTTCTAAAATGAGGGTTTTGTTAACAGAACCATTGAACATGACAGCTTTCATAGCATCTCACTGCACAAAGTGTTTGAAAATTAGATTAAATGGACTTCTGATCTTCTACATCAGATGCTGTGTTCTTGTGAAAAAGATATGAGTCAAACAGATGAAAATAATGTTGTTTTGTATTTTTAATGGATCTGTGTAAAAGCTGTTCAAAGCAAATCAAATCAAAACTATCATATCTAATTCAAAGGTAGTAAAAGTGAAAATGTTTAGCAAGTTATGAGTTGTTGAAGTCTGTGGATTCCAGGGCCAGGGTTTTTTCTTTGCAGTTGCTGAAGCCCTCTCAGGTGCAGCCTAGGAACCCAGGGATCTCTGCATCCCACTTCCATGGCTACTGCTGCTGCAACTGTTCATGTTTTCAGGTTTGGCAGCAATTGAGGCACACGTTCAGGATTGAATTCCTTGGGGAAAGATAAACACAGTCAGGTCTGTCTAGTTGCTGTGGACATTTTGACCTACAGCCCCTTCTCCATTCACTGCCACTCCTGTGGTGTGAAGCACTGACACAGAGGATAGAGACTGAGAGAACACTGACAGGCTAGGTAAGAAAAGGATTCATGTGATGAAAGTAAGAGATCTGAATAGCAGAAAAATTGAAATAAGTTGTTACAGTCCTCACCAAAGAGTACATTGTCTTCTGACTACATGTATTTTTTCCAGAAAAGGCTGAAGGTGAGATTTAATTCCAGTGGAGGGGCTTGGTTTGTTAATGATTTCTTCTCTTGATTTGACCCCTTTTTGCCTTCGAGCAGGGAATTAATTAACTTTGCTTTATGGGGACAGCACTGAAGAGGTTACATTAGGAATGCAGTGTAGGGTATATCTATTCCCTGTTTCAACTTTAGATCAACAGATAGTAATCATGGACTGGCTCTGTATCACTGTAGAATGAAGAATGATTATTTCATGCTGTTGTATCTTTCCACAATGGTTTCTTGCCTTCCAATTTGGAACTGGAACAGCTTTTAGCCCCTTAATGAATCCATGCAAAGCCTTTTGTGTCTGATTGCGATGCTCAGTGAAAAGTAGAAAAACCACAGCAAGAAAAATGCAGAATTTGCTTTTCTGAGTTAGAATGGGAAACAAGAACCAAAGACATACATTTTCGTTTTGTTTTGGATTGGTTGCAAACATTAACAGCAGTACGTTTCTGAAGGTTCTGTTGGTGTGAATCTACCAATTCTGGTGGTTGGTTTAGCAGGAAATTGAAAGGAAATGTCAAATTCAAAGGGACCATAAATCCCTCAGTGGATTTGAAGTAGATGTTGTTAGATGCATAAATGCTAGGACCTGTGGAGTCTAATTAACAAGGGATCTTTTTACTTCCATAGTTGGGAAAAAATAGTAAGAAGAAAGGAGAAACTTTAAATGAGCATCATTTAAGTCATTAAACAGTGACATATGAAATGAGTTGATTGGGTAAATTAATTGCTTTAAGTTTTACTTTATTTTTAGTGTCTTTGTATACTTGCTCTAAGCATAGAAGAAATCCACTTTCTGTTACTATCACAATGCATCTTTTTGATACTAAATTCTCTTCAAATGGTTTAGAGAAAAAGAGGAAAAAAAAGAAAAGACCTTTCACAAGGAAAAAGTATATAAAAAAAAATATTCTGCTTTAAATGCCTGAAGCCAGTGTTGTAAACCTTAGAGTTACACACCTTTTTTTCCCCAACTGTGAGACTGATGCTCATTAGGGAGAGTTTCCTAAACCAGCAAAATAATAAAAACCTTTATATGTAATGAAATATCAAATTATCCAACACTTGCAATTCTTAAATGTAGATTTTAGTAAGAGATGGCTACTATTGAATAATTTACCAGAGCATATGTGTAAGAAATAAAAGCCACAGAAACAATTATTTCCATGACAGTAATGTCCACTCAAATGTATTATAGGCATAGACTCAGATTTCAGCCAGCTTTTCCGGAGTAAGTTATGGTGTTCAAGGGCATTAAAACAGAGCTGAAAATTTCACACATTTTTGTGTACCATAGCTCAGTTATGGCTAAAAATGAATGGAAAATTACTTCTTTTTTTGTGAAAAATTTTCAGAAAAAATCAACAGAGCAAAATGTATACAGAAAATTAAAAATGGATTAGTAAGTTGTGCTCAAACCTTCTTTGATATCACATAATTTCTACACTATGTGTTGCTTAACTAGTATCTTTTAGATGAAGGATTCTATTACTATTCTATACAAAATTACTCTTCAGTAGCTAATAGAAAGTACTAGTACCCTGGGGTTTTTAATTTTCTCTCATAATTGACAGACTTTTCAATGTAAGTTAATACTGATAAGCTTTCTTTTGCCATAGGACATGTGTTTGTCCTGTAGCATTCACATATTAAGTATATAAAAACCTAGATTCTCTGTATTCAGCTGTTAGTTACTACTTACTGCAAGGTTTCGAAGCGTGTGAAGAAGTATACTTTCTATACATTCTTAAATTAAGATGATATCATACTAATTTAGTTAAGATAGTTTACTAGATAACTAGTATAAATCAATATACTCCCAGCAGAGTCAAAGAATGTAGATCCTAACTAGCTGGTCTTTTTCATAATATATTTAATCATGTGTTTTTAAAAAAAATGTTGAAAAATGTATTCTCTAGTAAGCATTTTAAAGGATAGTCAAAATAAATCATACTCTGTCATAAGTAAGTTTGCCAATGACACTAAACTGCGAGGAGCTGTTGACTCTCTGAAAGGCTGAGAGGCCCTGCAGAGAGACCTCAACTAATCAGAGGACTGGGCAATCACCAGCCATATGAAGTTTAACAAGGGCAAGTGCCAGATTCTGCACCTGAGATGAGGCAGATCTGGAGTAGGGACAGACTGGGGAATGAGAGGCTGGAGAGCAGTGCCGTAGAAAGGGACCTGGGGGTCCTGGTCAGTGGCAAGTTGAACACAAATCAGGAGTGTCCTGGCAGCCAGGAAGGCCAACTGTGTCCTGGGGAGCATCAGGCACAGCATCGCCAGCCAGGCAAGGGAGGGGATTGTCCTGCTCTGCTCTGCTCTGGGGTGGCTTCACCTCGAGTGCTGGGGGCAGTTTTGGGCACCAGAGTATAAGAAAGACATCAAACTATTAGTGACCATCCAAAGGAGAGCAACAAAGATGGTGAAGGGCCTCGAGGGGAAGCTGTGTGAGGAGTGGCTGACGTCACTTGGTCTGTTCAGCCTGGAGGATACCAAGATCTCATAGGATTCTCCAGCTTCCTCACAAGGGGAAGAAGAGGAGTAAGCATTGATCTCTTCTCTCTGGTGAGCAGTGATAGTATCCAAGGGAATGGCACGATGCTGTGTCTGGGGAGATTAAGGTTAGATGTTAGGAAAAAGTTCTTCACCCAGAGGATGGTTGGGCAGTGGAACAGGGTCCCCGGGGAAGTGGTCATGGCATCAAGCCTGCCAAAGTTTAAGAAGTTTTCTTTCATATTGGGTTGACTTTTGAACCTGTGTGTAACCCATCCAGACTACTGGATGCCACAAAGTTCATGTCATACTGCAGTTTCTTATTGCCATAGACATTTTTGAATTACAAAGGTTTTGTTTCACTGTGGCATGCAATTTTTTTAAAATCTCCAGTCTAACACCACTATCCAAAAAAAGAGCAAGTATTGCTGAATCTTTTTCTATATATTGAGCTCCACAGGGGATGGTGAATGTGCATTTTTCCTTCCACAACTACACAAAGACAGAACTTGAACTCAAATAAAATTGTCTCAATTGTGTTTCACCTGCTGCCTCTCTGGATAGGTGTGTTTCTCACTAGTTTTGTCCTCAGAGACTGCCTCAGAAAACAGAATTTCAGCATGATTTATAATGGGTTGACAAAACACTGAAAAATTGATGAAGGAAAATGCAAGTACAAATACAATTTGTGCTCATATAGTGTTCTTACTATAAATATTGTTAATGCTAGTAGAAATGCAATTAATTAGAAAAAGTATTCTGAAAACCTTTAATACAATATGAAAATAACATGAAGTTGTATTTTCAAGGAGGACGTTATAAACAAGCCTTCATTCCCCATTGTGCTGCTTTGGGCTGGGATAATTTCCTTCATGGTATCTTGTGTGGGGCTATGTTTTGGATTTGTGCTAAAACCAGTGTTGATAATACAGGGATGTTTCAGTCTCTGCCCAAGGTATGTTGTCTGTGTGCCCATCTTTGATCTTGTCACTGGGTGAGACCTGCACTGCAAATACCTGTGCTCCTGGATGAACCCCTCATACCTAGGTCATGGATTGTCATGCATTACCATAGGCATTATACAGCATAACCTATTCTATGCTATGTTATCCCATCCCATCCTACTCCCTGAGCTCACCATGAGTCAAATGAAGAAGAGACTGTTAATTGTCTGAAATGCCAGGGGTTTTTCAGCTCCAAAAACACTTTCAAGGACACTGTCATGGTTTGACACTGGCCAGACACCAGGCACCCACAAAAAACCTGCTCACTCACCCTCCCCTGCTCTGCAGCTGGACAGAAGAGAGAAAATTTAATGAAGGGTTCATGAGTTGAGATAAGGACTGGGAGAAAATTCTCCTAGGGCAAAACAGGCTCTACTTAATGATATAAAAAATGGATTTATTATTACCAAAATCAGAGCGGGAGAATAAGAAGTAAAATAAGCCCTTAAAAACACCTTTTCTTTCCCAACCCCTCCCTCCTTCCCACCGACAGCACAGGGAGACAGGGTGGGGGTTTTGGTCAGTTCATCACCCAAGATCTTCCTTCTGCTGCTCAGGGAGAGGAGTCGTTTCCCTGCTGCACCGTGGGGTCCCTCCCACTGGAGACAGCTCTTTGTGAACTTCCCCAGCGTGGGTCCACTCTCACGAGCAGCAGCACTCCCAAAACTGCTGCAACGTGAGTCCATCCCAGGGGCAGACAGTCCTCCCAAAACTGCTGCGGTGTGGGTCACTGCCCTCCAAGGACAGGCTGCTCCAGCCTGGAAACAAGGCCTCTCTCTCCACCGGGACTCCCGCCAGATCACAGCCACCTCTAAGCATCCACCTGCTCTGGCGCGGGCACCTCCATGGGCTACAGGGAGAGAACCTGCTTCACCATGGTCCTCACCACGGGCTGCAGAGACATGTCGGCTCTGGCGCCTGGAGCACCTCCTCTCCCTCCTTCTGCACTGACCTTGGTGCCTCCATTGCTGTTTCTCTCACATATTCTCACTCCTACTCTGGCTGGAAAATTACAGCTATGCTCCAGACTTCGTTTTGGTTTCTTCTTAGATCTGTTATCACAGAGGCATTACCATCATCTCTAATTGGCCCAGCCTTGGCCAGCAGCACGTCCATCATCAGAGCCATCAGGGATTGGCTCTTCTGGACATGGTGGAAGCTTCCAGCAGCTTCTTACAGAAGCCACCTCGGTGCCCCCCTTCCACTACCGAAAACCAGGCCCTGCAAAACCAACACAGACACATATCACAAAGATTACAAGTGGAAACTTTCATTTTATTTTATTTTATTTTATTTTATTTTATTTTTTCTGAATCTGTTTCAGAGCTGATGTTCATTAGCATTAACACAAGGTGATGTAGCCAAGAGCAGGCTGATTCATTCTTCAGTTTAGCTTGGAAAAAATATCTCTTGCAGTCTGACAAAGACACATCAAAGAGTGACAGAATGCAGCAGCAGCAATACAAAACTGAGCAGTCCCTGTTTCCCAAAGAGTAGAAACCTGAAGGATGATGACCAGGACTGACCATGGTGAGACTGAAGATGTGTGTGGTTCTCTGGGGTGTTTTTGAAAGCATAGCACATACTGGTGACAAGCATACTTTTTGCCTTCAAAACCTTGCTCCGCTGTGTGCCTTGGCCAGTGATGCATGAGAAGCACTGTCATGCCTGCCCTGTGCTTGTATTGCATGCAGAGAGAGCTGAAAAGTGGCAGCTCCTGATGGTGCAGCAAGCCTGGAGCCCATCCAAGCACAGGCTGTTTTGCATGAGCAAGAACACCTGGGGAAGTGGAGCCAGAGGAAGTGCAGTACAAAAAGTGGAGATACAGCTTTTTTTTGTCTCATGGGTGCCATGAAATCCAGGATATGAAATAGACAAGGAAACCTAGGTTTCTTGAACAATAGTTTTCTGCTATCTAAATTCAGAAGACCTGACCAGGAACTTCACTGTTACCTACGTTTGATGACATCAGAGTATGAAGGGTGGAGCCTGAGATGTGTTAGGGTGGCTGTCACCCACCAGTAGCCTGCTGGAGTCTGGCTCCACAAATTCATGATCAGCAGATCCAGCCCTCCACTGGCTGGGTGAGCACCCCCTGTGTGGGTTGACTCTGAACATGGTGCTGGTGATATCAGTGTAGCCACTTTCAAAATAGGTGTCTCCCCCCAGGAAAGAAAATTACCACTGCTGGCATTAGCGAGCTTCCATTTGGAAGTTTAATTGGGAAAAGTGCCAAATCAGCCCAGACACTGAAAAAGCTACAAGAGGTGAAACAGTGGTGGTCAGTGTGATGCAGTTAGTGACACTGCTGACCATGAGAATATTCTTTACTCTCCATGACTCTGATTTTAAAGTAATTCTGTAGGCATTTAGTGAAGAGTGAGGTTGTTGCTGATAATACTGATATGGGTGAGGAGGTTGTTGGCAAGATGGTCCCTGATGCAGAAAGGCATCTGCTTCTTTTTAAGAGTCCCTATGCACCTGTAAGATATCCACAAAGAAGGACTGAAGATTTTGCTTTTTATATGCCCACCTGAAACCACTTGAGAATCTTGGTGTGATGAAATTACTGGTGATGTTTTTCAGATACAATGGAATTTTTTTTTTTAATTGATAAAAGAACTTGTATAAAACAGTCTTCTAGCACATACATGGTAATATGTTTGTAAAACAAATACGATGAGTGTAGAAATCAATCAACTATGTCTATTCAGTTAAAGAATCTCAACATTTTAATGCAAGCTGAGTGTGACGAGACAGGTGCTTGCATGTGTCCAAACATAGACCTGCTACATCAGCAGGTACGGCGAGGCTAGAGATTAATTCTCTTGCCATGAGTGGCCTCTTTTCAAAGGGCTTTGAGAAAAAAGACAGACTTTAAGCAGCAAGGATTTCAAACAACTTGGGATTTATGAGCTAAAACATATGCTTTGAAAATGAACTGCTAGCCAGTGTATTTTAAGACCATGCTTTGCTCTCTGCAGAGAACTGTACAAGGCAAATGAATTCTGACATAGCACATCCTCAAACAATTAGTTATAGCTGCACTAATTGCATTCCCATACTATAGGGAATGCAACCCTATAGATTGATTGCACCCCACAATAAAAAAGGATGTTAAGATACTTGAACACATCCAAAGGAGGGTAACTAAGCTCATGGAGGGGCTGGAAAGCATGTCTTCTGGGAAGTGACTGAGGACAGTGGGTTTGCCCAGCTTGTAGAGGACAAGGCTGAAAGGCGACCTCATTGCGCTCTACAGCTTCCTGAGGAGGAGAAGTGGAGAGGGAGATGCTGAGCTCTTCACCTTGGTACCCAGTGACAGGGAATGTTTCAAAGGAGCTCCAGGGGAGGTTCAGATGAAGCAGTCTTGATAATCCAGGAATGTCTTCATTATTGCTAAGCAGTGCCTACACAGCACCAAGGCCGTTTCTGCTTCTCACCCCACCCCACCAGCAAGGAGGCTGGGGGTGCACAAGAAGATGGGAGGAGAAGGAGCCAGGACAGCTGATCCCAAATGACCAAAGGGATGTTCCATAACATATGGCATCATGCTCAGCATATAAAGCTGGAAAAAAGAAGGAAGGGTGGGACGTTCAGAGTGATGGCATTTGTTGTACTAAGTCACTGTTACTTATGATGGAGCCCTGCTTTCCCGGGGATGGCTGAACACCTGCCTGCCCATGGGAAGTGGTGAATTAATTCCTTGTTTTCCTTTCCTTGCATGTATGGCTTTTGCTTTACCTCTTAAAATGTCTTTGTCTCAGTCTATCAGTTTTCTCTCTATGATTTTCCAATTCTCCCACCCCACCATGGTGGGAGTGAGCAAGCAGCTGTGTGGGGCTAAGTTGCCAATTGCAGTTAAACCACAACACCTATTAAAATTTTCAGTAAGGCATATTTTAAATTCTCAAATTGCTCCTAAATTTTCACGTAACAGTGTTAGCTGTAGAGATTTTTATGTTTCAGCATGTGCTTAAAAATATTGGAGTTTTACTACCATCAATATTTTTTGGAACAATTTATCTGCTGCAATACAACCTGATTGAGCTTACTCAATAGGCTAAATTCATAGTTTAGTATTCAGATGATATCTTATGCAGGAATGGTAGCTGTGGGTAGTGTTGCTAATTGAGCACAAACAAATGTTTCAAAAGAGCATACCTTTGTGGTAGAAAGTGAGTTCAAGTGTTTTCTTTATGTATATATTTAATGATACCTCTTTACTCTGTTCCTTGAAAAGAAGTTGTTTGATATATTCCTTTAACAGAAGTAATGACTGAGAATTCAGAGAAATCTACTGTTTTCCAGAAGGCAGAGTAGTTTGTCGTTCCACTGATTTTTAATTAAAAATAAACATAATATTATATCAGGTAATGAATGCCAGCTGAGTGTGAGCTTTTGCAGAGTTTAAGGAACAACAGCTAAAGTACTAAAAAGGGTCCCCTCCACAGGTGATTAGAATTGTGTAAGTGTCTTTATAAGGTTAAACTAGGGAACAATGTAATAGAATAGAGACATATTTGCTGTGAGATCTAACTGTCACAAAATTAAGAAATATTACAGGGGTTAAAGGTAAAATATTACTGAGCTAAAGGTAAAGTATCTGTCCTTTGCAATAGCCAAGCTTTTTAGAGGGGTTGTAGTTACAGCAATGATGAAATGTGTGGATTTCTTTAAGGACATGGATCAATGTTGAAAAATTCTTCCAGAGAATTTCAGAGAACCACATAATCAAATTAATACTTTTTGCTCTTTTTTTTTTCTATGTGGGATGGATTCTACCTACTGTTGCTAAAGTGATTATAATAACTAGGCATTTTAGAGCTCTTTTCATCATTAATACCCTGAGGGAAGATTCTTCCTCACTCCTTTCCTAAAAATATCACTTACTAAACAGACCAGTGTTATTGCTGAATGGAACAAGTAACCTTCCTGAAGCCTTCAGAATACCAGTGTGGGCTTTTTAATGAGATTTAACAGCTAATTACACGAATTCATTGAAATATGCCTACAAAACTTGATGGTCTGTAATAGCAAAAGGGCTGCTTCCACAAGCAGGTGTGTAGGTCAACCTATTAATATTTCTGTGCGTACATACATAAGTATGTAGCTGTAGGTATGTGTATCCTTGAGAGAAGACATTTATTCAAGATCCATTCGATCATTCATCATAAAGTACTATTTAAGTCCATGGATTTTATTGATTTTATTTATTTGTACCTTCTTCCTGTTAGCATACTGCAACAAGAATGCAAGTCATATCTTTTTTTTAAAAAAACCCACATGGTAGAACCTACCATAGCATTTCATCTAAAATGCAGAGTAATAGCTCCTTTCTCTTCACCTATTCTTATGACTTGAGTGGTTTATTTTGTCATCATCTTTCTCATGTAAGTAAATAAATTATCTTTGTCTTGCAGAATACAGAGTAATTTTTGCTTGACATGGTATATGAAGCTCATAAACTGAAAGCAGAGAAAAATATACAAATATTATTTAAGGTCATATGCTTAATGTCTTTCTGTTATTGTGAATAATGTTGTTCATCTGATGATTATACCTAAAGTCCTCATCAAAATCATACAAATGTTCTTTGTCATAAAACAGAGTGGGAAAAACCCCTCCTGTTTTTTTTTTTTTCTACTTCTACTGCAGCCAGTTCTTCTACTGGCTGCAGTAGAAGAAGATAAATCAAAGAAATGGGTGCAGGACACAAAAAACTTAATCAATTTGTGGGCTGATAAAGACTTTGTTTAACTTTTAAAAGTTCAATAAAGAGGTAAGGATGTCATAGAGCTGTTCAGGGTTAGTTAATAGGATCAAAAGAAAAGCAAAAGGAAAATGAAATTGGAGAATGAAAACAGGAAAGACCACAAAAAAAGCAGAAAATGGAAACAAAACCATTGCATATTATGGAACAATCTTTACATTCCTTTTCCTTTTTAGAATGGATTTTGCCTATGTTATACACATGAAATGAATTAATTTTAGGTCCACAGCTGGTAAGTAAATTGCCAGTTCTAAGCTAATAAGAATATTATTATGTCCAATTATGCTTACAGTTTTCCGGATTTTATTTGAACATTAAAATATTGTATTTCTCTTGTAAAACGTCATCTGTATCTTCAGTAATATCCTGTGACTTTCCAAATGCAGGAAATTTAGAAGATTTTTGTTGGGAAGCCAACATACTTGCTTTGATTTGATAAATTTCTCATGTGAATTTTTGTTTTACATAACCAGGTGCTACAAAGCCCATACTTTCGTCTTTGGAAAGTGTTTAAAAAGAAGTAACATCTAAGTTCCCAAGGCCTTTAAGTGCAAAGTATTTCTTCAATGAGAAATTTCATCTACGAACTCAAAGACTTCCTGTTGCAAACATGATGGATTTTTGTTGCTCAACTTAAAAATATGAATCACTCATCAAAAATCTGAAATATAAAGTGATTCTTTAAAATAGTTTTTAGATGCTTTTTGAATGTTTTTGACATCGACTTGATTTATTTTTCTGACTCAGATAAAATGCCAAGCGACTTCTTTTCTTTCTCTGGAGAGTACAAACACAGAGATCGACAAAGTTAGAGGAAAGAAAATAGTAATTAGCATACTGAATATGGGCAACCCAGCCAAGTGTGTATTTTCTAGGAGTACATCTCTGATGGATCAGTATGTTTTATCTGGAAATGATTCTAGATAGGTACCTAATGAAGTTATCCTGTGGGCTCATAGTACTGTTAGCTGAAGCATGACAGAATACTTGTAAGGAGGGCATAGATTACGTTCTTAAATGTAATCAGACATAAATCATAGAGCCACTAATATGAATCTTTATCAAATGGATGTTTCTTTTTATTAAGTTTTGTTTAACTGAAGAAGTTTACCTCATAATACCTTGCATTTTTTCAAAAGTTACTGAATGTGATAAAAATTTTACTGAAGTATTTTAAGTCTTTGTATGAAACTGAGATACATCTGATTTCTTTGCACACATTAAACATGTGAAACTAATCAACTGATTGCTTACTTTTCTTCTTGCGTCTGTAATTTGTACAGGTCAAGTGTTTGATATCAAATACACTAAATTGTACACAAGTATATGCATACATGCATTCTAGTAAAAAGAGACATCCGCTTCATAAAAAGTCAAGAGGAACATTAACTTTTCTTTCTGGTTAAGCACAAAACTCCCTGAATGGGGATCTCTTCAACCATTATATTGTCTGTTTCTTTCCTGCTGGAACTTGTTAAATTCAACAGCACTCTTAAAGGCTCTGTGGAAATATACCTCCTTTCTCTTTTCTTGAAGGCTTGCTTAGCCAGATCTTAGAGAGTAGTTTAGGAAATCAGTAGACCAACCTGCATAAAAAAAGAATATCATAAGTTATTATTTGTTTAAAGGACTTTAGAACTAGCCAATAACTTTTAAATTAAAAGAAGGCCTTCTAGTCCATGAGGATATGATCCATACAGCTAATAAGTCTGATGCAACACAGTATAATTGTAGGGACAACCTTTAAATAAGTAACTGCTTTTTCAGAAATCCAGGCAGCAGTACTGTAATTAGACGTCCAGGAGCTCCAAGGATATTAAAAATTTAAGCATGGAACCAGCTACCTTTGGAGTGTCTGTTTGCTAACAGCCTGTTCTGTGAATTGAATCAATATACAGTCTCTGTATAAAGACTTTTAAGTATGTCTATAGTTTTATTTTTATTAAGGTTAATAATTATATTTAAAAAAAGTTTGTTTAGTAAAAGAGAATAAATTGTTATGTGCCGAGAAAAAACCGCACTTCTGTAATCTTTGAGGATTCTTTGCTTAAATAGCCTGATGTCACTGACTATCTTTTCTTTCTTCTTTCTTCTGAACAGTTCAGATGAGCAAATTCGTACTTCACATGCTATTGTTAATTATTCCCTTACTTCATCTCTGGGTAGTTTGGCTAATCAATTTGTTATATGTGTAAGGACTATGTGATGGGCTGACTGAAACTTTTAAGGGAGGTTATTAATTTGTGCAAATAATATAGCATACAAAAGTGCAAAAGAACCCCATGTTTCTATGGACATTAATATTAGGAAATTGTTTTTTTCCTTGCTATGACCACTCAACTGATAAATTTTTGAAATACTAAAAAATTACAGGACCTCTAAATACACAGAAAATTATAAAATATTTGAGATGGCTTTTTTTGTTGTTTATAAAATATTATTTTTGATGTTTCATTTTAATTTATTTCTAACTAATTTCTTCTGAACATAAAACTTCATATTTTTGCAGGATTTATTGTACTACTGATTCTATTTACACCTAATGATGCTTTGTTTTCTGAGGCATCTGTGTTTTGAAGAAACCCAAAGTAAAATCTCGTAGACAACTTTCATAACCTGTTCCTCAGAGTACCTGTAAATTGTTTTCCATTAACAGGACTACCAATGCTCCAATATTACAGTAGTTCTGTGTTTTACAAAATGATGAATTCTGTCATCAGGTGCTAAGTACCATATGCATTGTAGTCTTGTTCAACTCAATAGGACACATCAGTATGTGCTTAGCTTTCTGCTGAAACTCGTGTATTTCATGCATGTCAATGGAGTAATTTGATTTGAATGGCATTGTAGACTATTCACTACTTTTCAATTATTCAGAAATAATTTCAACCCACAGTTCCCAATTTTTGAAAAAATACATCCCTCTAATATCACATTGTTCATACCTTACTTGCAGGTCATCGATCACTCTAGAATCTTTAGAGGTCATTATCTTAGTATTTAATACTAAGATATGTGATGACGATATTTAGGTGTCCAGGTGATTTACATAATCACACAATTATGTATTTTCTCACAGTTCTTGAAAATATCACACTTATATAAGGGGGAGAGCTAACATTTTTTGGTTGCTTTATTTAGTGTGATGCCTGAAAAAATTAAAATTTTTAAAACCCCAATGATTTACAAGATTCTTTCTCTACTGACACTTGTCTTTACATAAGTCTCTTGACACTGGAAGGCAAGGCAGTTTTCCAAAGCATCAATTTGTTTTCAAAACTCTAGATATTCTTTTAAATAATTTACTTTGTTTAGTATAAAACAAGTCATGGCTACATTCAGGACCTAAAGTATAAAATAATCTAAATTTTAAATATTCAGATAGAGCTCTGAAATCCTTTCAGTCGATAAAGTGGCACTCTGATTCTACAGATTTCTTTATTTATAATTGTCCAGAGCAATGGAAAAACATAA
Organism: Ptilonorhynchus violaceus; assembly: GCA_013397565.1. NCBI lineage: Eukaryota > Metazoa > Chordata > Aves > Passeriformes > Ptilonorhynchidae > Ptilonorhynchus > Ptilonorhynchus violaceus. The sequence goes on from VZRJ01008538.1 coordinate 822,719, forward strand.
CTCAGTTAAATCTTTATCTTGAAGACATTGATGTTAGATTTCGTTGTATCTCAGCAGAGCAAGCAAAAGTTATGTACATGTTGTACACTTGTTCTTTTGCTCTAGGAACATAGGTTTCATGTCTCATAACATGCTTTCTTCAGTATGTGCCAGAGTACACTTTTGTTAAGTATATGAACACTTACTGAGCTGGATGTAAGTATTCATTGTTCAATGGAAAAAAAGTAACATGGTGTTAATGCCTTCTCAGACCATTGCTATCAGCCTCAGAGGAGACACAGTCATAATAAACACAGGAGATTAAGTGAGGATTAACTAAAACTTTAACTGCCTGGAAGAGCTGGATGTAGGAGAGGACTACAGTTGTTCTTTGATTACGGTCTTTAGACGAGCAGTTCTCTGAACTCATACAGGGCTTGATTGTTATTAGAACCATATTTGTAATGTGCTGTGTGCATTCTTACCATCTTCAATTTACTGTAGAAACTATTTTAGACTATGGAATATCACAAAGAAATGAAGATATTCCAGTTGAAGGAATTTCATGGTACTTCATTCAGGAACAATGTAATATTGCTTACAAGTCTGTATTCTGACTCCTTTGTTTGTATAACAAATTTAGGAATAAAAATCTGATTATTCTGGTGATTGTAAGATCCTGGACTGAAAATAAGAGTAGCCTAGAAAATTTTATTATTTTAAGAGAAATCTGGCAAAATGAAAAGTTAATTGGTGTGCCTAGGCTGATTAATATTTGTGTTATTTGTATTATTATGGAATCTGAAGTTTTATATTGGATTTACCAGATGTAACAGGTAAAAGTAATGGAAGATATCATTCCATATAGTTCCACTAGTAACTGCATTCATAGTCTACTTTGAAGCAGAATGTAACAAGATCCTGTTAATTTCAAAAGTAGGAAATCAGAAAAAAATGAGGACAGGAAAAAAAGGAAATTGTGTGGTCATTCCTGTATTCGTTGAAAATCTTGCGTTTTACAAATAAATTTGAAAAACTATTCATAGGTGCCTGTCTTTGCTACTGTACTGCAAAGCTGTGTTTAGACTGATGTTTATAGTCAGTATTTAGTAACAAATCAAAAATATGTATTGATGATTGCACTGGTTTTAAAAACTCACTGGGGAAAAATTAAGACTCCTCAAGCCCCACCCCCGGGGGGAAACCAAAGAAAACAAGACTGTGAGAAGTTAAAAATGTTAGTCACAATTTTACTGAGGCAACTCGCAAACAATAGAGAAAAATGGTTTACCTACAAAACCAGCAAAGGCAAAACGCCACCTGGCTCCCCACCTCTCAGGCAAAAATAAAATTGCCACGTGGCTTAGGAGATCAAAGAAGGCTGTTTTGTCTGAAGGGGTTTACTCTGCCGAGGTGCTGGTGTGAGGTTCCCGGCACAGCAGTGGCAGCGGAGGCCTTGCTGCGGCATCAGCGCGGGCAGGGCTCTCCCAACACCACGGTGTGGTTCTGGCAGCAGCCACCTCTCCTTGACGCCGGCCAGCAGGAAATGGCCACCCTTCTGCTTCCACCTGCTGCCCTAAACAGAAAGGCCATTAAGATGACATAGACAGGTGTAGAATACACAGTTTGGTCACCCCCACATAGTGCTAAACTCTGCCTCCTATCCCTGTGACCGGGACAACAATGAAGACAACTGAAGATGTATATCACAAATGCAGATTTGAAGAATTAATTTAAAAACATTTCTGATAGGGATTTCCTTCACTGAGGCTTATGCTATTATAGAAATTATGTGTATCACAAGGCAGTCTTCAAAGAAAATGCAAATGATGTATAAATATCTTAATGTACAGAAAGTTCCAGTAAATTTTTTTTGTTGTTTTTTTTTTTTAATCTACTGGAGACAGGTATAAGAAGAATCATAGCTTGAAATGATAAAGTCTAGTGAAATTAGAAATAAAAGGCACATTTTTTTGATGAAGGGAGGATGCAATTAAATCAATGAAATTAGTAGAAAATGCTGTTGAGCCCCAGTCCTCAATCAGCAAGTTTATTTAAAAGGGTCTTGAGGTCCCTGAGGTGGGCGTAGAGGAGAAATGCAACAACATTCTCAGGAGTTTAAAACCCCAAACTTTACTGGCAAAGTTCAGAAGATCAGAAATTTAAAACAAAACATTAAATCAAAACAAAGCACTTCACTGAGAATTGACTTAGCAAACTCTACTCATCCAACCTTAAATTACCCCTATTTCAAGAAGAGGGAATTAGGGGTAGAAAAGAAGACAGAGAAAGAGAAAAAGGAAAAGCAAGATACAGCTAGAGTCTTGGATCCTGGTGTGGTTTCAGCTGCCATAAAATCCAAGGACAATAGAGAAGCAACCACGTGTGTCTCAGGGCAATGGGTTTTGTCTGCTCTGGCTTCCTGTGGCCGCCACCCCCAGGTGGGGCTTGCAGACATCTGACCACTCTGGGGCTCAACTGGGGCTGCAGGGGCGGGGTGTGGGGCTTTGTTTCCCCTGTGCCAGGTGTGCCAGTGACTGACAACTCTTCTGGGCTTGACTGCAGGCTCCAGGGAGTGGGGCGTGGAGCAGTGCATGTCCCCCTTCTGCAGAACTTGCCCTGCTCCCCCCCCACACACATTTCAGTTGTTTAGAGCCAGTAATCATTTTCTCCAGTCTCTCACAAATGGCAAAACTTCCTCTTTCTGTTTCTTTGAATAAGGACTGGATTTTTTTTGAAAGAACTGATTTATCGTTATGCAATCACTGAGATCAATAAAAATTACCTTTTACAGAAGTCAAGCTGATAGTCTAAGAGCTTTATCTGGATCAATCCAGACTGAGTTACAGCCTTCCAACAAGTCAGCAGACAGATGCTATATCACTGCAATGGGCTATGTGTCATCTTAACCTTGCCAAAAGATAAGGTAAAATTTATACCCCCGTGAAATTACTTTAAACTAATGCATTTTACCTTGGAAGATAGGGTGAGCTAAGTGTGCACATATGGTCTATTGTAACTCACCTCATGAACAGTGACTTGTAAAGCTGTTGTAAATTGTTAGCTTTTGATTCTGTGCCCCTATGCTTCCATGTGCAGGAAATATTCCATACTTAAAAGCTTTTACAGATTGGCCCTTCATGGGTAGTAGCATTTTTATGAGATGAGATGGATATGTAATTCTGATGGGAATAAATACTTTTTAAAATAGAAATACAAATCAATTTTGAGCTCCTCACTACAAGAAAGACATTGAGGGACTGAAGTGTGTCCAAAGAGGGGCTGGTGAAGGGTCTGGAGCACAAGTCTGATGAGGAGCTGCTGATGGAGCTGGGATTGTTTAGTCTGGAGAAAACAAGGTCCGGGGGAGAGTTTACCGCTCTCTACAACTCCCTGAAAGGAGGCTGTAGCCAGGTGGGAGTCAGACTCTTCTCCAAAATAGCAAGCAATAAGACAAGAGGAAATTTCCTCAAGTTGCACCGGGGAAGTTTAAATTGGATATTGGGAAAAAAATTATTCACTTGAAAGATTGTCAAGCATTAGAAGAGGCAGCCAAGGGAAGCGGTTGAGCCATCATCCCTGGAGGTATTTAAAGATATGTAGATGTGATGTTTAAGGACATGGTTTAGAGGTAGACTTGGAGTACTTGTCTATATAAACAGTTGGACTCAGTGATTTCTAACCTACACAATTCTATGATTTTAAAATTCTAATTGGAAATGAGTGTAGATCCTTATTTAATTACTTACAGGATCAGTTTCTGTGAAAATCATGATTCATAGATGGTAATAATGCTATGCATTTGATACAATATGATATACTTTGGGACCTTTGTTAAAATAATTTGGTTTTTAAATCCACTCTCTACTCCCTGTAAGCTTCTAAAAAACATCTTTCTCTTATAAAACCTCAAGGGTAAACAAAATTAATGAAAAGGTTTGATCAGAAAGGGCTTAAAATTGAAGAATACAGACACTATAGTGAAAATATTTTCCAACAGTGCAAAATGTATAAGATGGTTCAAAACTACAAGCTATAGCAATGATTTATGTTACCACAGACAGATGATTATAAATTCAGGCTGAACAGATGACCTGTTAGAAAATAAAGATCCTATCTACATTTAAGGTGGTTAATAACGTTGTATGAAGCAATGTGTTTTTTAAAAAAGAAATTAAATAGAATGTTTATATTGTTTATAAACAAAGCATTGTCTAAAGAGTGCTAAGATGTGCCTGCAAATTAGAATTTCTAAATAAAAAATAAGTTATATTCTCTTTATTCTTCTCAAACTATACAGTGATTCATCAAATGTTTTTCAGAAGAAGCTGTTATTCTCATATACTAACAGGCCTCTGTGTCACCCTTTCTTGTTGAATGAAGTAGGTCAACAACCTTCATACTCTCTCTCAGATGTGCTTCTTCCAAAACAAGGCTGAAACACCTACCAGTATGTCTGTGTGAGAAGCTGAAAGTAGTGACACCTGCTCTGCAGATCAACATCAGTCTTCAGAGCTCTCACTGCAGTATCTGCTGATGCTGTGCAGTTTTATATAACCCATTTTCTTATTTTCCATATGGCCAAGAAACTTGAATGAAAACAGGATCTTATCTGCTTATTGTCTCTACTCGAATTAATAATCTTCTGTTTGTGACATCTCAAATTATTGCTACGAAAATTATTTTAATGTCACAGAAGGCTGTGGTAAAAAATAAGATGTAAATGCTTCTAATCAAAGATACACTTCGTGCAAATGAAACTAATTAGAAGAGGAAACAATCTGGTTTAGCAGACCACCATGAAAAGAGCTGCTCAGCATTAAATATAGTTTGATAAAGACATTAGCTTGAAAAAAGACACTGGAGTAAGTAGAAGTTATTGAATACTTAATCTGGCTTTTAGGATATAATCCTAAAATATTCAGTTCATGGACCGAATTTAGGAATTGGATATAGGATTGAATATAGCTGGAATCAGAATAACTTTTTCTGTTGGAGCCTTTACAAAAGTAGATCTTTCATTTTCTTACAAGTGTTGAAAACTGCTTCATTGGAATGGGGAATTTATGTTAGATAGATTATCAGAGTTTACTCTATTTGCACACAGAATTCTATCATACAGTCTAATAAGATTGTCTTGAAGTGCTGAAGGCTATTACACTAAGGTTCCAAGAGTAACTGTCACACTGCACATAAAACAATAATTTAGATTAACTATTAATTAGTATATTTTTTATTTTCCTTTAAAAGTCTCTTCTGTTGTCTGAACAATTAATATTTTGCAGTAGGGATTCTTTATTTATGTTTGTAACTCTAAAGATGGGTATTTTTTCCAGCTCTGTTCCTTCAGGACCCTTCCAACTCATCATTCTGAGAAGCTTGCAGGCTTGCATTTATTATTAAAGTTGGTACACACAAGTATTATAAGCAGACACTGGTATAATAACGAAATGTACTTCATTAGAAAACACAAGTTTATCAAGACAAGAGATCTCCAGAGAAACAGACTGATTTTATGTAAAATGTAATTCAGAGAAATTTTTAATTTCAGAACAAAAAATTTCAAGATCATGAAACAGTGAAGCTGAAGAAAACCTTGGAATAACTGAAAACATTCACATCAAGTCTTCCCATTATTCTGTCTTCTCACATTAAAGGAATCTTATTCATGAAAGACCTTTTGTTTGCTTTTACCCTTTGGATACTGGTTTGTCTTGCTTTTCTCAGTCTTTTGTCCTGATCAGTAGAATGTAATCACTAAATGAAGGAGAGAAACCCATAGCTCTCTGGTTGTAACATGTGGTTGGGTTATGGAATTTAGGTATATCCTGTGTAACCGAATGGGGCAAAGCAAGTATTTGAAATTATGCCTGCTATTTCCTACATTGGTTTGAAGGTTCCTTACTCTAACCAGGCATACCAGGGATGTGAATGAAGTCATAGTTACAAACTGACTGTTTGCAGCTTTATAGGATAGTGCTGATTCAGCCATATAGCCAGTTCTAATAGGAACAGAACTAAATGACCTTGATGTCACCAAGAAACCACCTCAAAAATGCAAAAGCAGACTCAAAAGCCTCCACACAAACTGTGCTGTAAGTTTGAGATGTTCAATTAATTTTCGTCTCTGGAATACAAGAAAATTAAATTCATGGCTTTAAGCCCAAAAGATGTTCAAAGAATAAAAAATTAATATAATGCATTGTGCATATTCCAGTTATGTGAAAAAACAGATGTATGTTGAATATATATTGTATATAATTTATGGAGAGCATGGTATAGTATGGAAAAGTTTGTTTAAAATGTTATATAGACAGAAGGCTATTGGAATCTAAGCATGTTACCCATTGAAATACACCTGCATACTATAGCTTCTTTAATTGATAATTATAATGAAAAAATGTTGTCTAACCTTTAATAGAACACTTCTGTATACAGTATACATTTGATAAATGTACTCACATATGCCAAAAGAAGTTCTTAAATTTATAGAGAATGTTGCAAAAAAAGTCCAAAAAAACCCCAAACGCACCAAAAAAACCCCAAACCCCACAAAAGCTAAAATCCAAATAAAAGACATGATATATATATCATCGTGTTATTCTTATAATTTTTATTTGTAATCAGATATATTTTTATTACAGTCAAGAAAAAAAAGGGCTTAAACAATGTGATCTATATTAAAAAAAATTATGTTAAGACATGAAATTAATGAATTTGGGACAAATCCAATGAACAGTGTCACCTGGAAAAAAATCCTGTAATGGGAAACTCTTAATTTGCCCTTGATCATGCTATGCTATCTGATTTTATACTTCCCAACATGGATTTCTTATTGAGCTGCAGTGTAACTCAACAAGGTGGAGGAGGAGGTGGGAAGGACTGAGAGTCTGAGCTCTATGTCAAAGACTGTTTATGAATTTCACATTTAAAGTTAATTGGATAAAATGCATGATTACCCTTGGGAACATTGATCAGAAAAAAAGAAAAATCTTAAATCTCAGAAGAGACCTTGTCATATGGAAGCCATCAGGCTCCTTTTTGCTTATTCTCTGTATGACTTTCTAAGTAATACATTTGGTTACTGAAAATATCCCCTTTTTGTCACGAAGGCTAAATGCTCAGCCTCAGGCTCTGAAGTTTGTAAATTCAGACACTTTCTCAGAAAGCAGAGCTACGAGTTTAAGCCTTCTCAGGGCAGGCAAGGCTTAATGTTTCAATTTTGTTATTTTAAGTACTTACGGTGCTATTACTACTAAACTGCAGTGTGAAAGATTTGTTACATTTGTTCCGCTGGTCCTGTTTGATCAAAAAAGTATTTGACATCTATTCTTAAAAAAGTATTTTGATGTGACTCATGTTTTCTGTTGCCTGGTTCTGTTAGTTGATAAAGCACTTGGAAATGCAGGTGGAGAAATGTCTCAGTGGAGAAAAGTGACTTCTCCTGAACATTTTGTTGTGGAAGCTGTGGAAGGAGCCTGGCTGCCTCAGTAGGAGATCCTGTTGGAGCCAGAAAACCACTTTCATGTGGTGGGTAGGCTAATCTGGCCCCATGTTGCTTTTAAGTTCATGGTCAGAACCTCAGCTGATAAAAAGCTGATGTAAGTCTGGAGGATGTCAGGCCTGAGCCTTTAATATTCATTGGTAACACCTTGAATCCTTTTAGTGGTATCTTGTCTTCATTAACTTTCTTTTCTGGTGACACATCAATTCCAGTATTTGGACCTACAGTTGGCTTTTTATATTGATTTTTTAAATTAATTTAGAAAAGGTTGTGAAGTTCTTCCGAGTAGATATGAAATGATTTATCACTACCAAGAACTATATGTCTCTTCAGTGGAATTGAAAAGAAGGGCTCATTCTGGCAGTTAGCTAGGAGTTCTTCTGTATATTGAGCTACACTTAAAAAGTGTAGGAATTACTAGGATTCATTTAGGTATATTTTAACTTTTTAATATGTAGATTGGAATAAATCTACACATTTTCTATAGCCTTTGTAGAATCAGTGTGCTTCTTATGACTAAAGAATAACTGCTTATCTTGCCATTTAGTTATTTCACTTCACTTATCCTGATTCCAACTCTTTTGGAGAGAGGCAAGGAATACACTTTAACCAAAACATTTGTCTAAGATACCTTACACACTTGGGGATAAAAGAATTAAAGCTTATAGTTAGATCAAGTAGTTATTCTGTGCAGATTAAATTGTCTCTGAATAAAAAGCGGTATGGATGAGTGGTCACAGAATGATACCAGAGGCTATTTCCTAGTACTGAAATCTTATTATGGGTAGACACTATATATGGAGCCAAAAATTTACTGTTCATATAGTGGAAATCTTAACAGTCTGTTCAAAGATTTATTTATTATTTTATTTATTATCGGATTCAGTTATTGCAGAGTAAGAAAATAATGAGTAATGCCACTATTGAAAAAAAAAATCTTTTTGAATACAGTTAAAGTTGTTATGCACACAACCTAGTACCTAACTCTTTTTTTCTGAGTTACAACCATCTTTTCATTTTTTCTCTGTATCCTGAGGTAAATAGCTTCAATCTGAAATGGGGTATTGCAGGTCATCAGCATCCTAAGTCCTTTCATATGGAGAAGTATGCTATTAATTATGATGGTTTCTTCCTCTTTCTCTCTCCTGAATTTACTTAGGGCTATCTTTATGCCTTTTTTAAACTCACTTTGCAGTTTGATGTTTCTTCTGTGGTCTGTAACCATTTCATACATATGGTGCATTTTATATGTATAGTTCATTTTTTTCTTTGTTCTCTTTAGGAACAAACCCCAAAAACAGCTCTTATGTCTGCATTTATTCGAGTTGTTTATAGCCCTGAGGTCTGGAGCCTGTGTTCTGTCTCCTTGCCATCCCATGCTTATACTTCTATCTATATAAAAACTACAGCTACACTATGCAAACATAAGTGAAAGTAAACAAATTGGGCATAGTCCCAATCATTGGAAAAGTTGCTATTACAGACAAATCAAATAAAGTTTCAGGCAGGTTGAGGGAAATTCAGACAAAGCAAACTTTGCAAGCAGCAGTCTGGAGGCCCCAACTACGTCATTACACAGCCTGTTCATATAGTTACTGGGCTACAGAGCTAAAAAGTCTTAGTTCACAAGCAGAAATTACAAATCACACCTGGTATTGTTCAAGATAAAATCGGTTTTAAAGTTAACAAGGGGCATAGAAAGCCTGAATAATCAGGAATCACTGAAAAAAAGAATACATAGACAGCCAAGAGGACCCCAGCTGACAGAGCCAAGCTGCTGGAAGACATCTTTACACTCTGATGACGTGCTGTGATGCTCTATTTTATTTTTATATCTGCCATATTTTGATTAGACAATTAGACTGTGAAAATTATTTTAATTGACTAAGTTCTTGGATTCTCAAATAAAATGTGTTCTTTTCATGCCCATTATAAGATTTTGAATGCAACACTCATTTTTTTCAAACAAGGAAAAGAAAGCATTGATCAATTATTTGACTGGAACTTTTAAGTGATTATTCTGGGGTTTTTCAGTGTTTAATAGCTCAAGAAGATTTATCAGTGTCTTTTAAAATCTACGAAAAAGAGAAAGATTTAGTCCTAATTTACTACTTTTTAATGAAGAAATTAGTATTCATTAGCTGTTGGGATCTAGTTTTATATACTTTGAATTCAAACAGCTACAGAACTTATCTAATCTCCACATTCCACTTTATATTTTTGCTCTGCCTTATTCTAAAGCTGAATTGTCTTATTTGTATTGCATTGTTGTGAAAGTTGTGAAAGTCCTAAATGACACCTTTTAAAAGCATTCTTATCAGCTAACTTTGTCATATTTGCCTTTGTAAGAAGAAACATAATCAGAAAAATAGTTGGGAAAAGTCACAGCTAATACTATAAAAGTCCTAAAAGTATCCCTCCAGAAGCTGAGGGAGAACAACTGGCTCCTCAGCTGAGACCTGGTGAGTGGATAATACGGAGAAAACAAAGAACACAGATGAAAAATTTTCATAGCAGCACAAACGTTAAAATCTGTACTCATTTAAGGTGCTTTTTTTTTCCGTGTGTGTTTGGGGGCTCTCTTTTAACCTGTCCTTGATATATAAATTCACACTGTGAGATATTTGAAACCTGCTGATATTTGTATATCTCTTAGTTATGTTGTCTAATCTGTAAGGACTATTATGAGCAATATGATTAGTGCAGTGAGCAGTATTTAGTATATTTTAAATGACTACATGTCCACTTTAGGCATTTAAGTAAGGCATTTAAGTAAATCCAAGCTTTTCAACAGTCTATTTCTTTTAGGGATGAAGAAAGAAGTAATTACTCCAGGAAGAAAATCAGAAAACTGTAAGGAGTAGGACTAAAATATGGCAGCTGTGAAGACTCCAAAAGGTCAGACATACCAAAATCAGAAAAGAATTTCGACATCATGCTAAGACAAAGCTATAAAAAATTTATTTAACCAGGGAGCTTTACTAGGAGCAAGATAAATTACGGTGTTATGTCTGCCCAGGACTTTATTTTCTGTATTATTTACTGGAGGGGAGGGGGAGTTGTTGCTTGTTGTGTGTTCTTTTTTAGTGATTTTTTTCTCTGTTCAGATTTCATTCTGAGTGCCAGATAGACAGCTCTCATGTTTGCTTATCTACAAAGAGGTTACAAAATGTACAGCAGGCTGAATGCTGATTAAGGTAGATCTGCATGCATGAGTTTAGCTATGACTTGTCTATAATGGCCTAGCATTCAAAACTTGGATTTTGAATAATTATTATTTTTACAAGAAAAAAAAATAGAAAAGGAACTGCACTAAGTCTTGTTGATACAACTATCTAAAGCTGTTGTTGATGTATTTTATAATCCATGTTGTAGTGTAAAACATACAAACTTTCCCTCTTCCCTTTTGGAAATATTCTTTTCTTCCTTTGAACCTTGCTCCTGGAACGGTGTACTGGCTTTCTATATTCTGCAGTGTTTATTCTGTTATCAAAATCTTCAGACTATCTTCTCTCTCATTCCTATCTCTTGACACCTTTATGTTTCTTTTCTTTTTATCTGCAGGTATTTTATAGTTTTTGATGACGGCACTAAGACAGGTTATTTGATGTTTAGCATGTAACTTGGTTTTCAGATTGCATTTTCAAATCTGTTTTTCAATGGTTATTCAATGCTAAAGGAAACCAAATAAAACTCATCTTGTATCTTATATTTATTTTCATGATGGCAAAATTCCACTAAGTGAAATTCTTTTAAAACATCTACATTCTCATGTCTACTTTTCTTGAAGTGTTTCCTTCTTTTTGATAGGGGTTTTGTAACTTAAACAGTTTATCTTTTCTCCATTTCACTTTACTCCATACAGCAGCATTTCTTTCCCTTTCTTTTTTTCTTAATGTAGGTTGAATTCTTATTTTCCACTTTTAAATGAACAGGTTTTTTATGTGTTTCACAAAGCATGATATTGAGGAATCTTTACAGGGGAATTCCTCAAGCAGATGGTGAAAACGATACAATCGGTATATATATAAATGCTAAAATTATTATTATTATTGAAAAGAATGAAAGAAAGAAATAGTTCTTCCTTTAAAATTAAAATACATATGTCTTTATGCATAGGTCAATAAGCAAATTAAGCTCTGATATAATTTCTATTTTTCTGGCACAGTGCTGAATTAAAAAGACCTTATCATTTTAGACAGCCCTATGAAAGTTTTGCTTTCAATTTGTAAAGTCTTCCCTAATAGAAACGTAGCATTTGGGATACCAAATTTCAAAGTCTTATTTGTCATAGCTGTCTTTTCTGACATGCAGTTAAACATTTATTTCTTTATCTCTCTGCTAGTTTGGCTGGGATAGAGTTAATTTTCTTCACAGTAGCTGGTATGGGGTTGGGTTTTGGATTTATGTTGAAAACAGTGCTGGTAACACAGGGATTTTTTCATTATTGCTGAGCAGTGCTTATATAGCACCAAGGCCTTTTCTGCTTCTCAGCCACCCCACCAGCAAGGGCGCTGGGGATGCACAAGAAGTTGGGAGGGGACACAGTAGGGATAGCTGATCTCTACTGACCCAAGAAATATTCCAGACCATATGGCATCATGCTCAGCACGTAAAGCTGGGGAATAAGGAGGAAGGGGAGGACTTTGGGAGTGATGGTGTTTGTCTTTCAAGTCTCCATTATGCATGTCAGAGCCCTGCTTTCCTGGGGATGGCAGAGCACCTGCTTGTCCCTGGGAAGTGGTGAATGAATTCCCTGTTTGGCTTTGCTTATGTGTGCACCTTTTGGTTTCCCTAGTAAACTGTCTCTATCTCAACGGATGCATTTTCTCACTTTTACTCTTCTGATTCTCTCCCTCATTCCACAGGGGACCTGAGCTGCCACCTGGGGTTAAACCACAACGATCTCTTTGTCTGCAAACTGAATGTAATGACACTGCCCACTACACAGTACTGCTCTGATGATACATGCAATATTGTGAAAGATTAAATACCCTGTTAGTTAGTTGCATCTAAAGAAATAGTTGACATGGTGGTGTTCAGTCAAAGGCTGGACTTGATGATCTTAGTGGTCTTTTCCAACCTTAATGATTATATGATTCTATTAAATAAAGTATGTAGAATTATGTATTTGGGGATTAAAAAGAATAGAAAGGAAAATCATTGGAATTTTCTATATAATGAATTTTCTCTTTATTTATCAGATTGTGGTCTCTTCTCACTGGTGGATCTTGAGTGAACGTATTTTGTTTTTAAGACTTCAATCTAAAACACAACAGTAGCATGTTCCTCAATAATTGAATAGCCTTAGGATGCAAAAATCACTGTTGGTGCTGTGTAATTAATTACATCTGACATACACAAGTAGCAAAATAAAAACATTAGGCCCTATGTTGCTGTATAGTTCTTTTCTTGCATGTGAACAAGATGATGAAGATTAATACTGGATCAATATCCACCTTACTCTTTTACTCCGTTGTTCCACTTAGAAATCCAAGGAAGTATTTTTTCTAATTTTGAATCTCTGAATCTCTTCACACAGAAATGAACTTCATTCATCAGAAAAGAAATTAACATAAAGACATAAGCATAAACTCTGTATAGAAAAACTCACACCGGTGATTAAATTCTGATCAGAAATACAGTGTTTAGGCTTCAAGATTTAAGCAATGGGTTTGTATATCAACAACAATAACTGCAAGTAGTTTTGATCAACAAAAATACTAAGTAAATAACAAAGTAAATAATCTTAGCACTGCGGGTAAATTGTGTTCACTTTAGAAAAGTACAATCGATCATTGTGTTGTAGTTCACCAGAAGCTTCCTATCTTCTACTCCCAGCACAGCATGATTTGCTAGTGTTAAACACCAAGCAAATCTATGCTGAAAATGGCACTGCTTCTTAACCAATTCACATGCTCTTTGATATTAAATTTATATACATTAATAAGAATAAATATATCAATAAATTCTAACAGATCATCCATCTTAAAAAGCAAAGAAAAAAATCTTAAAAACAAAGTAAAAATGTGATGAGTCATTTGGATAAAGCATATCATTTCATCAATTCCATAATTTTACTGCAGTATATCCAAACTGAGAACAGTTTAAAGATCAGAAAGGCTATCTGTCTCAACAGACTTGTCTTTTTCAGTGATATGGTAATGATAACTTTCTATTTCCTCCCTTGCTACCCATAAGCAAACTAAAATATCTCTTAAAGTCACTTGGATTCTCTATTTTAAACTCTTTCTAAGGAAATTTATTTATGTTGTTAAAAACATATTGTTTCCTTTTCTGAAGCCTTGTCTTGATTTCCCTGGTGACCACTGATAAGAATGTATTTCAGTTCAGCTGTCGATTTTTCCTATGGTGCTTTAGAGAGAGAAAGGTCTCATGTATTGATCTTCATTGTTTTTTGAATTCGCATGTCTTTTCATTTCAGCTATGAGTTAATTTCTGAAGAACCGAAAATTGACTAAATCCTAACTTTCTTTCTGAATACAATGAGTTTTGCTTTTGCAAACATTTTTTTTGATGACATGAGCAGATGAATGGTGCTTTTATTAGTGTTCATCCAGAATAAGGCCAAGACCTGTAAGTAGAAAGGACCTGCACTGAATTTGGAGTGATTTGCCCGCTGGCACTGTAGCAAACTCCCTGAGAAATGAGGAGACTGCAGGTGATGAAAGGGAAATAAGTGAATTATAGATTACTATGCTTTGCATCCCCTAATGAAGAACTGATAGAGATATCATATGAGTGAAGAATTAAGTAGGAGCACTGCTGGGAGGATTTCATGAGACTGTACGGGCAATACATACTATAAGACTAGAGAACACCAAACTCCTCTCCCTTCTGCCTGTCCTGGAGGATTCCTTTGCTGAAGATTCAGCTTACTCTAGCACACATGCAAGGTTTCAGTGGAATCCTAGAACTTCTTTAATTAACTAATGCCTCTGTGATCTAGAAAGATTTGGGTTTTCTGCCTCCTTCAAACCTAGTTTTCATCTCTGCGGTTTAGTTCACCTCTTGCTGTATTCTGTAATAGTGCACTTCTCAAGAAGAGCTGGATCATACTCAGGTTAGAGGATCAGCCCCATTGTTGTGTTCCAGGACAAATAGAAACTGTGAGTTTGTCTGAGTCTTATAAACTCAACTGTGCCTTGCATCTGTTACTTAGAAAAGGAAAGCAAAAGAAATTGTACTAATAAATTGAATGCAGCAGTTTAATTTGTTCTGTAGGTCATACTTCTATGAGAAAGATGTAACTTTTATGTACAAGCAGACTCTTTTCTTACTACCCTCAAATAATACGAATAAAAAAATTCCTTTTAATTTTCAAAGTAAAGCAGTTCTGAATTGAAATGAAACAAAAGAAATACAAGGAAATGTGCAGCAGGGTTTGCTTACATATACATGTATGTGTTACATCCTTGTCCCCAAACTCATGAACTCAGGCTTTAAATGGCAAATAAATTCAATCCAGCCCCACATGTATGGGCTCTGCAAGTGATCTAAAAATCCATGCTACTTAATAATGGTACAAGAGTATTATGCATCCTGTGATGGTAGAAAAGTAAAATGATAAACTTATGCCAAATGTGCCAGAAAAACTAATATTTTTCAAAATCTTATTGAAAAGCTTATAAAATTCAGTAATATTGTAATATTGTGGAACTTGTAATATTTTGGAACTTTTTTGTAATTCCCATGTTTCCCTAATTCAGCCTATTCAAAGGCATACATTCTCCTCAGTTACAACTTGAACTGTAATTTAGCTTTTTTTCTGTCATTTTAGGAAAAGAAACTACAATGTTCTCTGTCATCTAATAATTTTCATGTTTGTACAGGTGTCAAAGTTCTGGTGCAATGAAATTTCTTGCCTAATAAGGCACATGAACAAGTTTCAAAGCTGGTCATAAAACTTTGTTTTTCTTTTCATGTCCTCTTTCTTCTGTATTCACCAGATCAGAGCATGTAACTGTGAAAGCCCTTCTAATTCTTGAGTCATCTGCTGTGATAGATAACCTAGTCATATAAGTTATTTCACCAACAAATTGAAGTTTATTATTAAATTGAAGTTTATCATTAAAGTAATTTCTGCATCCCCTTCATCCTTCCTTGCTTCCTTCTGATTTATATCCTTTCACTACATCATTGTCACTGAGATACTGCTAGAACATTTTCACTAATCTTTAATTTCTAGGGTAAATAGTGATCTTAATAATAAATTTATTAAAAAACATTAATTTATTTGATAGCAAATTTCTAATAATATTTTCCTTCTACCAACGTTTTCCATTTATTCCTAGTGTTTATTTCCCAGATGATTACAGTCCTTCATCTTCCTTCTTCTTTGCCTTTTTTTGCTTGCCAGATTGGCTTTTTTTTTCCTTCTCACCCTCGTCTCCTAGTGGCTCCGATGAATACACGATTTATTTTTCAAGATTACACGAATATGATTAATAACTGGTCAGGGCTTCAGGAAACACAATTCAGATTAAACCAACTGGAATCTACCTCTAACGATGGTTCATTCACCATGAATTGTCAACAATATCCAGCAGAGGCAAGTCTGAATGGGCTAGCCCTAAGGGTGGGGCCAGGATTTTTTTTTTTTTAAATTTGTGAGAGGACCAAAGAATCATTGAAAAAAAATCTGTTCTCCTTGTTATCCTTTATGGGATAAAATGATATAAAGTGAAACAGTGAATCAATTCTATGAGGCAGCAGAGTAAAGCTAAGCTACTGGTTATGGAAAGTGCTTTGAAATCTCCCACCAAGCCCTTCTTAAATGGGCAGTAACTGCAAGAGGTAAGCATTCAGTACTTCCTCTCAGTGTTAAGTCAATAAAAGTTAGTCATCTGTTTAGATTCATCCATCCTCTGTCCATGAAGGCAAAATAGTCCAAGCCACTAGGAACACTGAAAATGTTTCATTTTTCTATGATAAAAACCTTTGAATTTGTTAAGATTCTACCATCCATATCTTAACAAGGCTCATTCTTAAAAAGTCTTATTCAGAGTAAAAGCTATGTTGTCTCCTTTTTCCTATGATTCTGGAGGAGTCCTTTTCAAGCATTTCCCTTCATTTGAGTGGAGCACGATAAGATAATGCATTATTTAAAATAAATAGCTGTCTTATCCTACTTGAAGACTACTAGTGCTATTGCCTTTTAATACTAATGTTTACCGTATCTAATGCTGCTGCGTTGGTAAAGTGAATGACTCACTGACTTTTTCAAATTATCTTTTAATTTTGTGTGCCTTAGATGTATCTACCTGAATGTGTTTAGTAAATGAAAACCAAACAAAACCCTGAGATTCAGAGTAATTTATATGTCAGAAATGTCAGCTGACTGAACAGTTTCTGAACAAATGGAAGAGAGGTCAGTGCCGTAATCCTTAATACACCCATGTGGCATTTACTGGCACCAACTTGAATGGCACTTCAGTATGAAAGGTTGAATTAATAGCTATTACTTAGCCCAAGTAAAGTTTATAGTGTAGAGTCCTCTGTTAGAAGACTGAAATATCAAGGGAAGTAAGCAATCAACTGGCTACCACAAAAGGCTGAACTTTTTACAGTCAAGATATGTCTTGACATGGATTTTTTAACTAGTTCCATTGCTGCCATTTACAGCTGCCCTGCCCCAGTTGTTTCCACTGATACAATTATCTGGGGGGAAGGATTAGGGAAAAAATACTTTTTGTTTCACTTTTTTCTTTCTCTCCAAATTGTTTTTATGAAGACCAGTTCCTTCACCTGGCATTTCTGGAGCCTCCCAAAATTCCTACCAACACAGCTGGTGCTACAAAGGGAGGGCCATGGATTTGGAGGATTTGGAGGCTCCTTGCCACTTCAAATGTGACCAAGAGAAATCCATGTCAAGTCACATTTTGCTCATCTCATTTTATGCATCATTACTTTACATATCTTAACCAAGTTAAAACAAAAATCTTAAAATCTATGTGAACTATTCTTCTTTTTTTACACCTGTTTAAGTGACAAGGTGTCAATAAAACTCTTAGAAAGTTCGTTCCTATGATTTAATTTGCCATAAACATAAACTTAGGATCTTGACTTAAATCATCCTTTTTCAAAAATTATGACTTGTGCCTTAAAAATTCGTGTTATCATTGATTGATTTAGTCGTCTTTTCTAACTTTTCACTGTTGTTCTTTTACAGTATAAGCCCATGATCGAAAAGATATGGTACCCTATGGAGAAGTCTGGACATACAAGCTCTGACTGTAATAAGCATTAAAAAAAAAAAGGAAAAAGATGTGAGGATGATTTTCTATATATCTCACATTTTAGAAGATTGCAAGCCATAATATACATCAATAAAATTTGATGCAATTGTTCTTTTAAAACTAGAATCCCAGAATTCTAAGCTTCTCATGTACCTTTGTCAAGCAAGTTTGCTTAACAAAATAAAAAAAATAATAAAAAAAAAATTCAACCTGAAAGAAAAAGTAATGGAATAGGTTCTCAGTGATATAGAGCAGATCCACGTCTTTATTGTACGACATAATTCTGAATTCACAATGTGCTAAAATTTGTTGAAGTTCTATTGTAAATGTTAAAATACCCAAAATATAATTAGAGAGAAATCAAACAATGTTTTATACAATAAACAATCAGTCCTTTATTTGAGTGCCAGTTTATTAAGTGTCAAGAGGTAGCTTACTTCAAACTTGTAAACATATGGAAAAAAAAATACTCCCATCACCTGGTTACCTCTTATTCTTGCATCATTGACTTGGAAGGTATTAAAAAAATATACATCTGGAAGATGTGTACATAGGTTATGAAGTTACTAACAAGAAATTAATCTTAACACTAATGAGAAAACAGCCATGTCTTAAACTTTCATAATATATAATGTTAATATGGACTATTTTATATATATAGTGTATAGTCATATAATATTGACTGTCATGTGAGTTTAGACATAAAGCAATCTATACTTAGAGAGCAAAAGAATAAATGCTTTAACTTGGAACTGGATTTCACTTGATCTGACATAGAACAATATCTTTAAATCTCTCATGGGAGGAGTATATTATCATATACATATATGACATTAAAATCTACAGTGAAATAAATTATTCTAAAGAGAAATACTGCTATCTTGAAAAAAGAAAGATATTGGTATAACCACATGAACTTTCTATCTACATCATTACAACCTCAAGGATGAGATTAGTCTTTTCATTTAATTTCTTTTCATTTTCATATTTTATACTAGCTGTGGTCTAGTCTGCAAAAATTTTTGGTGTTAGGTATCAAACTACTTTTTTTTTTTTGCTAATTTTACAAAATGCCATGAAATAATATTATGAATGTTCCAAATTATGCCACATAATGAAATTATGCTGTTCCAATTAAAACAGAGGGTAGCCTTAGCATCTCCCTGTGAAACTCCTTCAGCTCTGATATCTTTAGTCTTTTAGCCACAGATCTACAGTTCACCAATATTTTCATTGGAAAATGTCAAAGAAAAAAAAACGTGCAAGTAGGATGTTGTCAAGGTTGAGAATTTTTTTTTTATAGTTCTTGAGTTCCTACCATAACCTCATGATATCCTGGTGGTATTACAAGCTGGAGAAGGGGATCCATGTGAACCATGAGAGTCAACAAGGCCAAGTTCAAGGTGCTGCCCTTGGGTCAGGGGAGCCCCAGGTATCAATACAGATTGAGAGCTGCCCTGCCAAGAAGGACTTGGATGTGCTGGTGGGCGAGAGAGGCTGGACATGAGCTGGCAATGTGCACTCACCACTCAGAAAGCAAAGTGTATCCTGGGCTGCATCCAAAGCAGTGTGGCCAGCAGGTCCAGGGAGGGGATTCTGCCCCTCTACTCTGCTCTGCTAATATCCCACCTGGAATACTGCATCCGGCTCTGGATTTGTTAGTACAGGAAAGAATGGACCTGTTGGAGTGGGAGAGCAGAGGGGAGGGGAGGGGAGGGGAGAGGAGAGGAGAGGAGAGGAGAGGAGAGGAGAGGAGAGGAGAGGAGAGGAGAGGAGAGGAGAGAGGCTCTGGGGAGACCGTATTTTAACTTTTTGGTACATAAAGGGAGCTTATAAGAAAGATGGAGACAGAGGTTTTAGTAGGGCCTGTTGCCAGATGACAGGGGATAATGGTTTTAAACTAAAAGAGGGTAAATTCAGATTAGATAGAAGGAAGAAATTTTTTATTATGAGGATGGTAAAACACCAGAAGAGTTTGCCCAGCGAGGTGGTAATGCCCATCCTTGGAAACGTTAAAGATCAGGGTCGACAGGGCTCTGAGCAATCTGATAATAGTGGAAGATGTCCCTGGTTATTGCAGGGGGCTTGGACTAAATGACCTTCAGAGGTCTTTTCCAACTCAAACTACTCTATGATTCAAACCAGTCATGATCCAAAGCCTTTAAGTGCTTTGGGGACCTCCAGAGTACTCTGCCACAGAGCAGACCTCAGAAATGGAGGATGTGAGATCTGAGCTAATTTAAGGGGTGTGGTGAGGTACCGTCACACAGGGTGAGAGTTTTTTGGCTGTTTCTTGAAGGAAATTATTCAAGGACTGTGTTCCATTGTTGACCAGGATTTGATAATTTTTTAGATTGAAGGCTCAGGTAGTGCCCATGCTTTCAAAGCCTCTGCTAATATCTTACACTGGTCATTTTCTGCATTTCATTTTTATTCTAGGGTCATTAAAAAAACCCCTACATGCTGTAAAGATCTATTTGTTACAGAAATTTATAAAAATGTTTATAACAAGAAGTATAATAATAGAAAATTCAGCTACAACTAGATTGGGTTAGGTAGTTGTCCTGGGTTAGTTATGTATTCTATTACCACCCACAAAAAGCTGGATAAATTTCATAATTACACACCTGGGACTCCTTATCTCAACTGAGATAAGCACTCCAACTGACAGGAAGCACTACCCACCCTGGTTATCTGATCTCAGGTAATGGCCCATTAGCACCACCCAGCCTGACTAATTAACCTGAACCCCATCGAACCCTGAGGAGCATCTAAGAGGAGCCCAGGGCTCATCCAAGCTCATTACCAAAGCAACCAATAGAATATCGGGAAGATCCTCTTCCATTGTGAAAGTCCCCTCCCCTGGGGGAGGCGCCAGCCAAGAAACACAGCATAAAACAAGGGGTTTGGATCGGAGAAGGGCACCCTCGAATCGACGGGACTCCGCTCTCGGGACTCCACTCTCGACGGGACTCTCGACTCGACTCGACTCGACTGGACTCCACTCCTCGGAACTGGATTCAGCTACTCCACTCCACTACCGGGACTGGGCTACCAGGCCTTCCTGCAGGACCAGTGCCTCACTGGGCTGCACAGCTACCACCCTGCTCAACAGGGTGTCAGGTTGTACCGTGACTCTGTCGGTTTGTTTATGCCGGTGTTTCTGTATTACTGCATTTATTTTAACCTTTTTTATTAAAATTGTAATTTTGACCTAAAATCTCTCGAGGTATTTTGTGTGGGGTTAATTTCCCCTGGTGGTTTACAGTCAAACCAGCACAGTAGTAGTCAACTTAGTTGTTGCAGTGAAACAAGCAAGTTTCACCTGTAGGCCAAGATCAATCTGGGCAATTTTTACTCCTGAGGCCCTGAAGAATTAACTTAGACACTGTGGTCAGCAATACTATATTTTCAGGGCTACATTACTTCTATATTAAATGGTTTACAATTCATCTACCTGTGCAAATAGTAGGTATTTTGTGCGAGAGAATCTAAGACAGTCTGGAAGAAATTAAGATTTCCTGATTTTTAGTCAGGATGACTCTATATGTTTGCAGCCCAATCAAATTACAGTGAATCCAATAGTCCTTATTGGATGCATATTTATTATTGTCAGGTGCAGTGCAAGGATGGAAGGTCAAATGTTTCATTTAACATGGTCTGCTATGGTTCCAGGACCATCATGTAGTTATTAGCAATGAACTTTGCATAAGATCCTGGCCCTAGCACAAGCCATGCACACGTGGAAAGAGCTCCTGGAGAACCTTGCATCCATGGGGCAAGTGGAGTGCTTTAAGTGACTCCCTGCTCCGTGGCTTCAGCGCTGGTTCCACCGGCAGTGAAACTGTTCTGAGCATATCAGTGGTGACTGTGAGCATGGATACAAGCAAATTGTCAGCAAACACACCTCTCTAACACATTAGGTGTATAATGTAGGTGTACCCATTTACGCCTCTGGATTTTGTGTTGGGCCATTATTCTATCAGGATAAAATGGTTTCTGCTTTCTTTTGTCGTCATGCTGTGAAAAAACCAGCATTTTCAGAAAAACTTTTTCCCCATAAAGGGATCAATACTATTCAAAATCCTTGTAAATTTTCTGCGTTACAAGTCTGAATGCCTCCCCAAAAAGCCTGCAGACGGCATCAGATTGGGAGGAGAGGTAGATACACTGCAAAGATGAGCCCCTGCATGGAGACACCACAATGGGCTGGAAGATTGGACTAGAAATAATTTTATGAGGTGTAACAATGGTAATGGAACTACTGCACAGGGGAATAATCCCCAATGGAAGTACAGGTTGAGGTGTAGTTCTGCTGAAGTGCCTCTGTGGACAGGAAAATGAATATCAATCAGCAGTGTGGTAGGGCAACAAGGAAAGCAAACCATGTCCTGGACTGCATCTGTAACATAAAATCCAGCAGATAAAGGTGTGTGGTTAGTATACTCTACTTGGAACTTCATAGGCAACACCTCGAATTATGTGTCTAGCTGTGGCTCCTCCAGTTTAAATGAGGAAAAAACCTGTAATATTGGAAAGGGCCCAGTGGAGGCCCACCACTCTGATGATTAGAGGACTGGAGAACTTGATGCATGAAAATATTGAAGAGATTGACTTCATTCATTACGAGAGGAGGTTGCTGAGGGACATTCGTGAGTCTAATCACAGTCTTCCAACACCTAGAATGTCATTACTGCAAATATGGGGATATTTCCTTTGCAAGAATATATGGTGGCAGGACAACATTCCAGAGTTTCTTCAGGGGGAAGTCCCATTTGGATATAAGAAAAATAACCAT
This sequence comes from Ptilonorhynchus violaceus, assembly GCA_013397565.1. Lineage (NCBI taxonomy): Eukaryota > Metazoa > Chordata > Aves > Passeriformes > Ptilonorhynchidae > Ptilonorhynchus > Ptilonorhynchus violaceus. The sequence goes on from VZRJ01008538.1 coordinate 845,259, forward strand.
TTCTGTGGGAATAATGAAATCTTGCAATAAGTTGCCCAGGAGAGTGGTTCAATTTCTTCACTAGAAATATTCAAGACAGTTTTGACAGAGCCATGAATAGTCTAATTTAATGCCTCCTTTCAACAGAAAGGTGAACATCTGATCTCAGAGCTCCCTTCTAACCTGGACTTTTCTATGATTATGTCATTTTTCTATGAAATTTCTTGTATATGTATTCCAGTTGAAGGTGATTTGAAATACATGGTCTGAAGGAACGTTGGTATTAGAGCTGTATGACTGCAAGAAGCTTTAAAGATTCAAAGAAAGAAGGCTGACCGAAGGGATAAAAAAAAGACACTCCTTCTAAAAAGCCTTCTAGAATCACTACATCCAAAGTCTACAGAGGTTAATAAGAGTCTTTTCTGTGGCTACAATGGGCTTTGGTTGTCTCTTTAAATGTTCTGGCTTATTCTATTCTTTTTTTTCTTTTTTTTTTGCCTCCACACTTTTTTTTTTCCTTGTGGATGTCTTGTCTAAGAATGTCTAGCATTGTCCATGTTCTGTCTGCACACTGGACTGGGATTTTTTCATTTCATACATCATTTGCACTCACTACTGTGATTGCAGGAGAAAAAGGGCGTTAATCTTTACTGTTCTGGAGAAAAAAAAAAGCGAAAAGATACATTGTTATGGAATAGAGAGACACTAGCTATGTGCTTTAATAACAGAACCTACATTGTATAAAAGATGACTTCTAATTTTAATTAATGAATTTAGATATTTTAACATAATTTTGAAATTATATCTGAAAAACCAGAGAACACATCAATATAACTATGCATGATAATATATTAGCAAGTGTGATTCTAATTTAATAGGCACTAATAAAAATGCCACAAGCCAAAGGATTTGAATTTGTAAGGAGCTCTGTGTTAAAAGAAATGGAAAGAGGGAAGGGAAATTCTTTTAAAACTCTCTGCTTTAAAGATCAACAAAAGGCTCTTCCTGTTCAGTGAAGCTGTCTGTGAATGTAAGGATAGCCTGAGTCTCTGTCTAGCATGTTAATCAAAAGACTTAGGAATAATAAGATACTTTTTTTAGCATGTACAGCAGATTATCCATTCAACAGTTCAGTGCTATCATGAATGTACAATTTACTAAGGGGATACAAAATTTGGGATCTATGTTTAGGGGATCTGGGTGCGTAATTTCTAAATACGCAGAAGACCCTAAAATCAACAGATTAAGATTCATTTAATACCTTTTTACTTGTCACAAATCAAGTGACAAATACCTATCTAGGCTTCATTGCTATTTAGGAGCAAGAGACAAGCACATCCAATCATTCCGTGATATGTATCCTGGACAGGTGTCTTAATTGACTATAGAGGCATCCTAGGTACCGAACCCTTTCAAAGGCTAATGTTAGTTGCAATCAATCATGTCCTGAAGGTGAACTGGATGTGTTCAATGTACAAAAATGTGAAATGGTAGAAACAAAATGTTTTGAGCCTTATACAAAGTCACTAAAGAAACTGAGAATACTTTCATCGACTTCAAATTATTTCAATGTTATCTATTAAATATATCCACTTACAGAAAGGTAATGGTTCGGTGCTAGAGCGTAGAATATTTTATTTTAGAATGTACTTTCAATAACAGAAGAGAGTAGGGTGTTAGTTTCCTATTGTCTTCACGTTCTGCAGATTTTTTAGGAAAAAGAAATCAATCTTTTGGTATGAAAATTATTGTAATTTTTGTTTCTTTAAAATATAAAATGGAAAAACATCATGTTGTTGAGATTGGATAATTTTCCAGAAGACCGATTTCCTTAGTAAAAGCTGTGTAGTTTTTGCAGTTAATATAGAATCAGCCTTTAGTGCAGAAGACATACAAGTATTTGAATAAAGAGAAAAATGCATCAGTGCTAATCACACCCATAGAAAATCAAGTAAAAATGTGCAGATTTGGACTGTTGGTGGGTGGTTTCCTTTCATACATGACAAAAATACTGAAATTATCATATATTACTTTTAAATACAACAATCTATATTGCATTTGAATGACAGAAGTTAAAAGATCTTAAAATCCCTATGTTCATTATATTTCATGTTCATAAGATATACATTTAAAAAGAGATCTGATATCAATTCAATTTACTGTTTGAGAATAATAAAAATCATTTGTAATGAGATAACATTGAGGAATCTATTTCTATTCTAGAGAATATTATATTGAGCAAGAATAACTTTATTCTTTTATTATTTCTTTCTGCAACACAGAGAGAAGAGTTTGAGAATAAAAAGAGTAAAATCAGGTGAACTGAGTAAGTCTAGCCTGTTTCCTATTTACAACTGATGCCTGTTATGTGATCACAAGACTTTTATGAAGTAGAAAGGAGAAAATCTAAAAAATTGCAATTGTTTTTTTGACTATTGTTTTACAGGATACACTAGTGTAAAAACAAAGGAAAAATGTTGATGATTAATATTACACTGACAGCTGGATTCCTCCATAGTTCCCCAGCCTGGTATGCAAATTCCAGAAGACTCCATTTCACTACTTGGTTGTACTGTTTATAGTGTATTAATGCATGGAAACTCACTGGGCCAGCTCCCAGGGATGGTAATTTCAACTAGCAATAGATTGCAATATGCAAATGAAAAACTGTGCAGAATTTAAACTATTTTTCAGTAAAATCTCTGCTGTATATTTTATTGTAGCCATTTTATGTTGGAAATGACATTTGCCATTTTTTACTTCAACTGGATGGGATAATTTTTCTTCTGGATTTTTTTTTTATTTATACATACATGATTTTGCCAGTGTCTTAAAACATTCTTTACTCTATTTATTTTTTCCCTCACTGAATTTCAAAAGACTTCACATCTGTGCATTAGAAACTTCCTGCTAAAATCACAGAATCACAGAATGAGTAAGGTTGGAAGGGTCCACAGTGGGTCATCTGGTCGAACCTCCCTGCAGAAGCAGGATCATCCCAGAGCGCATGGCACAGGATTGTGTCCAGGTAGTTCTTGAATATGACCAGTGAGGGAGACTCCACATCCTCTCTGGGCAAATATGATTTCTTATTGCAAAGATTTGATTACCTTTCAGTCAGTTTTTAGTTCTTCTTGAAGCATTCATATCAAAACCCCAATGCATAATATGTATTTTAAGTTCTCTAACAATTACTGTTTTCCGGCTCTTGTCTTTGGCAAAGAAATTTTTTTTTAATCCCAAAGGAAGATTGACAGTCTTTTCCAGCTGAGCTATAGCTCAGCTGCTTGCAGCATTGTTCCTTTTCTCATTTTTCTTTGCAATGGTGGAACCTTTCTGGGGAACTATTTGACTTCTAAATTTACCAGAGTTCCAGACATAAGGTGCTATTAGTGTTCACTGGGACTGGAAACAGTCAGAACATCTGTGTAGCAATTAATGTTGTAAAAAATATATATAATGACAAATCTATAAGCGTCTTTATGAATTTACCGATGAAGCAGTTATGCAGTCTTCTCAAGGTGGACTTGCAAGGTACACACACTTTAACTTAAAAAAAAAGACAAGTGAAAATGTAAACTGGGCAGCAATACCTTCTAACCAAATAAACTCATCATTAAACCTTTAGAGATACAAGACGCATGGGATTTCCAGTCCAGCTTTTTTGAATTCAGAAAAAAAAATGTTGCAGTCATGCCTTAAAGATCAGCACCAGTAGCCCTCATGATTAGCATAGCTCGCATTGCAGATCACATCCTAAAGGGAATAGTTAATTTTTCTGGCTGGAAGCGGGGGTAATTAAGCAATATGCAAAAGAGAATCCTTATGTTTTCTTCCATTCGATCTTTCAGATTTTATTCTGAAGGGATTTTTTAATATAAAATATTCCTTCAAGGAATAAGCAACTCAGATAGATACGGTGTTCTGAGGATGATTTTTGCTATTTTTTAAAGGAATAATATACCTAAGCCACAAAATCTAGTCTTAAACTTAGAGCCTGTTCAGATTTATGTTTGTAGATTAGTTTTGAAAACTGAATCAGGATCCTGCTTCAACTTCAAGCAGAGTAAATTAAGATCAAGTGAACAGATTTAGACCCAGTAAAAATTCTACACCCCCAAATTAATCTGAATATTATTCTTTTGTACAAAGATACACACAATCTTCATGAAGAATACAGCCTAAAAATATCTGTATGAGACCCTGCCAAAAGTAAATGTCTTCACTCTGACCAGAATTTGGAAATTTATTTAAATGTTTTGATAAATTAATCTGTCTCCTTTGTTCAGTACTAGTGAGCGCATTGTGATTTTTCTCAAGCCTGTCTGTAAAAAAGTAGGTTTTCTTTTCACAGAATAATAGCAAAAAAGACTTTATAAATATGCAATATTTCAGATTTGGGTTTTGTACATTGGGTGTGACTAATTATAGACACATTATAACTATTCCTTGATTTGACTATTTAAGGAATGGATGTTTTAGTGTACAAATTTGTGAACTAACCATATCTCTGTTCTCAAGTTTTAAAGAACAAGAATGACTATTCCCATTGGTGGGTCCACTGAAACAATAGCTGACGCAGTTTTATTTGCCTAATTAATTTAGTGGAGAACACAGATATATAGAGCTTCAGAGAGAATGAAAACCCCTGTCTTCTCTTTATGTGAGAGGAACATGAAATAGGGCTATCAAAAGAGCATCATTTGTGCAGGTTTTTAACCAGGAATTCCTCTCAATTTTGAAAGCACGAATACTTTTTGCAAACTCAAGTTTTTTCGTGCAGACAGCCTGATGTGGGAAAAAAAAGTGGAGTGGAAAGGGCTGTTAGAGATAATCTTGATAGCAATAATATAGCTAATGTATCACAGAAATTTGGGGTCTGGGTGCTTAAATAGGTCAGGGAAATTAAGGAAACTCTCATTTTATCTTTTCTTTCAAGCATTACCTGAAATTGAAATTATAACATGTTGAAGACAGAGAATGATGATGGCACTCTCAAGAGACCTGAGACAGGTTAAATGAATATATTTCTCATTTGGGAAATGAACATCAAACTGTGATATGAGAACAATTTTCTGGATGGGAGAGAGGTAAATGGTCTGGTATTGGACGGTTTCTCTACTAGATAAAGTTGCTGGGGAACCAAGGTAACAGCTTCCTGATCATCTCCCTCTCCAAGATACTAGAACTGTTTTATTTATTGTGGATCCACATGGAATAATAATGTGCTTGATTTTTAATAATAATTTTTTCTGTGTTTCATATACAGAGTCAGAATTCACTTCACCTGACTTTAACAACAAAATCAAGAATCTAAGGAAAAATCCCCAAAGGTTAACTGTAGCCCAGTGATTTTAATTTTTCTTTGATTCCTCTGTCATTGATGGAGACAACTAGGCATTTATCCCAAGGGAAAGAGGTGGAGACAGTACACTACTGAGGGTAGCAGGATGATGTAGTTGGTGATTTGAAAAATTCTGTCTGGGTATCAAGTTAATCATGTTAATTCTAAGATGAAAATCTACTGATCTGAACTTAGTTTTTTACTTCACTGACCATTTGATCAAAACTGTGAAGTAATATTGTAGGATAATAATTTAGAAGGAATACAAATCAATAATTTTAAAATTGATAAAAGTGTTTAGTTTTATTTTCCCACTTATCTAAAATCGTCAATTGTCACTGGAAACAGATCCTCCAAAGAACTGGAGAAGTTCGTCAGGAGTGTGTTTATTGTCTAACTCTCTCGTTTTATCATGGTTTCTATAATCAAGTTTTTATTTTTTTAAGGATTGCTTTCTTTTGTTTCTTGCCCCCTCTCTTCCCCTATACTAAGGTAAATGAAATATAGGAAAACATGGCTTTGGAGCACATTTTTGGGAGTCAATTTGACTGACTTATCATGTGCACTTAATTAACACTCTTAGTTTCATTACCTGCCAGCCACTTTTCACTTTTCATTTTAAGATTTGCTTCCAGAATTAATCACTTGGCATTTACTTATTAAAAAAAAAAAACAAAAAACCCACACATTCACACACAAAAAACCCCAAAACCAAAAAACAACCTTGCCAGATGGAAACACTGAGGAATACTCTTTTAGCAGAGGAATGAAAAAATAAAAATTACCTATGTGTTCATTGTAATATCAATGTTATTTGTTACAATAAGGAACATAATGGGTGAGATTTTATCAGACTATAAAAGAGGTAATGTTGGATTACTGACATTATTAAACCTACTCTGGCATTCTGATTCCATAAGCAGCTGCCTGTACTTGATTCTTCAAATAACAGCAAAAGCCACCATAAAGCACTTGTCCATTGTTTAATGTCATAATGAGGGAAGAAATGTTCTTTCCTGACTCCCACAGATTATCAATTTATGCCCTGAAGCATACGATTTTATTGTAATTATGTTAGCTTGCATAGTTGTAACTGTTATTAATGATCATAAAGTTGTAGCTTTGCCATGTAAATGTATTGGAGAAAGAAATAGGACAATGTAAAAGGTAACTAACCTTGACATCAGTAGGAGCTGTGGGAGCCCAACAACCAGGTCATTTACTGAAGTGTTGAAAATACAGTTTTGATTCGAAGAAGTACATATCTAATGCGATGAGGGGGAGAAAAGAGTCCACGTTCTTAAGAGTCATTATGGTTTTATGGATTGTGAGTAGGTCATCTAAAGGTTTGCACAGAAAATGTGCAATGGCTGACATACTTTTAAATTGCCAGAAGGTTTAGGTGATAGCAATCTAAATGAAATGGGATGAACTGACTGGATATTCTATCTGTGAAAAAAATCCTCTTCAAGTCGTGGGGGGTTTGTTTTGTTTTTGGTTTTGTTTTGTTTGTTTGTTCACTTTCTTCTGGCATTATGTTTGCTTTAGTTGTTTTGGATCAAGTGGTGAGAAACAGTACTCTATTGTCTCTAAAGATCATTTTGGAAGAAAACTGGGTAGTGGTATGCAGAAAAATATGGAAATTAAAAGCTGAAAATTAAATTGGAGAGTATGCAGAAAGGAACCTTGAAATAGCTGGGAAAGGTCTAAATGGAAATCCCTCTCCAAAAATGACAAAAAAAATACAATCACAGGATGAATGGAGGCTTTGCATTCTAATGGAAAATTTTTGGAGTCTAATCTGGACATGTCTAAATGTCTACTGAAACCTATGCAATTAAATAGACTGTCACCAGCAAAACATTTTATACAGAAGCTACATCCTGAAAGGATTAAAAGACTAAAGGAGTTTAAACATTTTTTTTTTTCCTTATTCTTTATATTCAGATTTCCCAGCATGATTCATTATTCTTATTTTCCATCTATTTCAATATGCAAATGTGCCATGTTGCAAAGACTAAGCATATTATACAATTTAGGAATTAAAGATTTTGCATTTAACATCGTGGAAAAAGCCAACTGTTGGTTGTTAATAGGTGGAAATGTGTGATGCTCTATGTCTTTCCATTTGAAGTTGAATTAGCACAGTTGCAGTTTTCCTGCAGTGTAATTGTGACTAAGTGAATAAAATGTCAGTTGGGATAATGAAATAAGTGTAGCAAGAGGTGCCAGACATTAACTGCCGAACTAGCAGCTTCATTAGCATATTTATGTTTGCTTTAACAGGTTTGAAATAGCAAAGAAAAGCACTCTGTGCACTTTGTTCCTGGGTAGACCCTTCAGGAGGAGTCTAGCAGTGCCTGTTTGGAGTAGACATTTATGACTGAAGCAGCAAATTTCTGAATATATGTTATTTCAAGAATGTTTGACATTTTGCCTGGGAAGCTGTTTTCTAGTCCTGAAAGAAGAACAAGCATGTTTTTGTAACAAGGAAACAGAACCATCTTGTTTCATCTCTGGGGATGCTTACCTCACTGCTCAAGACTACCAGTAAACAAGTAATGAAAAATTCTTTTCCACAGTGTGCCCAGTAACTGAATGTATGACCCTGTAACTATATACCACGTGTTTTTCTTTTAAAATCTGTGTGTGTTACTACTGCTAAGTCGTCGTGAAATAAGAATTTATATTGGCAACATTTATGCAACACTGTTACATCCAGAAAGCAGCTAAGTTGTTACTCATATCAATAGAGGGTCATTAACTAAATAGATATCAATATCACAGTTACAAGATTCTTATACACATTCTTGTACTATTGTATTATAGTATTTTACTATATATGTTGTTGTACAGATTATATATATACAGATGTTTCTGAGCTCTGTTGTTTTCAGAGAAAAATTATTAATATATTTGTAATAAGAATGCATGTAACCAAATTATATAAAGACTGTAGCAGTCATGTCTGACCTTGCTTGGACTTCTCCCACCCCAAAAACAGAGCCGTTGAAAGTTCAGGAGGCTCTTAGGCTATTTTTGCAAATGACTTTTTACTGATATAAAATTGTATCGTACACTAACGTGGAACCTATGCATGACGCTGTAGGCAGAGTTGTCTGTAAATTCTTTAGAAGACTACAAAAGACTCCAACAGAAAATAGATGGATGACTAGCAATATACTCGAGAAACTCATCTGTAGATTGATCACTCCTGTCTCATGCTGCACTGTTGCCTGTGTAAACATTGTCATTAAAGGGAACTGTGGCTTAGTATTTGCTCTATGGTTTTCTTGACTGTGTTGGTCTGGCAAGGTGTGGTGGTTTAGGAATGGTACTCCCCAATTTAGTGCTCCCACAGACACTCTCCAGACTTGTGCTGGTTTGACTGTAAACCACCAGGGGAAATTAACCCCACACAAAATACCTCGAGAGATTTTAGGTCAAAATTACAATTTTAATAAAAAAGGTAAAAATAAATGCAGGAATACAGAAACACCAGCCTAAACAAACTGACAGAGTCACAGTACAACCTGACACCCTGTTGATCAGGGTGGTAGCTGTGTTGTCCAGTGAGGCACTGGTCCTGCAGACAGGCCTGGTAGTCCAGTCCTAGTAGTCCAGTCCAGTAGAGCACTGGAGTGGAGTCCAGTCCAGTGGAGTGGAGTCCAGTCCAGAGGAGTGGAGTAGCTGAATCCAATTCCGAGGAGTGTAGTGGAGGCCCGTCGAGTCAAGAGTTGAGTTGAGAGTCGAGAGTCGAGGTGAGAGTGGAGTCCCGTCGAGTCGAGAGTGGAGTGTCCCATCAAGTCGAGTCCCGTCAAGTCAAGAGTCCCGTCGAGGGTGGAGTCCCATCGAGAGTGTTTTCTCCCATCCTAAACCCTTGTTTTATGCTGTGTTTCTTGGCTGGCACCTCCCCCAGGGGCGGGGACTTCCACAATGGAAGAGGATTTTCCCGATGTTCTATTGGTTGCTTCAGCAATGAGCTCGGATGATCTTGATCTTCTGATGATCTTCATGGTCTTCTGACATTCCAAGTCCAAGACTGGGCCATTAATCAAACTGGGTGGTGTAATAGGCCATTAGCTGAGATTAGATAATCAGGATGGGTGGTGCTAATGGGCCATTAGCTGAGATTAGATAATCAGGATGTGTGGTGCTTGCTGTCAGCTGGAGTGCTTATCTCAGTTGAGATAAGGAGTCCCTCAGGGACCAGGTGTGTAACTGTGAATTTATCCAGCTTTTGTGGGTGGTAATAGAACATATGACTAACCCAGGACAAAACTACACACTACTCACTTGCTTCCTCCACCACTTTCCCCCTGTTGCAGGCTGGAGAAGAGAATTGGAGGCACAAAAGGTAAAGATCACAGATTGAGATAAGAACAATTTTCCAGAAACAGCAATGAGACAAAACCGATCAGTAACAGACACAATATTGGATACAAGAAAAAATTTTATTGCTCACCCTAGAAGGCCCTGACAATAGACAATACCCCATCACTGCCTCCAGCTCTTAACCAGCATTACCCAACCGTTCCCTCTGGCCTGAAACTGGGACCACCCCACCTCTTCCTCTTCCTCTACCACTCTTACTCGACCAGAACGAACCCCTTCTCCTCCTAAGAGACTCCCTTCCCCCTGCCCTTGGCAATGACATGAGGTGCTACAGAATAACCTCTGGGTCCTGGTCATGCCCCCTCCTGGCTACTGCAAAAATTAACCCTGTCCTGGCTGGAACCACGACATGAGGCTATCTTCCTTTAAAGACTGGCAGTTTAATATGAATGTAAAGGCCTCCCCAACTTTATAACATTCCTTTGCAGAAGACGGCAAAGATAAGGCAAATGAGAGAGACAAGGAAGAAGCATTTATATCATCTTCCATTGCTATCATTCTGTCCATATTCATTCTACTCAGCACCTTGAATTTATTTTTTTTCTTTCAAGAAGAGAAATGTTATGATACTTATTCATTTGGTTCGGTTTTTCCTGCTCTCCCCCTGGAAATGTATTAGAACCACATATACCACATTTTCCTAGGGAAGATCGAAAATTGAGAGAGTCTTTTTTGGGAACCTCTGCCCATCAATCTTTCTTTCATTCTCAGTTACCAAGGTGAATTAAAAATTTTAAGTATTAGAAAATTTGAATGTCTTTGTAATTTTGCAACATAATTTAAATATTTTTATATTCTTTGGTTTCTGTATATAGAGACCTGCTCTACATCAGAGAAGAGTAGATTTATCAGAAGAATTTCATAAGCATTGACATTATTTGCAGTGCATCAAGACCCTTATCTACTTTGGCTCATGACACATTGCTACTGAGACGTTGAAATAATACAAAAGTGTTATAACATGCAATGAGAAATATCAGCTCTCATCAGAAAAATTAATCTGCTGCCAAAATTGTAACATTTTTGTGTAAGGTCCTTGTGTAAAGGCTCTTGCATAAGTTTCTCATATAAACATAATAAATGTGTGCCTAATGACCATTTCAGGTGGAAATTTAAGAAAATTTTCAGCAGTGGTCTCTTGAGCCCTGTTAGGTTTACATTACTAGCAGATTTCCCAAAGTGTGTTAAAAGATATTTGGAAACAAATCAAGAACATTTACCTCCCTATAGAAATCCAACACAGTATACCTAGTACAATATACAAAGAGAGAAAGGCACATGTTCATGTATCTGACACTGACTGAAGTAATGCATACAATTAAGATTCTCATTGGGAGTTGTTAGCAACAGATCATTTCAAAAGAAAAAGTTGTGCCTGCAAATATTTTTTGAAGTTACATTATAAAGAGGGTTCAGGATAATAAAACCAACCAACCAAAACTCTTTTCTATTTTTTCACAGAATTTTGAACTCTATATTCAATTACTTTTCAGATATGTCACCACAAATACTCCATGTAACTTTAGTCTATATTTAACTCTAGTACAATAGTGAGGGGAAGATAATCTGTGGAAATTTGGGTTGACTGGAAAAGGACAAGATCTATAGTTAGTATTCATTTGTGCCAGTGCAAACATTATCTATCTAGTTAGAATTCATAGGGTTTAGGTATGGAACATATAAAATTATCTGTGTAATTTGAATAAAGGAAAATGTGGTACTTAATGTGCCATGGATAATGAATTCATTATAACCAAAACTTCAGTCATGCATCCTTTGCTACTTGAACGCCTATGAAAGTAACTATACAGGCTACTGAGAGGAATTGAAAACTCTTACTTTCTTGGTATCTCATGCTAATTTTTACCAAGATTTTTTGGGGGGACTCCATTTGTTTGTGGGGTTTTTTTCAGTGGAACAAAAGAATTAATACTTTGCATCCATTATCCAAATAAGGTATTATAGAAGCTTTTCACCAAAGTAAGAGGTAGCAGAAATAGATTCTTATAAATTTTTCAAAATCAATTTTTCTAAGCAGCTTTAGGAAGAAAAGCAGTAAGATTTTGTGCAGGCACTGAAAAATTATTAAAAATGTTGCTTTTGTAAGAAGTAACAAAATAATGGTTTGTGGTTTGTTTTTTCCCCCCCCAGGTTCAGTTTTCTGCAGAGGCTGGGGATAAACCTGCATAAATGTATTTCTCATTTCTATGGCAACTAACCACCAACAACTATTTTATGACACTAAACATTCAGTAAGCATTCATTAATCATGAATGAAAAGTATCAGAGGGCAAATGCTAGGGAGAATAAGATGTGGAAGGGACACTTGTTTAGAAAACATTTACAGTATCAGTGAAGAATTCAGAGTAAAAACCTCACAAAGATGATGTAGAGCATTTCCTATCCTTATCAATATAGAGTTGACTTAAAGTTGTTACCAGGTTTGTTTATTTGTATTATTTCTATATAATTTTTTCTTCCTTTCTTTGGGTCCTGGGTTCATGGGCCATGGATCCGTAAGTTCTAAGAAAGCTGGCAGACACCATAGCTATGGCACTCATGATCATTTTTGGAAGGTCATGGTGATCAGGAAAGGTGCCTGAGGACTGGAAGAAAGACTTGCTGGAAAGCAACTTTGTGAAGGTCCTGGGGATTCTGGTGGACAACAAGCTGTCCATGAGCCAGAAGTGTGCCCTTGTGGCCAAGAAGGGAGTATGGTTCTCTAGAAAAGAAAGACAACAGAAGAGGGACTAACTCAGCATTCTAACATAAAGAACAAATTCTTACACCGAAACTTTAAATGGAGCTTTTGGAAAGGTTCTGGGTAATGATTCAAGACAAAAGGAACATTAACATTATAGGAGTCCCCATAGATCAGTAAATCTGAGAGATCACACCAATTAGGCTTTTTTGTGAGCAATCTCAAATGACTACAGATATAGACAAAAAAGACTGTTGCACAGGAGCTGGTAATTCTAAGCACTCTCCCTGGCAGTAAAAGAAAACTGCTACTCACTGTCTGTTGCAGTTTAGTATGTGCTGAATAGTATGCTAAGACTATCTGATACACTACATTACCTATACAGCAAAGTGAAGTCATAGTAGAACATTTACATGTGGCCAAATTAATTAATGCCTCCCAAAAATATGGTAAGAAATCGCTGTGTTTACTTTTAAGTGACTGGAATAACAAGAAGGCATGTAGAGAATGAGAAAGTTGGTTTACTTATAAATGGGTCCACTATTTTGAAAGTAGGAAAATGTTGGCAGATGATGATAAGAAGCTCAACATGCTAAGTAAATTTTTTTTAGAATTCTTGACTAAAATATCAGTTGTAACCTAGAAGTAAATATAGTTAAAACCAACAATGAAAGATTTCAGCATCAAGTAAATCAAGAATAGGCTAAAGACTACTTATATAAGTTAGGTGTTTTCATATTGTAAGAGTGATGATTTTCATTCTATGTAGTTAAAGGATTACCTGGTGAAATCAGACCACAAATAGTAGTTATTTTGAGAATTTATGGATCAAAGTTCCAAAAGGAAATTGTTGTGCCACATTAAAAAAAAATGCAGAAAAGGAGGAGCCATGGAATTGTGCATCTCTCAACTTTAAATAGTAACTGGAATAAATAATCTAACAAACCTGGAGCACCTGGAAATAAGAAAGAGCAGAGCAATAGCCAGAAAAAGATTTATCAATAACAAACCACCTCAAAACACTCTAATTTACTTCCTTGTAAAGAGAATAGAAGTCATAGCATTATATAACTTGGCTTTAAAAGTCTTTTAACATTGAGTCGCATGATAGTACTAAGAAAGCTGAGAAAAAAATGTTTGAATGAAAAAGCTTGAAGGTGGAATTCCAGCAAATCTGGCAAGGAAATTGTGTCTGTGTTGTAGCCTTGAGTTCACTGCCAAAAAGATGGGGTTTTGTAGGAATCAGTAAGTACAACAAAGCACTAAAAATTCTGCTTAGGAATGAGTTGGATTCTTCTCACTGGCTCTTCAGCAGTGGAGTAAAAAGTGTCTCACAAATTTAAATCTATATAGTCTATACATAAGAGAATAGAATGTCCTGCCAGAGGCAGCTGGAAAGATTGGATAGTCTCTTGAGATTCCTGCCTGTGAGTCTTTATTCCTTTGCACATATAAATTGATGTGAGAATAGCTGGCAATTTTTTAGCTTACAGGTTTTATTTGTCTATTCATTTATGTCAAGAACAGTTTTGGCATCAATGAGATTATTTGCAGTTAAATGCATTCATTTCTGGAGTTTTTGTAAATACATCTAATTGTTGGTTAAAGACAATGTGTGACTTACTACTCACAGGCAATTCCCAGGTCAAAGGCAGAAGCAGATATTTAGTTATATGAATAGTTAATTACTCAGACATAAATTAAGAAGCATCAGTCTCCTGTTTTCATGAACAAGGCTATTTATAGACATCAGAAAGAGATGGACTGTTTTTCAGAGAATTTGAAGCTTTAATGGTGGATTTTTGTGTGAGGAGCTTTTAGGATTACATATATGTTGTATAGTATTTACTAAATTAAAAAGTTCGGTTTTGATGTTAACACTACAAAGAGTTTGAAGTCTAATTCTAGGGAAGGTTCAAATGATGCTCTGTGCCTCTAACTGCACCATATGGTCTAAATGCTGAGTATTTTATAAACATGCCTGAGACAGCTCTAAATTAGGTCATGGCTAAAACAGCAAAATCAAAGTCAAATTTGGGTCAAAAGGACCTGATTGTCCTTTCTGTGTAACACAGAAATAATTCAATGCATAAATCATGTACATCTGCATAGATGTCTAATTTTTGAATCATGTTTTTGTCATTAAAATTTCACGTGTTGTGTAAAGCCACAGTATTCCATCAGTATCAAGTTATGCTTTACAGAGAGAAAAAAATGTCCTACTTAGAAAGAAAAATATGTAGGCATAAGTATTAAATCCATAGTTAATAGGTCCTTAAGGTTTTTTTGAGATTTTTCAGCTGAAGCTGGATTTAAATTCCCACGTTCTGCAGTTTATGACTAAATTCATTCTCTGCGTCTGTTGTTATTACTTTTTGCTGGGTAGTCTAGTTTTCTGCAATACTGTATATTAATCCAGAATATATTACATTATATGTATGCAATAGCTGTTAGTATTGTAAAATGTGGTAATTTCTTTCCTCGAAGTCTCTTAATCTTTTGATGAATATTGCCTGTATGATACCGTACTGATCCAGAAGCTTGGGACAGCCAACTGCAGAGGATACCTAACATCTCAAGAACGTATCTGCATAAAGCTCAGTTTCTTAAGAAAGCTTATCTCAAGTGTTCTGAGGTGGCTTAGCTAAAGGTGGTATTCAGCTCACCTAAAAGTTAGATTATCCAGAACTTTCATATCTAATGAAACCATTGGGCTTTGACTAGTGGAAGGAGAGAGCTGCCACTGGGGACATAACCATTTTTTTCTCCAGAGGGTATCTGAAGCTGAGTCAATACTGACTAGGGCACTACTCAATGTGCCTGGCTGTGTTGGTTCCCTACCACTCCCCTTAGGGTATGTACTGGCTCCTTTACTGTCCACACACCCAGATACATGTTTTTACATTTTCAGGGGAAAGACAACCTAGACTGACTCTCACATGGCTAGGGAGCAGTGAGGTTCTATTCAATAAAACTGAAGCATACTTGGGTGGCTATACTAAGCTGGTCTCTCTCGGTTTCCAGCTCTTTCTAGTGCCTGTAGATCTAGACTTAAACTAGACAGCTAATCATATAAAAAATACTTTTGGTTATTGGGTGCTTTGTTCTTTTTTTCCCACATCTTAAATATATTTCCCAATCTGGTAATTTCCTAACAATCCACTGGGCTAAAGCACTGAGGAAAATAAGTTTATCATGATATCAAGCACTCAGCTCTGTTTCAGTTTTAATTTCACTAAAAGTTTTTTATAGATCTGGGGAAAAGTTGTATTTGTCATTTGTTTCAACTTTTATTAGTAACAAATGAAGCCTTTGATGGCTTGGAAAGATTATCTGGAAGATTCTCATGTTTTTGCACTACGTTAATGTTAAGCTGCTTTTGTTATTTCTCAGAAAGCAGTTTTATAAAGCAATGACTCATGAATCTTGAGTGCAGTCAGTGATTTCAGCAAGAAGTCGATATGGTATTTCTTTCACATTTATATCAATATATGGTACCATTCAAACTGCTTAGAGGAGTCATGTCTATATTTTAATTTGTAAGCAACACTTTTCATCAGAAATCTACAATAGATTTAATACATAGCCTTTTTTTCTGCTATAAATATATTAAAATCAGAATAATTTATAAAAATATTAAAATGTAATCTAGCGTGATGTGATATATACTAATGAATAAAAATGATCAAATTTCAAATATTATGAAAAATAATGTAAAACAAATATATAACACAAATAAATTTTTATTTCAAAATAAATTAACAATGTTACATGTTACAAAAATGTTCACAATGCAAGTGTTTTCTATTTCTCACACTTTTAAGTGTTGCTTTTCAGGATATTCACAGTGAAATTTTTGACATCATTATATGACATTTTCTCAGCCTAGATGAGATTATCTAGCATCCTATTAATCGTCTTTAAAAAACTCCAGTGATGAGGACTCCAGCATATCTCTGCGTAGGTTGTTCTAGTCATTGACTGTTCTCACTGCAAAAATGTATTTCTTGTATTAAGATTAAATCTCTCCTGGTGCAACTTGTACCCATTGGGCATAGACTTCTCCATGTGTCTTCTTATGAAGAGAGACATTCCTCTCTGTAACTGTCCTTTAAGTATAGGGATGGGTGTTATGAGGTTCCCACAAGCCTTCTCTTTCTATGGACAATGATACAGTTGTTCCTCTTAGGGTCAGTTCTCCAGCCCCTTTGATCATCATGGTGACACTCCGTTGGACCCTCCTCAGTCTGTCTACATCTTCTTTTAAATTTTGGGTGCCAAAAATGGACAGAGTACTTAAGCGTGGCCTTACTAGTTCAGGGTGAAGTGGGATGATCACATCTCTACCACTGCAAGTAATGTTTCTGCAGATGCAGCCCAAGATCCATTTTGCCTTCACTGTTGCAGCCACACAGCTGACTCACAGTCAACTTTTTGTTCACCAGGACCCTCAGGTCCCTTTCAGTGAGGCCGCTCCCCAGCTACACAGACCCTGGCCTGTTCTGGGCTCTTTGGTTCTGTCATTACAGGAGCAGAACCTTGCAGGTGTTTTTGTTAAAATACAGTTCTTGCTCGCCTGCTTCTCCAGCCTGTCCAGGTCGATCTGTGAGACAACTCTTCCTTCTCACATGTTCACCTCACCACCAGTCTGGTGTCATCAGCAAACTTGGTGAAGCTGCTTTTGATCCCATCATCCAGATCATTTATGAAGATCTTTAACATCATGGGGCCCAGTATTGATCCCTGGGGGACCCACTGGTGACAGCCTGCCAGCCTAAGTGAAAACCATTGATCACCAACCACCCTCTGAGTGCAGCCTGTTAGCCAATTTCATACCCAACTCGCAGACCACCCATCCAAGCTGTGCACTGCCAGCTTGTCCAGAAGTCTGTGGGAAATGGTGTTAAATGCTTTGCTGAAGCAACATCCACTGCTCTCCTCATGTTGACAAAATACGTTATTTTGCTATAGAAGGTGATCAGGTGAGTCTGGCATTGGTAAAAGCATGTTGCCTTTACCAATTGTTGTTGTTTCTACCATCCTACTGGCAGACTTTCCCAAACCCTGTTCCTGTGGAGGAAAAGGATCAAGCTATCTGTGCTGTTCATATTTGTGTGAATGCTGTACATTTACATAGGTGCTGGTAAGGCACTGTTTTCTCTCTGTGTTGCCTCTGCAGCCAGCTGTGTGCATGCTGGATGTCTGTGACAGGCTGTTCATGTAGCAGGCTGTGAGTGTGGTGTGAGTGTGTGTGTTCCTATCGGGGATTGTGTGCTAAGGCTTGTTGCCGGCTGGACTCTGGAAACCAGGAGCACAGCAGCCTCATCTTCATCAGGCTACCCAATCCAGCAACCTCTAACATGAGATATATGAATCTTCAAATCGATCTCGTGTAATACTGGTAAGAAAAAGGG
The DNA here is from genome assembly GCA_013397565.1 of Ptilonorhynchus violaceus. Taxonomy (NCBI): domain Eukaryota; kingdom Metazoa; phylum Chordata; class Aves; order Passeriformes; family Ptilonorhynchidae; genus Ptilonorhynchus; species Ptilonorhynchus violaceus. The sequence continues at coordinate 863,092 of VZRJ01008538.1, forward strand.
TATTTTTCTACTGCATGTGAACCTGATATGACTCAGGGGCATATGTGTCTTTGAGGAACAAAATAGTGGTCTGGTTGAGCTTTCTGTTTTTTCTTTCTGTTTGCTTTTTTGTCTAGCTGCTATTTTAATTCACTTAGAGGTAAACCAGTTTATTTATAGCTGATTGGACTGGCTTATCTTACAATGGAGATAAAACTATTTAAAATAATGTGGGGATCAAAGCTTGTTTACTTTATACAGACACCACTTCAGTAGAATAAACATTTCAGTGTAAGAAGTTTCAGTTTTCACTACAATCTCTTAACAGCAATATAGATTTTCAGCAATCAATATTTCCCTAAAATATTCAGAATAATTAAACAGTAAAGATTAGTGCTGGAAAAAGTACAGCACATCTCTACATTTATCACAGAGAGCAAATATTGATGGCCAGACCATGACAAAAAAATTGCTCTGATATGACCGATACAACTACATAACAATTACTAAAATTAAACAAACAAAGAAAACTGATTGCTTTCAGGAGAGCTAAATAGATTGAAAATGCTGTTGTCTTCATTGTTGTTTTTACTAGGAAAAGAGATTGTTTCAGGATTAGCCTAAACTATTTTCTCCAGATGTAGACTTCTTTAAAGAGTCAGTAAAAACCAAAACAAACAGATAGAGAAAAATTATTTAGTAGGAAGTTTTTGAGAAGAATTTGTACCAATCATCACCTACTCTAGGGAAGAAAAGGATATTTAGATGGAACATAGAAGATATAAACTCAAATCCTTTATGTGTCTGAGCAAACATGGGCTCATGTTACACATAAAAGTTCTCTAATGCCCTTATAATGTGGTATTTTGGGATTTCTCAGGCTTTATAGCACGGAACTAACTATAAATTGCTCAAACTAAAAAGCTGGAGAAATTCTGTTGGGGCTAATTGTATTTTGCTGTGTTATTTTTCACGTCAACTCCTTGTTCCAGTCATTTTGTGAAACTTGTTCACACACTCATGTGGGTATAGCACAAAGGTACCATGGAGGAAATATGAAGATAAGAAATGGCTAATGGCGATGAAATGGATGTGCTTAAAAAGTTTTGAAGAGTGAGTTTAACTACATTCTTATATATCTAAATATTGAAGCTCTACCTACTGGTGTTCTTATTTAGTGTTCTGTTTTTTGTTAATCTTATCCTTGGGGTTTTTTTTTACTAGTCTTAATAAAGAAATAACAAGGATGGTGGGAATTTTTGAGGTGATCAAAAATTAGTAGCTGTCATGGTCATTACAAGACCCTGTGAATTCAACCCTTCAACGATTTTAGTTGGATCCAACAAAAGATCATAATGTTATTTCATCTAAAAACAAAGATATCCAGATTGCTTTCAGAATTATTTCACTTCTTGTCTATAAAACTAACCAATCAGTGAACTATATCATACAAATAAACATTTCAGAAAGCCTCACACCCAAGTATACAGAACAGAAGATGTCTTCAGAAATGAAGAGTGTTTGCAAGAATGTTGATAGGGAAGTCTTCTTACATTGGATTTAAAATTTATCTGAACCTAGAAAGATCACGGTGTGTATCTACTGGTATAGAACTGGGACTTACCTATTTTGTAAATTAGCAGTGTATTTGAGAATGTTTAAATAACACTAAATTTGTCAGTTATGCAAATAATGACACACAAATTATACTATCCATATAAACAAATTGGATAAAATTGTATATAAGAACCGCCACAAAAATTTTTTTGGAAAACAATGTTTTACTTCATTTCAATACACATTCAAATTTTGACTTTTACATCTTTTTGGTTAATGTGTTTGATTTCATTGTACTGTGATTAATTTTTCAGTTTCTCTGTTTCCTGTCTTTAAATTTGTAAAGATAAAATATTGACCTATATACAATTTCTACTACCTATATATAATTACTACTGTAAGCTTCATGTAAGAATTATAAGAAGCGCTGTTATTTCAGTCAAAATAGGATTTCAGTCACCATGAACATTTCCTTGACAACTCAAGGAAGGAAACTTCTGTTATTATTTTTTGCAATAGCTTTCAGGAAAGGAAGAGAAATGCTTTGTGAAGGATATTGAGTCACTGAGTGAGACTTTATTTGAGGACTCATGAATATTAGCTACAAGTAATTAGCTGAGAAGATCCTTTCTGGAGTTATCAACAGACAACTAAAGAAAACTTACATAAATTAATTTTAAAAATAATTTATATTGGGCTGCTCAGTTCCAAAAAAGAAGCTAATTTTTATTAGTATATCTAGGTAGCCTTTTTCCATGTTATGTGGTATATTATTGTCTAGCGTCTTACAATAAGTTAAATTTTTGTATAAGTTTTGTTCCATTTTCACATACCTTTTTTTTTGTATGATTCAGTGAGGCAATAATTACATAAGTATGAAAGAATCTCTTTCACCACTGTCTTGGTTTAAGACAATTTAAAGAGGTGGACTCTCAAAAATAACTTATCTCGCTTTAGTTTCAACCAACTCCTTTCCACCAATAAGAAACCAATACGAGTATATATAAGTGAAAAAAACCCAGTTTACTAACAAGCAAAACAGCAACAGGCAAAAAATAGCAGTGAATAGTCACTAGGTACAAAATTGCTAAATCCCACCAGCTCCAGGGGAAGGGTCACCCAAAATGGCGGGGAACCACCCGCTTCCAAGATGGTGGCCCCCACTGTCGATGGCATGTAGGGAGACAAAGGGAAAAAGGGTGTCAGACCCTTTCCAAGATGGAGCCCTCCATGGGTGACTGCACGGTCCGGGAAACAAAGGGAAAGGATGGCAGCAAACCCTCCCCGGAACGTAGGAGCTTACGAGCAGTTCTAGTGGCAGATGAAGACTTGCTAGCGTGCATGGGGCCAGTGCCACCTCCCGTCGCTTCCTCCTGTCACCAGCACGACGGCGCCATGTTGGTGCTGATTTCCACCATGCTGCGGGTGTGTCGGGGGCGGGGCGGGGGAACCGCTCTATTGGCGGTGACACGGGTTGAAACGGCCCCCTGGGACAGGCTCACGCTTCGCTGCTGATAAGAGGTTGCAAAGTTCCCTCCAAAAACAGTTTCTAATTGCAAAATGCAGTTTTTCCAAGTTGCTCCAGTTACAAGCCCAGAAACCTGTGGCAAGCAACCCCCTCCAAAGCAGTGCTTCTGCCTTCAGCAAACGCTGCCAGGCAAAAGACGGAGTCAGGTCGGGTGCCCTGATTTTCTAAATGGATCGCCACCTCCAGACTGCCCTGCAATTCCAGTTCCAGTTGTGCTGCCTGGCTTTAAAGAGACAGTGATGACTTTTGGGTCCAGATAGATACAGAATGCAATAACATTTTGGGTTACCCAGGACAAACATAAATTTTAATTTTTCTGGAGTCAACAAATTTATGGTGTTTCTTTCTCTCACTGTATTAAAAAGATATATAAAGCTATGTTTTAAAGTATAACCTAACTTCATAATAGTGGACTATATAAATAAAGACTATTTTTGTACAAAATATCTTTCTAATCCAAATTTATTTAAGACGTAAACTTAATGGAAGTGCTATTTTCCCATAGCCAATGAAGTATCTGCTACATGGAAAATTTGTCAATAATATGGGAAGGTAAGGCATAAATAACTGCAAATGTTGTATCAAATTCTGTCTTAAAATAGACATTGTCAGACTCCCTTTCTGGTGGTTTTATCCAGAAGATAAGTCTTTTAAGATCTGCCAGAGAACCTGGTTGTACCATGTTACAGTTTCTTCTCATGCCTGAATTCTCTTCCCTTGCTGTATTGGGTTTGCATGACCACGTTTGGCAGAAGGTCACTGGTAGTGGCTTATGTAGGAAGCTGCTGGAAGCCTCCTGTATGTCCAGCAAAGCCAATGCCAGCCAGCTCCAAGACATGTGCTCCTGGCCACGGTTGGGCCTATCAGAAACGGTGGAAATGGTGGTAATGCCACTGTAATAACACGTCTAACAAGAAAAATAAAGTTCTTGTGCAGATGTAATTGTGGCCAGAGAAGAGCGGAGTGAGAATGTGTGAGAAGAACAACTCGGTAGACATCAAGGTCATTGAGGAAGGAGGGGCAGGAGGTGCTCCAGGTGCCAGAGCTGAGATTCCCCTGCCCATGGTGAAGACCACAGTAGGGCAGCTGTGCCTCTGCAGTGCTTGGAGGTCCATGTGGAGCAGAGATCCACCTGCAGAATCCTAGAAGAAACCCACTCTGGAGCAGGTGGATACCTGAGAGAGGCCTGTGAATCCATGGGTGGCCTGTGCTGGAGCAGGCTCCTGGCAGGGATCTGCAGAATCCTGGAGAGAGGAGCCCACACTGGAGCTTACTGGTAGGACTTGTGACCCTGTGGGGGACCCATGCTGGAGCTTGCCGTGCCTGTAGGAGTGTACCCTGTGAAAGAGTGACTCATGTGTGAGCAGTTCATGAAGAACTGTTGTCTGTGGGATGGACTCACATTGGAGTTCATGGAGAACTGTCTCCTATGGGAGGGACACCATGCTGGAGCAGGGTAAAGACTCCTTTTCCTGAGCAGCAGCAGGAAAAATGTGGGATGAACTGACCATAACCCCCATTCTCTGTCTCCCTGCATCACTGCTAAGGGGGAGGTAGAGCTGGGAAGGAGGGAGAGGTGGTGGAAAGGTGGTTTTGTAAGATGTATTTTACTTCTTATTATCCTGTTCTGATTTTATTAGTAATAAATTCAAGTAATATCCCGAAGTTGACTGTGCTTTGCCCATGATGGTATTTGGTGAGTGATTTCTCCTGGTCCTTGTCTAAACCCACGAACCCTTTGTTATATTTTCTCTCCCCTGTCCAGTTGCAGAGGGGAGTTATAGAGCAGCTTTGGTGAGTGCCTGGGAACCAGCCAGGGATGAACTCACTACGCTTGCCTATACATATAGTTAAAAATTGCAAGAGTATAACCAAAATTGTAAGACCTCTTGTTAGATTTGATTACTTCTTTGTATTATTAACTGTGCTTTTATACTAACTTCCAAGTTATTTCCTGCTTGATATTACTTTCTCCATTCGTTTTTCATCTTTGCTTTCTTTATTGGTCTTGTTTGCACCTTGATTTGGGCAGGCATCTTTTCCAATCAGATCCTAACATCTTGCACTCATGATTTCCATCACTTTTTCTTAAATTGCTGTAATTTTATTTAACTTTTCCTTCTTGTTGCACATTTTTCTCTCTCTTTGTTGTCCTGCCTATTCCACATATAATTTCTTGCCAGATACTTGCATTTGGACTCCTAGCCCCTCTTCTGACGACATGACTCCCAAACCATCATGAAGATCTATCAGAATCCTTACAGAGTAAATTAGACAACTCTTATTCTGTTCAATGGCACAATCTTTTCTTATTCTCTATAGCCTTTAGTTTTGCTATAAAACAGAGGAGTGAAACTATTTTTAGTAAAAGAAATTATTTATACTGTGGTGCTTTCTTTTTTAAGAAGCAATCAACTTCATTATGATAATATATTTTTGAGGGAATGAGGAAATTTTTAGAAGTCTATTGTTGTCTTTACAGCCATCATGTTATTCAGTGTACAAATGAATAGTAAAAAATGCCAAAGTAGTCTGGAGTCTGACTAACTCCCCAGGAAAGAGTGTTGCACAGTATACAAGTATATTTCACAGTCAGGTAGAATGGTGTATGCTCTCTTATTTCTTTCTTTGAACCCCAGCCTGTTTTCAAGGCTGTTGGGGCCTGGGTTAAGCCTCCCAAGTGCTACTGCACGAACTATTTCCTGCTTGATTTGTCCACAGGCTTGTCATTGCTCTGGGCCCCATATGTAATCACTCTTCTTCCAGGTCATTGATAGAGAGGGCTTACAATCAGACTATAATTTGGAATGCGCATTCTCCAAAAATTCACAATGCCTAAATGCTTGTGTTTCTTTCTTGTTAGTTGGTGGAGATGTTGCTGTTATCTTATTAATAGCATCCATTGATATCTGATGATGTCCATCTTGCCATTTTATTCCAAAAAACTGTATCTCCTGTGCAGGACCCTTTATTTTCTGGCAAAACTGTCTTTCAGGAGGATCTGGACTATTTTCTTCCCTTTCTCAAAAACTTCTGCTGCTGTATTTTTGCACACAATAACATCATCAGTGTGTTTCAGGTGTTTCAGAGCTTCACCCTGTCCCAGTCTGAATCAGTCCATGGCAGATGGTCAGGCTGTGTTTCTACCCCTGGGGCAGTCGTATCCAGGTGTACTGACCTCCCCTCCAAGTGAAAGCAGACTGTGGCCTGCACTGCTGCCAAAAGGATTGAGAAAAACTCTTTAGCAACATCAGTTGTGGCACCACTTGGCTGCCTTTGACTCCAGTTCAAATTGAAGTTCCAGTATGTCTGGTACAACAGCACTCAGAGGTGGTGTGGCTTCATTCAGGCCATGATAGTCTGCTGCCAGCCTCCATTCCCCATTGGACTTTCACACTGTCATATGGGGTTGTTAAAGGGTGTGAGTGGATCCTGCTGATTACACCTTGGCTCTCCGGTCAACAAATTAATTTATGGGTGGGAGTTACAACGTGTTTGTTGGTGTGACATTGCCTCCACTGCACCACTGTGGTAGTGCTTGGAACCTGCTGTTCTTCAAACTTCAGTAACCCCACAATAAAAGAGCAGTCTAAGAGACCAGGCAAGGTATGCAATTGTTTAATTTCCTTTTCTCTGAGGCAGCTATACCTTCTGGGTCCTTGAAATATCACCTCCTGAGATAGCCTATGCTAAGGGTGCACAGAGCCTGTGGGCCAGTCATGAAATCTTTTCATACCTCCTGCAGCTCACTCAAGGATAGAGTGGTGGTTGACTCTTCTGTCTGTTCATCCTGTTCCTGTGATGGCCCTTTTAATGGCCTTGGTAATGGCATTCAAAACGGCCCCTGTGATGGCCCTGCTTCTTCATCCTCTCCTCTCTCTGACCTTCTTGTCCTCCTTGACTGTCTTTGCTAAAGCTTTTTTATGGTGTGACTTTCATGTGCATTTCTTCTGCTTCTATACAGGGGTCACTGACACTGGCACATGTTGGTTCTCTGGTCCAGTGACAGCATCTGTCACTGGGGTTTAGAGCAGCCACAGTGTCTCTACAATGGTTAGAGTAGCTGCAGTGTGTGTTGTCTTATTGTCAGATCCAGAGACCTTCTGCTCCCCCTGAGGGTACTGAACAGCATTGAACATTGCTCAATAGGCCTGGGTCAGGCCCCAACATTGCAGTGATTTGGGTCCTCTCTGGGGTGCCAGGGTGACAGCACACCTTTTTCAAATATTTTATTCATTTTTTTGGATTCTGCACTTGTTCAGGGGTAAGGTGCAAACACATTGGAGGTGCCCGCTGCTCTAGGTACTTGCCCAAACCATCCCACACACCCCACCACTCAGAACTATCTACCCTTTGGGCAGATCTCTGGGTGATGTAAGTAATTAATTATCTGACCTTAAACAAGACCTGAAACATGCAGCAGCCTGCTGGTTCCTAGCAAAAAGACCAGATTGGTTTCAAGGGTATTCAAAGGATTATTCAAAATCTTTAAAATTCTCAAACACTATGATGATCAGCCTAGAGGAGAAGGAACGAAAGAGGGAAGGAAGAAGAAGGTAGAAATGTATCTCCCCCATAGGTTGTCTTTCTGAGAAGAAAAGGCCAAAGGTATGATTATTAATCATTCCCAGTAGATCATTTCCAGTAGATGAGTCCCAATGTACAGAGGTGTTTGCAATACTGAATACTGAATACTGAATACGTACAGTAGACTGGTTTACCAATCAGCAACACTAGCATATCATAAGCCAATACTACAAAATACCCCACAACGATAGTGTTAGCCCAGGCCCCAATGACAATAAACATTACCACAGGGATCACATACTGCAAGTAAGATATTACTGATGTTACAGTACACAACCCTGGGATGAAACACAACTGTGAGAGCGAATAATCAACATTATAACCAGCAACTATTAAACCAATACAATGAATGTTTATAACAACTTTCATTTTATACACTATGGTCAGATCCGTCATTATCTCAACCCATCATGCCTCCTGTTAGGCACCAGAAAGGACTGTTGTGGTTGAAGCCCAGCTGGCAAATAAGCACCATGCAGCTGTTGCTCATACCCTGCCCTCTACTCCCATCCCCAGTGGAATGGGGAGGAGAATAAAAAGTAAAACTTTTAGGTTGAGACAAGAATATTTTAATAATTGAAACAAAGTAAAATATAATAATATTAAATAATAATTATAATGAAAAAAAATTAAATCCAAGGAAAAATAAGTGATGCACAATAAAATTGCTCACTAACCACTGACTGATGCCAGACCGTGTCCCAAACCCTGATCAGCCCCCCTTCCAGATAACTCACCCAGTTTATATACTGGGCATGATGTTCTATGGTATGGAATATGCCTTGGGCCAATTTGGGTCACCTGTCCCAGCCTTGCTCCCTCCCAGCTTTTTTTTGTGTACCTCCTCACTGGCAGAGCATGAGACATTAAAAAGTCCTTGATTTAGGACTTGACCAGCAACAAACAAAACATCAGTGTGTTATCAACATTATTCTCATACTGAATCCAAAGCACAGGACTGTACTAGTTACTGAGAAGAAATTAACTCTATCTCAACCAAAACCAGGACACAAGTCTATTCATATGTGCAGCCACTTGTTGTTAACAGAATTTCACCATATAAATTTAAATATTTATATTTATACATGAGTATTGATCTATTTCTATATATTTATTAAAGTAATTTATGCCCGTGGTCCTAGAAGAGGGTTTGTGATAGCATATTTAATAGTTGAAGACAAAAATTCATAGCTCAGTTAGAAAGTATCACTAATCAAGCAATTACTAGCCATTGGCAAGGTAAAAAGTAATGTAGCTTGATGCTGGAAGGACAGCCTCTGAAAATGAAACAGACTCTCAGTGTTTGGTACTAAAAGTGCTATATAAATGAACAAAATGTAATATAATTAAGGCAAAGCTGAGGTCAAGTATCCTTTAAACTGAGATTAAGCATATTATTCATGACAGTGCAGACATCATTAGACATGTATAATGTCTATGAAGAGGAAGCTATGTGAGAGGACATCAGTAATTGAGCTTGACATCACCAGTAAGCCAATTCAGACTTCTTTTGTAATATGTAAGCGATATAAATCTTCAGGAATATTATTTGGTACTGGAACTGGAAACATAAACCTGTGGAACAGCAAGTCAGGGACACAAATCTCTATACTAACACAATAATTCATTTGTTATTATTTTGCAATTGATAAATGACACACACAACATGAACAGAAAAGTGGGAGGTAAAGTTGGAAGGTAAAGAAATAAATGTAAGAAAGAAAAGGATGGGAGGGAAGAAAATAAAGATTAATATCTTTCCCTGGTACCATAAAACCCAAGTCAACAATTTCAGGATGAAATATGAGAGAAGGAAGCATAATAAAAATAAAGGTGAAAAAAATTTATGAAATTCAGTACGGTTAACCGATGTAAATTATGCAGTCTGGTTCTGTTAAAGTATTATCACCAGATGCTATAAAAGTTTAATATCTTATGTAAAATGGTAAATATACTTTTGAGAATAAATGATGTCTAACAGTTTTGTCCAAGAGAAACTAGACTCAACCTTTTTTTACTACAATAGTGTCACTTTGCTCATAGGGACATTTTGTCATGGAAGACTTGTTAATTTCTGACAGGGTGCTTACAAAGGGCAAAGGAGCATATGCATGTTGATAAACATATTTAAAAAAATAACAATGGAAGGTGTTGGAACCACACAGGTGTTAGATTTAAAATGACAGAAACACCACCAAAATATTTCTTTAATTTTTAGCATGTATTTCATTACTTTCTTTTCTCTCTTCCTGTTCTTTATCTGTTCTCTTAATTAATATCTAAGTGAAAAGCGAGTGTCTCTGGTGCCAGCATGACCAGCAGTGGTGTGTTCTGATGTGCTGCATGGGGGGATTTCCAAACCAGAGGAACCTGAGGGAAATTGAGAGAGTTGCCAAGTGCCTGAGGCTTGTGCAGCACTGGTTGGTGGGACCTGAATGGGGCAGGTGCACCGGCTGTGAAGCTCCCCTTCCAAAGAAGCAGCCCTTGGGAAATGCTAGCGAGCAGGAGCACTGCCAAGAGGATGGGCGAGCAGGCTGTGGCATATCAGCAGTAGGTGCCGAAGCTGGCTCCCTGCCAGCTTGATCAGGGAGCAATAGTTTCTACCCAGCAGAAAGTCATGGCCTCTCTAAGATCTGCACCCACCATGACTGATGAAGCTGCCCAGAGAGAGCCCCAGTCAGAACGTGCTGACACCTCAGTGCCAGCTGCAGGGTGTGCCCAGCTCTGACAGCAGTGTGGGTTGGCAGGAGTGAGCACAGCTGTGGGAATTACACCTGGGTAGAGGAACTCCTCCACTTAGTGACAGAGCTCTGCAGTAGGTTGAGGAGTATTGGGGAGAGCAAGGGAGAGATGCATATAAATATCTCAAAGGCGAGTTTCAAGAGGGTAGTGCCGGACTCTTTCTGATGGTGGTCAGTGACAGGACAAGGAGAAATGCCCATAAACTAAAACACAAGAAGTTTCACCTTAACATGAGGAAGAATTTCTTTACATTGATGGTGGCAGAGCACTGGAACAGGCTTCTCAGGGAGACCGTGGAATCTTCCTCCCTGGAAACGTTCAAAACCCACCTGCATGCATTCCTGTGTAACCAGCTCTAGGTCACCCTGCCTTGTTGGACTAGATGATTTCCAGAGGTTCCTTTCAACCCTAAAAATTCTGTGATTCTGTGAGGTAGGATACTGGAATGGCACTCTACCTTGATTGGGCCAAGTTCCACAGGCAGACAGGACACATGAAACAGAGGAACTGTTATCCTCTGCCTGGCTGAACACAGCGACTTTAGGGATAGGGGCAAACGTTTGCTTTGGTTTTCCTCCTCTCAGCCCTCCAGATTACTATTCCTTTGTTCAACAGTTAACAATTGTTATGAGTTCAACAAGTGATTTTTTTTTGTCCCATCTAGTAGGGAGACCTGTGTGGGCAGGGAGGGGTTGGCCAGGAACTAATGGGCAATACTTAAGAACAAAGAAGGTTGCCTACCCACCCGCATGCCACACTGATCACTCAAGAATGGGGGATACCTAAGAACAAAAGGGATTGCCTGTGCAGGGAGTGTTGGCGAGAGGGTTGTTTCCGCAGAGGCTACAGCTTATCATCGTGAGAGGTGAGGGGACTTTTCGAGACTTTGGTGAGAGGGGGCGGAGGCCTGGCTTGTTCTCTTCTCTGCTCAGTGTTGGGTGAGGACGGTGGCGTCTGCAGCAGAGTGCCAGTTTTGCTCCGGGAACACCGCTACACTGCGATGTCTCCGCAAGTGTCCTGCCGTGGCACAGGGTACAGAGTTACACTGTAACCGTCGCCGCCTGGAGCTGCTCGCCTCTGCTGTCTCTGCCACCAACCTGGGTTTCTGCTGCACGTGGGTCGGCGCTGGGGTCTACTCGTCTCAGCCGTTCCTGCCTTCCTCTGGCCCCTCGGTGGGTGATACCGAGGTTTATCGCTCCCCAGTCAACCCTGCCTGCCTGCACTGCTTGCTGCCCACTGCTGAGGTTGGTGCTGAGCCGGGCTGCTGCCCCGTGGGTTCACACCAGGAGCGATCTCCCCTCTCCCTCTCCCTCTCCCCGGAGCCACCATTGCCACATGGAGAGGTCTCCGCACTCGCGCCACAGCACCTCCTGCAGCCGCGGGGGAGTCAACGCAGCCTCTCCACCCCAACAGAGAATCGCCCAACGACAGACAACAGACTGTTACTGAGTTTGTCTGTTCTCTTATTTTTACCTTTTATCTGTCTTGTTATATGTATATAGACATATAATCCTAGTAAAGAACTGTTACTCTTTTTTTACCACATCTTTGCCTGAGAGCCTTGTAATTTCAAGGTTATAGTAATTTGGAGGAGGGACGGGGGTCATCCTCTCTATCCCAGGAAGGTTTCCCACCTTCCTTGGCACACACCTGTCTTTCAAACCAGGACAACAATTTATATATATGTCTATATATGTATGTAATGTAGCACTTCACTTACTCAGCAGAGTACAGACGACACATATTTGGTAGCATTTACAGACTGCATGAGGCCAGGTATGGCAGGTATTTTACAAAATACTTTTAGTGAAGTATTTTTTTCCATGGTCATGGAGATAATTTCTATTATGTAAACTATTTTTTATGATTAAAATATATCTATCATGTATGAGTCTGTCATCCTGGATGCTGAATTTGATAGTAATCAAACACATTTTGAGAGATGAAAGAGATAGCACAATGTCTCATGCAACAGCAAAAAGAGAATCACTGTAAATTTAAAAAAAACCCAAAAAACCATAGAGAACAATGAGAACAAAATCTGTAAAAATGGTGTTTAAATCCATTAATTTAACGTAGCTGGAAAGTATAAAGGTAATGAACCATAAATGAGAGCATTTTATGTGTAAACAAAAGAAATAAAAGTACCATTTGCCTTGTTGCATGATTTGCTCAAGCCAGATTAGATTGTGAGTCTTTTTTACCAAATATCAATTTGTGTCCTTCTAGATGCAAATTACTTTGTTCTTATTTCTGTACAGTCATACTCGCATTACACCATAGCATAGAACACTCAAGAAAATCCATGTTGAATTAGAAGAATATGGTGATACGGACATGTCTTCTGAGCTCAGTCAATACATATACAAACACACATACTTAATCATGCATATATAATAAATATACATCAGATCTTTGCATTATTATTTGTAAGCTCTCAGTAGCAGCTTCAATTTAGGAGTAAGCTGCCCTCAGTTATGTGTTAGCTAAACAGACAGACATTTATATGAAGCAGAGGACATCTCTAGCTTCCCTCATATAACTTGTTTATAGGTCTGTATCATTATTTGGATGTGTGTGATAAACAGGAGAGGCATGAATCATTTCACTGAGAAGAATAAAGTAACAGTGGGATTTAGCTAGTGCAAGAAGATGGAGTAGCTCTCTTCTGTGAACTCTAGTTTTGATATCCGACTGTGGAACACAATGATTACCCTGCATCTCTAAAATGCTTATCGCTACTATGTAACACTTGTCAGCGTACTCAAGCCCTACAAAACTTTTAAGTACAAATTTTAAGTACAAATATTTAGCTGGGAGATTTAAATTGTAATGAATCATGGAGGGACATGGACAATGCAGATATTAATAATGTTATATCCTGAAAAATAGCAGATATTATTTCTAATTAATTTATTCCATCCACATCATTCATGCTTTCATAGTTGCAATTCTTCCTGAATTTCCATTGTAGGATATTTCTTTGTGTTTTGATATCTTTGCTATTCATCATTTCTTCCGGATAAATTAAAATGCAAATAATTTTATGTACAGGATGTAACTTTTCTGAGCTTCTTATAAAGCTTTATTTATAATTGCTGTTTATAAGGACTAAACAGTTATATTTGAATACTTTTTATATAGTTTTCAATGTTCCTCTTTCATTTCAGTGTGCCTAAGAAAAAGGCAGTAGGTAGATCATACCTTCTGAAATGCAATCGTGTAATTTCTTCTCATATTAAAACATAAAGGTGTTGAAAAGTATTATGCATAGTGAAGAGGACTTAAAACTTCATCGTTCTTCTACAGGATCTCTCGCTGTTTTTTGACAATTTTGGCATATGCAAAGTCCTTTCCAAGATCTTCTGCAGGAATAAGCATGACTGGTATATTTTTATAGCTGTCTTGTGTTGGTAGCCTGTTCTCTTAAATATTTGAAAAAAACTTTGAGAATCTGCTTCTCAAAGAGAGCAAGCATAAGGATTTAATTAAACTAAGTAGATTCTTAAACTAATTACCAGAGACTAATATCACAAAGATAACATGTTCAAGTATTTTGAGGCACAGGTAATCTTGCCTCTGACAACTGAAACTGCTTGCTGATTAAGTCAAAGAAGAAGCAGAAGCTACATACAAATGAACATGAGTGATGTAGTTTCAATGTTGCACTAATCAAGTCCACAGATTTATAAAACAAAATGAATGTTCTATCAGCAATGTTCAAATAGTAGTTCATATGATGTCTTAAATGAGAAATATTGATGTTATTTTTTTGATGGATTTTTTTCCTCTAATGTTAAACATGTTTCAGTAGTTAGCCGCTACAACTTGACATCGTTTGTATCTTCCAAAACAGAGTGTAAATCGTTGGTATGTTTTAAAGAAAAAAAAATGAAACATCTTGATTTTTTTATTATTGTGTTTTAAATTGTTCAGTGAGATAGGTTATTCTAAGACTTCTTGTCACGGTTTGACCCGGTGT
>VZRJ01008539.1:0-12525 GCA_013397565.1 Ptilonorhynchus violaceus
ACAGAGACATGGTGGGATGACTCGAACAACTGGGGTGCTATGGTGGGTGACTAGAGACTCTTCAGAAGGAATAAGCAAGGAAGGGGAGGTGGTGGGATAACTCTGTAGGTCGGGGAGTGTTTTGATTGTCTAGAGCTTAACGACAGTGATAACTGGGTTGAGCGTGTACAGGTAAGAGTTAGGGGGAAGGCCAACGAGGCAATCATCCTAGTGGGGAGTCTGCTACAGACCCCCCAACCAGAATGAAGAGTCAGACAAAATATCCTGTAAGCAGCTGAGAAAAGTCTCACAATCACTAGCCTTTGTTCACATGGGGGATTTCTGCTCACCAGACATCTGGAAACAAAAGAATCTGGCACTTGCCATTATTAAACTTCATATTGTTCGTGATTGCCCAGCCCTCTACTTTGTCAAGATATCTCTGCAGGGCCTCTCTGCCTTTGAGGAAGTCAACAGCTCCTCCCAATTTAGCATCGTCCGCAAACTTACTTAGTATACCTTCAAAGTCCTGCACCCAAGTTGTTTATGAAGACATTGAAAAACACTGGCCTCTCCATCCTTTATTGGATGCAGGCAGAAGCATAGTGACAAAGGATGAGGAAAAGGCTGCAGTACTTAATGCCTTCTTTGCCTCAGGTATTAATAGTAAGACCAGTTGTTCATAGGGTACCCAGCCCCCCACACTGAAAGACAGGGACAGGGAGCAGAATAAAGCCCCCATAATCTCAGGGGAAATGGTCAGTGACCTGCTATACCACTTAGACACACACAAGTCTATGGGACCAGATAAGATCCATCCCAAAGATACTGAGGGAGCTGACAGAAGTGCTCACTTAGCCACTTTCCATCATTTACCAGCAGCTCTGGATAACCGGGCAGGTCCCAGCTGACTGGAGGCTGGCCAATGTGACACCCATTTACAGGAAGAGTCAGAAGGAGGATCTAGGGAACTACAGGCCTGTCAACCTGACCTCAGTGTTGGGGAAAGTCATGAAGCAAATCATCTTGAGTGCCATCATGTGGCACATGCAGGACAACCAGGGGATCAGGCCCAGCCAGCATGGGTTTATGAAAGGCAGGTTTTGCTTAACCAACCTGATCTCTTTCTCTGACAAAGGCACCCACTTAGTAGATTAGGGAAAGGCTGTGGATGTTTTCTACCTGGACTTCAGTAAAGCCTTTGAAACCTTTTCTCACAGCATTTTTCTGGAGAAACTGGCTACTTATGGATTGGACAGGTGCACTCTTTGCTGGGTTAAAAACTGGCTGGATGGCCAGGCCCAGAGAGTGGTGGAGAATGGAGTTATACTCAGTTGACAGCTGGTCACCAGTGGTGTTCTCTGGGGCTTAGTAGGGGGACCAGTTCTGTTTAATATCTTTATCAACAACTTGGACGAGGGGATTGAGTGCACCCTCCATCAGTACAGAGGTGAGGCCAAGTCAGGTGAAGTGTTGATCTGCTGGAGAGTAGGAAGGTTCTACAGAGACATCTGGGCAGGCTGGATCAAAGGGCTGAGGCCAATTGTATGAGGTTCAGTAAGGCAAAGTGCTGGGTGATGTACTTGAGTCACAACAACACCCTGTGACACTACAGGCTGGGGGCAGAATGGCTGGGAAGTTGCCTGGCAGAAGAGGACCTGGGGGTGCTGGTCAACAGCAGCTGAACATGAGCCAGCGTGTGCCCAGGTGGCCAAGAAGGCCAAAGGCATCCTGGCCTGTATCAGCAATGGTGTGGCCAGCAGGACCAGGGCAGTGATTGTCCCACTGTATTCGGCACTGGTGAGGCCACACATTGAATCCTCTGTTCAGTTCTGGGCCCCTCACTATGAGAAGGACATTGAGGTGCTGGAGCGTGTCCAGAGAAGGGCAGTGGAGCTGAGAAAGGTTCTAGAGAGTAAGTCATATGAGGAGTGGCTGAGAGAGCTGGGGGTGTTTAGTCTGGAAAAAAGGAGGCTCGGGGGGACCTTATCACTCTCTACAACTGCCTGAAAGAGGGTGTAGTGAGATGGGGATCAGACTCCTCTCCCAAGTGATAGAACAAGCGGGAACAACCTCAAATTGTACTAGAGGAGGTTTAGATTGGATATTAGGAAAAATTTCTTCTCCAAAAGGGTTGCTAGCCATTAGGCTGCCCAGGGAAGTGCTGGAGTCACTATCCCTGAAGGTGTTTAAAAGATGTGTAGATGTGGCACTGAGGGACATGTTTTAGTGGTGGATTTGGCAGTGCTGGATTAATAGTTGGACTTCACTATCTTAAAGGTGTTTTCCAGTCTAAATGATTCTATGATTCTATGACTTTATTTATAATTAAAAACACTTATTGAACCAATGCAAGCTTTTAGGAGTGTTTTTAAACACGACTTCCTAAATTTCAAATGAGTATCATATGCATAATGAACTCACAATATTTTAAAGTTACTCATGACTCCTTAGTTTTGTGCCTTGAGATAGATGGTTACATATTTGTTTCTGAAGTAACATTTGCAAGTTGGGATTGTAGCAAAATATTTGCTTAAAAAGAGCGTGAATAGTTCACAGACTTGTCAGAATCCATCTGTTTGTGTCTATTAATGGGTGCATTCCCAGCTGTGGTCTTTCTAATGCAATAAATAAAAAGTTTCTTTCTTACTATAAAGCCAGTGGCTGAAATCTCCTTGTAAAATTGATTTCTTTCAATAAAAATCTGTCCTTATGTTAAAGACACCTCTTAGAATGAGCAAGACCATGAGATGCCATTCACATATTCTTTCAGCAGTCAACTGACACATAAACGACTCAGGCGCAAATAATTTACTACAGCATTTTTCTGGATAAGCTGTGAAAGAGCATGCTATTCAGATCAGGATGAGTGGGACTGGGATGGAAAAAAGAGGTGTATTTACCAGAGGAATGAGAGGCACGTCAAAAATAACCTAAAGATTGGGACAAATGCTTAGGTTCTCACTCCTCCATGCAGTGAATCCAACATAAACTTACACACGTATGCAACACACTTTAGGGAAGTTCAAGCTATGAACCAATGCAGGAGGTTCTTAAATCTTTAGGAACCCTTTTTTTGTAATGCTAAGTGTAATTTTTCAGTATTTTGACTGAGAGAAATTACATTTCTGACTTTGGTTTTGACTTAACTCTTTTCAACATTCCCTTAAACTATTCTCTTCCTGGAGCTGGCAACTACCCTACATTTCTTCATAACAGCAACAGAAGACCATATACAAAGATATACAAAGATATTTCAAACTACTTTTCGCTCAAATTCAGACAGGTCTATATAGGATATGAGGTACATTCGAACTATGCTACTGTCCTGAGGCAATTTCCCCTTAAATTATTTCTATAACAAAACCAATACTCCGGATTTCTTTTAAAGTGCTTATGTATTAAATGATCTGTGAAGGTTCAGGGCCTTCTGCATCATCATGGCCTGGAAAACCAGTCTTCCCCAGGAAACGTTGCTTGGTTTATCAGAGCACCAGTGCCATTCATTTAGCTCAAGCAACACAAGAAACTAATTATCCCCACATTATTTTACATCTGTGACAAGCAAAACTTGTGAAGTATTTATAAAATTAAGCAAGCTATTTTGAAGTTAATGAACTTATCTTGCTGCTAAAGAACTACGGCTTAAGCAACTTTTTGCTAAGCATAAATTTCAAGTCATAGTGTTTTCAAATAGATGAGGAATCAAATTCTTACAGCTTAATGAAATACAGTATTTATAAGTTTCAATGCCTCTTCTACTGTACTACAGCATGTTGCTGGATGTGTAAAAATGATTTCTGGAAAAAAGTTTTTACAGAAAAACTTTTCTATATACTTACTGTTCCACAGCAACAAAGCAAAAATCAATATCTCAATGAAATTATCTGCTGAAATGCAATTCACTCTGGTGATTATATCAGCAGAGTATGTTTTAGTTTTGATTGCCATGCTAGCTGAAAACATCTTGTTTTTAATCCTCATAAATTTTGTTCTACATTGCTAGGTGTCCTGCTGCAAAAGCTGAGAAAATGAGGCTTCCTGGTGGCACCCTGTCCTTGAGGATGGAGTACGCCTTGAATATTGCACTACCTTAATAAAACCAGCTATTGTGTCTCATACTGTGTGACGCATGTTGTGTACATACAGTAATTGATATCACTGGATGTAAATTACTGCCCTCTACTGGAATGACAGGCAGAGCATTTCACATGAAATTGATTGTTATGTAAAGTAATTAAATTGATTTTTGAATTTAGTGTTTTATGGAACCAAGTGCCATGTGTTGCATGTGCTCCCGATCCCTCCAGCTACTTGCTGCACCCATATCTGCGTGCATGTCTTTGCTTATTTGCAGTATAAGGTGCACCAGAATGGGCTGATTGCCAAAGTATTGTCATTTTTGAACTCTAAATAGGATGTGCAAACAAGCTACAGAAGTGCAGCCTTCTTGTGAATGGTCCAATGTCAGTCAAGGAACCTCCTACATTGTCAGACTTTTAATCCTGTAATAATCAAAAGAAAACATCACAAATTCTTAATTAATTGAAAATAATATTCCCAGACCTAAATTTTCAAGAATCGTAAGACAGGCATCACTTCTTTAAAGTCATAAGGTTGGCTTAAAACTGACATTTTACAAAATATATTTTGTTTCCCGTCTTCTCATACTCTGAAGTTCACATTTTCTTTTTAAATTTGCTATTCAAATATGCTTAAGTTGAAGTGAAAGCTGAGTTTCTCAATGACTTGTGACTTAAGGAGATGATTTTTAAAGGAGTTATGACATATAGCAGCACGGAATTTGGCCATGGTATGACAGAAAAACAAAAGAAATAAGGAAGAGCAAGATAGAACATCTGTCCCTCAAGAAATGTAAGAAATACAAAATACAAGAAGACAAATGTGAGTCAAAGCATTGCTGTGAAGCAAGGCCATTGCCTTGCAAGTATTGCACAAATCAAATTGTTAAGTCATCTAAGTTCTCAGAATCCTTAGAAATATGACAATATGGGACATTTTGAAGGGTTTTTTCATTCAAACAAAAAGCAATAACACAAAATTCAGAATAGGGACTTCATGATTCCTGAAACTAAGCAGCACATCCTACTGTAGCTGGGAAAGCAGAAGAAAGGGAGTCCAGTTTCCACGGCCTTCCTGAGTCCAGAAATTTCACGTTTAGGAATTTGCTGGCCAGCCACCAACAGACTCTACTGATGTTCACTAAGCAGCTACAAGTTTATTGTGGATAAATGTTCCATATAAATGTTCTGACATAGTTATTATCATAAATAAAGTCACTTGCATGGGGATATGGAAATGGCCTATAGGGTTACAGTCAGATGAATAAATACAAAAACACCTAATAAGAAATAACTGAGAAGATACATTATTTAATATGTCATGACTAATACAAAGAAGCAATGGATGGAAAAACATCATCACTGTTTAATGTCAGCCAAATACATTAAGTATTTGTATCAGTCTATATGAACTCCTATGTGTCTTAGAAACATATGAGTACCAATAAACACATTTACCTAAATGTATAGGAACTTAAACAATATTGTATTATTTATATTGCCTCTGGAAAAATAGTACTATGAATTGTTTCCAACATTATGGTCTGCAAACGTCAGCAATAATTACAATGTTTACAGGAATACTCCAAAAAGGTACAGTGTAGAGAACTGACAAGGTATCAGCATTCTTCTAGTCACATAGAAACATCTACAGGTAGAATGAACTGAGGCCAAGTATATTTAAAGAGAAATAAGGAGAAAAATTCGTTTACTGAGAACTGAAAGAACCTTGTGAATGCTCAAGCACCACAGAAAGTCAGTAGCAAAAAAAACAAACAAAACCCAAACCAACCCAATAAAAAAATCCAAACTCAACCAAAAAACTGTACTATAAAAAGGACTGACATCATAACTTTCTAGAAAAAAAGGTGTCTTTTCTAAAGATTAACGTGTCATTGAAATCTGTGAACAGCCAAGCTCCAGAAAGATGGAGACCTCTCAAGAATCTTTTCCAAACAACTATCAAATAGAAACTGACTGATTCAAATGATATCCTGTTCTATTGCCAGCACTGATTCCCCATTTTATTAGCAGAGATTTGTATCTCATACTGTCAGAAAATTAAGTATTCAAAATTGAATTTGTTTTAGGAAAATAATCCCTGTTACAGCTCTCTCTGATGGAAGCAGTACTTGTTCAAATACAAAATTTATGTATTAAATGTAAAACCAGAAGAGGAATGTTGTTGTCACGCTAGGAACCTCTGCTACTGCTCCATGATCACTCCAAATCTTACATGGCAAATTGCAGCAGAGCCACGGGAATGAGCACGAGAAAATTACATCTTTCTCTGGACTTTGAGGCAGTGAGGAGTACTCCATCACCCCCTCCGCAGTCTCATGCTGATACAGAAATACTTGGCAGGTCAAGCATATTGGTATTTTTGTAATTGTATTTCTGGAATTAACTTCTTGTTGCTGAGGGTCATGAGAGCCTGGCAGCAGCAGAAGTAACAATGGTGGTATTTTGCCACCATTGCCCCCTTTTCAGATTTAAACCACTGGCCTTCAAGAAGTGCCTAGGGAAGGAGGTGGAACTTACAGGATACTGACATAACATAGGTGCAAAGAAAAGCCTCTTTATACTTTAATTAAATTAATCTAAACCCCCTCCTTACATTAATACAAAATGTATGGCATGATTAATATAATTTATGAGATCAATGACTACTTTTTTGCCTACTACATTTTCTTTAGGACTGATACAAGAGCAGAAAATTTCCTGGCATGCCTGGCCAAATGAATCACTCATAAGTCACTTTCTTTCTTCCCTAAAGCACTCCCACCACGAATAAAGAATGTCTTTCATAACTTTTCTCCTTGACAAAGGACAGTCTTTTCCCATTGATGGAGCTGGGTTAGGGGGGAATTTACACATATACATCTTATCAACATACATGAGAATCAGTACCTTGTACTCTCCAGTGCACTGGTGGGGACACAGACTGCAACATCTCTACTTTGCTGTCTAAAAACGTTATGTGCATGATTTTAAAACAGAACTTAAAAATATGCCCAGCAAACCGGCCCCTACAAATACCACATTTTTCACATGTACATCTCCCACATTCCTTAATGAAAACTGACCTTGCAAAATTATTATATAAAAAAAATCCACTCTTTTCATGAATGGCTTTAAAGTAGATTAACCTGCTACATTTGCACTGTACACAAAGGTCTTCATTGAGAATAAATTTCAGTAATATAATAATACTAAGATGCAGCAGACTCAAGGTTGCCTCAGGGATTCTTGGAGGACCTCAGAGTGTGGTACACATTTCCTTTGGGATCTCCTAACACTGACCTCACACCAAAATAAACCTCAGCTTTGCAGAGTACAAATTCAAAAGCAAGTTCTTAAAAATGTTGCATTTTAAATGAAAACTAAAAACTATGAGGAACCCATAGATTTCATGGTTCTTTAATTAGGCTCCAGAAACATAGCTGCTCTTGCCTCCATACACACATGGCAGAAAACTGTGCTAAAATTCATATAGTTCTGGTTGTGACCACTAGTTTTTTAAGACCCACTTTTCACTTCTGTATTCCCCAGGATCAACAGATCACCAAGTGCCAAGGAGCACCATGCTGTCAGAGGTGCAATTACAAACTTAGGCTTGTTCATTTGCACCCAATAAAACCACAATGACCCACAAACCAACCACAAATCCACAAATTACTTTTGAGAGGAGCAGGTGCATTGCCTTGTCATCTTTGCCACATGCTGAATGTGGAAGTTACTTTCTGCTGGACAAATTATTCTCTTTTCTACCCTACATCGGAAACTGTTCAGTGTTATCTCTGACATAAATACATTTCAGTCACATTTGTAGGGATTCTTGTAGCTGCCCATCAATGTATAAGGTGTTCCTGAAGAGTTAAGGATACCTGAGAGTAGATCTTCTAAAACTTTCCATTTAAAGATCTTAATTTTGGCTTCTTTGGACTACAATTTTCTTTTACTCATGAGCTTCCCTCATGTTCCTGTTTCAGTTTTGGAGCTCCAGGTAATCAATTTCTAAGAAAAAATCAGTCCATGGTATCAGTCCACTCTAGCATTGGTGCCTGAAAAATCTGTCCAAACTTGGATGAGTTAAAGGATTTTGAAATGTCAGTCTGAGCAAGCCATTGGAGGCTTGGTGGAAAACTTGATCTCAAATTCCATTTACCCAGAGCATGGCCAAGCCAAAAAAAGAGTGTGAGCATTTGAAGTCGGTCTCCAAACCTACCCCAGGCAGTTGCTTCTGGAGAGCTCTGCAGCTAAGTATGCATTGGGACAGTGCTCAAGGGTATCCTGTCTGGGACTGCTGTCACAGCAGGCAGTAAAGAGGATGTCAACAGAGAGAAAAGAGGAATTGTACTGGAAGACCTAGAGAAAATCAAGTAAAGATTTAATCTCTCTGAGAACACAGAACATACAAAGTATTGTGGGACATGAAGCTCAGGTGAGAAGAGATTTGGCAAAAAGACTGAAGGTGTATCTGTGCCATAGACACAGAGGAGGCAGCCTTACAGAGCAGAAATCCTGGCAGCAGTCTGTGTAGATTGCTAAACCACAACTAAAAGGTAAGCCTAGAAAATCAGAGACAAAGCTTTCTATTATTAGAAGAATGTTAGAGTCACAAAATTAAGTTTTCAAACTTCAGTAAGTCTCAGACTTGAAGTCACCTGCTTGATTCTAACTCAACCCCCTTCCCACTAGGCACTAGGACAAAGTCTTAACTTCATCTGCATGTGCAGTTTCCAAGGATCCCATCTGATGATGGACAAATGTCTGGTCATATATCAGCACCACATACTCAAGTAAGCCAACAGCTTCAGGACTCCTGCTGCACCTCTTGCAGAGTGAGAGACAGCACACAGGAAAAAACCAGGCTTCTGATGGTGACAAGTACACGGTGCCCTTGTGGTTCCCTTCTTCTCTGTTTTCCACCAAGTTGCTTCAAACAAAATCTGCCCAGACCACCAGAAGTTGCAAGTTGTTCGTTCCCTGGGTGCAGTACAAAATGCTGATTTGCATGAATGTTGTGCAACAGGAGCCACTGAGAGCCATAATTTGAATACTAAAGTAGAAAATTCAAGTTCTAACTCTCAGGAGTTGATATTCCTGACCTCAGTTTCATTGTGCCTCTGGTTTCTAACTGTAAAATGGGAACAACGTAACCCTGCAGCTTCTAGGAATACAACTAAAACATTAATTGCATGATGAATACGAGACAGTGCTCCTAAGCACCATGCTCACGAACACCTGAGGGAATCTGTAAATCTGTGCTTAGCTCAGGATTGAGAAAGCTGCAGTACAGAAGGATCCAGGTTAACAGATTCAGCAATGGGCATCATTACTTTGTGCAGTGAATGAGGCTGAAAAATTCTGTGCAAAGAAAGGGTGAGGTGATCACGTCAATCATGTCAGTCATGACAATCCTACCCTATGAGGAGGCTGTGCAATACAGCAATAGGCATCCTTACTTCTGGTGTTTCCTGACTTCAAAGTACTGAATTTCAAAACTAAATTTTTATTTTATTTTATTTTAGTGTATAGTAACAGAAAGAATGCCTGATAGAGGCACTTTTCCCCTACATACAACGAATGTAACAACTACAACTTGTGTTTTACTATAACAGGTGATCATGATTTGAGCAGGGATCTCAGAATCACCTTTTGGAGAATCCGTTAAATATCTAAGTCAAATTCCTCAAACAACGGTGTTCAATATTGGTTCAGGATTACATTAAACCAACAGTATTTTATATAACTTCAGGTGACTAGGTCCCCACAGGGAGTTAAAATTCTGGTACATTCCCATTTGTGAATTCCAGCTCAAACCATAAGCATAGTACAAATGTAAAATACCTCTGCAAAATTATGAAAAACACAAAACCCCCCTAAGGGTGCCATTTTTGGCACTGTAGAGGGTACACCCATTGTTTAAAAAACAAATTCCAGTCAGTGAATCAGAAAAAGTGACTAAGAGCCGCTGGGCACCAGAGATCTGTCCTGAATAAGAGACAGTACAGACCAGCCCTGCCCAGGAGCATGCCAGGATCCAGGCTGCTGCTCATCACCTCTGCTGTAAAGGGTGAGGGAGGGAGGGAAGGACCACACTGTAGCAGTCTTTTTATGCACAACCTACTTTTCACAGCAACCCAGCCATGCTCTCTGCCTCTTTGGGACCAGCTGAGCCAAAGTTCAGCTCTTTCCTTCCTCTAGCCAAGATTCAGCTCCTTTTTCCAGCTCACACTCCTGCTACCCAACAGTGTACTGCCCTCTGCTCCAGCACATGGACATCAGGGCAGAAACTCTTCCCAAGGAGCACTGGGGAAAGCCCTGAGTAACCTGCTCTGCTCCCAGTGCTGATCCTGCTCTGAGCTGGAGACTAGACTACAGACTTCCCAGCATCTCATCCAACTCCAACAAGTGTATCATTTTTATGAATTATAAAAATGTGCTTACTTTCTTTAAAGGTATATCTTGGGCAACTGGTGCCTGGATCCTTACCAAATAGACAAAAAAGTAAAGCAGACCAAAAGAGTAACTATGTGAGTGCCTGCAAAGCCATCATCACTGCGATGATTTAATCACAAGACTTTATGTGGCTTGATGGCTGGAATAGGACAGCACACTGATGGTTAGAAATGCATTTCATTTTGGTCACTGCTGTTTAACACTAGTTACCAGTTACACTGCTCCTCTCACTGCCAGTCAGAGCTGAACTACAACGTCAGCTTTGAGGAAAAAGAGGTAACTTGTACAACTACCTACCTGACTGGGATCAGATCTACTGCGATGGAGAAGAAGCTGGTTGGACAACCAGCAAATAGTAACACATTTAGATCAGCTTCAATTCCCTGCCTTCTCATTAACAAAAGCTGGAAGAAGAGGCCTAGGAATATACACTGCAGCTACACGGGTCAGGGTGACAAACATAAATATAAAAACAAGGACAAAAATGACAGAGACAGAAAAGCATCAGAGCAAGAGAACATCTCTGGAATCAACAGATACTTGTACACATTTCATTATGTCATCAGATAAGTAATTTAATTCAAGGGCATGTGCATCAGTGTCTCACCAGCGTATTATGGATAGCACTTAAATTACAGCAGTGCATAAGCCCTGGACATTAGTATTCTATTCACCTTAAATAAAAAGTTTCGACTCCATCAATTTTAATACCCAGTTGCTTTAAGAAGTTGGCTACAGCTTCATGGCAGCCTGCCCAGGTCCTTTGCTCAATCAAGCAATAGTTGTGTTTGACCAAAAAAGAAAAAAAAATAGCCAACAGTATTCTTTCTGAATGTCTCCTGGCATCTGCTATCAATATAAGAATAAGTGGATTAAATGTAAAGACAGTCTAGTATTTTGGGTAACCATATATTACAAAATTACTCGTTTTAGTAATTCATTATTGAAGCTACCCAGTTCAGATGCATTTTTCAAAGAATTACCATGCAATTTTTATCTATTATTTTAATTGTGTGTGCGTAAGAACTAATGTGCTGTAGACACAGTCTGAAAACCTATATAATTTACCTCTGTATTATACAATACCAGCATGTCATAGTGCCCTAGGCAAGGTCACCAAACTCCTAACAATGCTGTAGGATGTGGCACAGGAATCAATCTTTACAAATTAGACTTCATTATACGTGATCCTGCTCATAAATCTTGATGTACCGTTTTCCAGTATAATAACTCTACCTTGCACTTGCATGTACCCTCTAGATCTTGTAATTCACAGAGTATTTTACAAATGCAAAGTGGCTGTATGTTTGTGTGCATAAAGTGACTAGGCTCTGCAATAGCAGAGCTCTAAATGAGACCCGACCTACTCGAGCACCTGCCCTGCTCTGTGTCCTTCTGATCCCCACCCGGGGATGGTAAGGCTGCAGGAGGCCGGTTTTCCAGAGCAGGTAGGTGACCTGAAGCTATAAAAGTGCCTGAAATGAAGCAGACCATTTTTCTGTGGGAGTTGTGGTACTCCTCACATGCAAACCCTATGAAGAACCAACCTGGACCTGCAAGTGACTTAGAAAACTGATCAGAGAAGCAGGTGAGCCTGCTTTCCGGAGACAAAATCAGCCCTCTTTATTTTGGATATGCTCAGAAGGTGCATCTGCTGCAGAGCGACGGCCAGGTTTAGCCCCGAGCCCGACTGCTTGTGTGACCACCCCCGCCCTGCCTGCCAGCACCCGGGCAGGTGCTGTCTGCACGGATGCGGGTCCGACCTGTCTGCGCCCCGGCTCCCGTCTGCAGCCCGGCTCCCGTCCGCAGCCCGACCAGCCCGGCGACTGCCGACCGCGTCCGGGCGGAGCTCCCCGTCCCGCCCGGGGAAGCCGCGAGGTCTCCGCGCTCCGGCGGCGGCAGCGGGGCTGGTGTCTTCCCAGGCATCCCCCCGGAGCGAGATGCCTCTGCGCCGCCGCTGGCGCCGGGACGTCCCCGGGTGTCCCGCCGGGTGTCCCCC
>VZRJ01008539.1:12972-95560 GCA_013397565.1 Ptilonorhynchus violaceus
CGCAACCCCAGCACTGCGAAGGGCAGGCGTCCGCCGCTCCAGGGAGAGGTCACCCGCCACGAGGTGACAGAAAACCTGACTGGCAACGGGCTGCCTTTTTCCCGGGAGCCTACAATGGGTGCTTCGCCCATGCTTCAACTTTTGCGGAAAGAAAATTGTTTGTTTTTCAGAGGCCTCTGTTTATCAACTCTCCACCCAAGATCAAGCCACAGTCCTGGCAACACAGCCTCTCCCGTTTCTTTCCTACTTTCTNCACTTCTTTTTCTCTAACAAGCTCATACACTCCTAAAAGGTTTCAAACTAAACCCTGACAGACACTTTTTGCACACATTTACAGACTAAGATGAATCCTGATTCCTCCTTCTAATAGACTACTCCCCTAATAGACCATTCCTCCTTCCACAGACTATCCAAAAAGCAATAGCAGGGCCCTTATCCCACTTAAGAAAGCCATTTTGTGTTTCTGCTTCCTCTGTGTTCTGGGAAACACTGTTTTATCAGTGGCCCCTTCCCTATACTGGATGTTTCCCAGCATGATTAGCAGCAGAGAGTCTGATAGCTGAGAAGGACAACAGGGGCTTGATTTCGTTTCGTCACAATCAATTACTTACTGCTTACTCTTTTGGCAAAGTATTTGTGATGTGCAAAGAGGAGGCTGATGTTCCTGCAAGTGAGTGCCCTACACTGAAAGAGCTGAATATGCCCAGGTAAAGCAGTCCTGTTAAACATTATCGATATCCCCATCTTGTTTAAATTAAAACTGTACCTGCAATGTCAGCAATATCCATAGACACTCAAAGCAAACAGACAGATGTACTCCATGTTACCACTCAGTTTTAATAATGTCTTCTGCTTACTTTGTGATGTGAATTTGTTCTCCTTTGTCCCTGTTCTTAAAAGGTTCTTCTGAAAAGATTCATCTTAAACTACTCTACTTCAGCTGATATAGTGGAGACTATATCTTGTCCAGAATTTGTGAAGGTGTTGTATGTCACTCCTCTGCCTGCAATTCCAGCTACAGTGTCCTCCAAATGACTGGACAAACTCTTTTGAGAAAAGGGATGCCTTCCAGGAATGGATGCATTCAAGATCTGGAAGGGAGACAGCATAATTATGTAAATACTCCCACATCCCATGACCCAGAGCAAACACCTGCTGATGTTAATGGGAGAAGAGAGGATTATGGTTCCTACAATCAGCTCCTCTGCCCTGTAAATCTGCCTCTGACCTCTGCCTCTCCTTATTTAATCTCTTACCAACACAGCCATTACCAGGACATAAGACCCACTGTGCCTGCTTTCTGTCACAGGCTTTTATCAGCTGGGAACCAGGTAGGGATGAGAAATTAATTTCTGACATTGTACTCAGCTGCCCTATAAAGATGAGCAGTGACACACAGTCTAAAGGTGAAATAATAAAATCAGTTTTGAAGGTTTTGTGTCATACTGCTGTGTCACTACCCACAGACACCAGCCCACGTCAGCCAGTGCTGCAGCCTTCAGCAGCACTCTTCTGGCAGCCATGCTGGGATGCACCATCTTAGGTGCCCAGCCTGTCTGGAAGACAGATCTCCCTTTCTTCAGTTGCTGTCTGCGATGGCCAGAATGTAGCACTAGAACAAAAGATATTACCTTCCCTTCTGGACCGTTTTTGAAGATGTTACCTTATCAAAAATATCCCTAGATTTCCAAATTTACTGAAAGCAGCTAATTAGGGATGAGCTATGAGCAATTGCTAATACCATGTTATCTCACTGCGGGTTGCTAAGATAAACTCCACTGATACGGCTGTATTTCATAATCAGCAACAGAATTGAAGTGGCAAGCCTAGACCAAACTCTATGGCAGGCACTGGCAAAAATCTTCCTAATTTCAGGTACTTTATTGTGGAAAACTAAATCCAGAGGCAAGATCAGATATTGTAGTTTTCTCCCCAAAGAAAACTATTGAGTAATTAGAACACATCTCATACAGCAGCTGGCCCATTCCTGTTTTATGCTTTTATTCATAGTCGGCTGTTCAGAAGCTGAGTTACCATAACGAGTATTTTTGATATATTACACCTTGTAGTAGCAGTTACAACAACAGGTATTCTACACAATCTGCTTGAAGAAGGGTATGTGTTAGGGATAATTCATAGGTCAAAGATGTTTCATTTCCTTTTAGGATGTTAGAAAGCCTGACAAAATGGTAAAGTTCTGGTCTCACACATTTTTCATATGTTGATTAAGTATATAAGTAGCCAGCTGATCAGTGCTCTTCTTTACTGCTTGAAACATTCTGACATCCAGCACAAGATGGATAACATTTCTGGGGGAAAGAAAAGGAAAGCACATTTTCCACAGAAAATGCAGTTTTTCTGCTTGATACTAGTCTTGCCAAAATGGTTCTTTTCAGAGTAATTGCAATGAAACCACTGTATATGATGAACAGAAAGGAGGAAATTCCCAGTTGCCTTAAAATAAGCTGAACTACTATATTTGTCTTTGTTCATTGATAACAGAATATTGGCAGGAATGAAAGTGGTATCTGTCTTAAAATCTCGCAAGCATGTAAAATGTTGGGGAAAAGTCTAAACTAATTATACCCCTGCTCTCATGCCATTGTGGCACAGAAGTCTGATACACTAATTATATATTTAGCAGTTTTTAGTTCCTTCCAATAGCCATGGTAATTAAATGCCAAGTTAATTGATACTATGTAGTATTCTGGCCCCTAATTAGCAGTGTGTTTTTAATTTATTACACATTCCATTATGCAGCCTAATCTAGTCCTAGTAAAGTAACTATACAAATGCACCTGGTAAGAAGAGAATCAGACCTAAGGAGAGAGAAATATGACTGTATCTTGGTTTGCCATTTCTAAACTACTGAAAGACTATCATAAAAGTACAACTTCTTTCCTTTCCATCCTCTTGTCCTTAATTATCATGAGTCAGGAGTTTTTGTTAGTTTAATCACTTCACAATATTTGTCTACTTGTAGAAGAACAAAACAGGATATGTCTTGTGGAGGAAAATGTGGGAAGAGTGCATCCTAGGTTAAGACATGCTGTTTAGAGGACACAAGCTCCTTACACTAGTATCTCTTAAAAGGTAGTACTAAAGCAGAAGAGGAAATAACAGGATCTACAAGATCAACGATGCAGTCTGATGCTAATCAGTACAATGCCAAATTTTTTAATGAATCTAATTCTTCAGGAAGTGACTGTAATGAAGCTTCTTGAAATTTATTGTGCTCAAAATGCTGTTGCTGTGCTTTTGTAGCTTCAAATAGTAGCTCAGACAGCCTAGATATAAACACATCAAGTAATATTTATAACTTGGCAATGGTCTTTATTCTTTGGGGGTCCTACAGCTCTGGAATTTGTTTTCTATCACAGTCTAAATGGTCTGAGTGGGATGTTTTAATTCTGAGTTACCACTGGAAGGGAAGAAAAGATTTGAGGTTTTCCATTGCTTGTTTTCCTAACAGCAGACTCCAGTGAATTTCATACTAATTTGGTGGTTGAAGTTATGTGAAAAGCATCAAGGGCATATGAGTAGGTGTCCTCTTTGACATCTAAGTAAACAAACAAATATTTTGGACAGAGAAAAGTAAGTCATTGTGAATGAGGACAAAATGTTCTAGCTTGTGCCCTGGCACTCTCTCCTTGCTTTTTATTTACATATGCAAATTATCATCATTTTAAGGTAGCGTTAATGAGGATCAATTATAAAGTAGTTTCATTCTTTCCCGGTTTATCAAGAGATTGGCACCTATATGCTCATCCTACTCCATTTTAGCTTTCTGACGCTCTGGGAAAGGATCACTCCACACTTTGCCAACAGCAGAGCACTGCTGGCTTTCATTAGTGGGGCCAAATTCTTTCACTTTTGTTCACAATGATTAATGCTGAAATAAATGGAACTTCTTGCAGGGTTCACTGTGAAAAGGCTCTAAGTATGCTCAGATACAGACTACAGTAACAAAGTGTCTGCTGTTTGACTGTGCTCCCTCTCCCTTGCTAAAACAGGCATGGAGGGGATGGGGGGAAATTAAGTTTTACTTCTGTTCATACAGAGGATGGTACTTTGTTGTTATTATTAATAACGAACTGTAGTCTCAAAGAGCATAGAACCAGAAACTGGATGGAGCAGAAATGCAATATTTGCCCTCAGGAGATTATAAACTAAAAATAAAACAAGACACCGGTGGAGAGAAGACCTAATTGGGGTAGGAAGGGTGGAGTACGAGAGAACAATAAAATGGCACTGGTCAGCGTGGTAACCGCTGATGTGCTTCTGGCACACCAAAATTAGTGTGTGGCACTGACACAAAGTGAGTTAGCAAGACAGTCTCCATGTGGTATCTTTATATATTCAGAGGACCAGCTTCCAAGAATGAAGGGCACTTTTATCAAAAGCTTGCAAATGTGCATTTGAACATGTAATGAGTAGACAACAAAAGCTGGCATCCTGTACAGGCAGGCTGGGGGAAGAGAGCTTTTAATATTGAACAAGTGATAGAGAAAGGAAGGGCCTTCAGACTTCAGTCAAGTAGTCTCTACTTGATGCACCACAAAGACAGGATGAACTGCAGTGAGCAGTGACAGCAGAGAACTGCCACGGTATTTGCATTTGGGATGCAATGGAATAGACCAGATTGTGTCTATCAAGGCACAGTAAGTGAGAACAAAAGTGAAATGGTAAACATGGGATGAAAGTTTTTTCTAGAGCAACCACAAATTTTCACCCGGAAACCTCCTTCTGACAAAAACCATTGTTTCTTACAGAATAAAAATTAAAGAAATCATCTCTTTTTCTGGAAAATAACTGCTATTTTCCTGGTTTTAACACAGCATAATTTTCACATTCTGGCCAGCTTTACTTGGACATTTCTCTCCATCTCACATTCTGGTTATATCTAGCTCTTGCAGATTATTTTTTAGTAACCCCTCTACTCCTCCAGTCTTGTGTCCTTAACCCAGCCTAAATTGTCACAGGAGATTACGAACTCCAGGTGAAGGTCCTGTGTGACAGGTAGGAGTTTGCTTGGTTATGTGAGAATGCTGAAGAAGGGGACGGGGAGGGAACTGTGGCCCAATTGATCATTGGATGATCAATGCCCTCCAAGCAAAGAGAGCGCTTCTGTGGAATAGCAGACAACAAAGCTGATGCTTCAGCTGAAATTCTGAAGAATTGCAGCCACAAGAGCCCTTGCACATTTCTCAGATGACAGAGGAGAAGAATGGACAAAACAAACCAAGTGCCAATAAACTTTCACTTCCTTTCGTAAGATACTCTGTGGACATCTTTAAAATATATTACATTGCAGATATGAAATCTTGGGCTGAGCAAAGCCAGTCTCTGTAGAAATAGCCAATTCTTCAATGATTAAGCAACTGGGAAAGTGGAATACATTTTATATGTGTAGATATAGTGGTTTTTTACTGGAGCTGAGCTTGAAATTTCAAGGTGATTAATGCTCTTGAATAAGTGAGCAGCTATGTTGAAACATGAAATGTCTTAGCACAGAATATTGCCCCTGTTCTTCTCATTCCAGCTTCTTGTGTCTGATTTTCCCCCTCCTTTTCAGTCACTTGACAAAAATATATTGTCTTAAACTACATCTCTCTTTGCTCTCAAAGTGCTCATTTCCTTAATATTGTACTGGGACCTTGTCTAAACCATGTTTTTTTATTTTTTTTCTAAACTTCCAACTGTTATTACCATCACAGTAGAAATAATTGGAACATTTGTGTAAAAAAGCCTTGCCTTGCAGCAGTCAATGGCAATTTAGCACACACCATAGCTGGATATTGGTTCAGAGACCTGGGAGCTTTTTCTTTTTTTTTTTTATAATTCTCCTGGATTACACAGGAAAATATGATCAATTTTGACAGCAGGTTCTAACAACAATGCAAGGGAATTGTTCCCCAAACCAATTTACTTATAAGAGTAAGAAATTTTTTTCAGATACACAAATGCTCCTGTGCACACACACTTTTTGAGTAATCAGGCTACTGACTGATAGCAGCATATTGCAGAGTACCAATATTTTGCAACCTATGGATTTTTACAGAGCTTCCTTCATCACTGGCCACACAGCTACTATTTTAACTTATTTAGCAGATTTTAAATATATATATTTAATAGAATTAAAAAGCAATGGTACTCATTTTTTTTGGCCAGGAAATAAAAGAATGTTGTGGCCAGTTGCAATAGGAGACAGAATTTCAGGTAGGCAGATTATAATGACCAGAATCAAAATTTGGCTGGGGCCCAAGCCAATCCCTATTAACCTAAACAGTTCTAGAGGATCTTGAATCACTAAAGCTGATTTTAAATTTCTTCTCGATTCCACAATAAAGAAGGGCTAATTGTCTGTCCACCGTATTGTCTGAGTCTCATTTGAAGTGAAGGCTGGTGACGATTTGATTGTAAGCATCATTTCCCACAGCTCCATTGGGAAGGTTTCCCAGCCGGCTCAGAGCCTGCCTAAGCCCACTCCATCACCCAGCTCTGGCATTACAGAACTCTCTGTTCCAGCAGGCTAAGTGGTACAGCCATTCCTGTGAGTATAAAGGAGCTTAAGCTTAGGAAGAATGCCTGTTTCATGACATTTAACATATCTGGGTATTCCCACCGAGAAGCAGGATATTCATGCTGTGAAGAAGGGGCTGGACTAGGTGGATCTGCAGCTCTTTCTGTCCAAAAATGTCCCTGTTTCTGTGAGAACATTTTGGTAGTGTCAGGCAGCACCTGTATTCCATTAAGTCCAAAAGCATTTCAGTGTTTACAGTAACCAGGAAATGTCCATGTCTGTGTTATATTAACAAGTCAGCAGTAACAACTGCAGTTTCAGTTTTTAGAGCTATGCAGAGAACGGTTTACTTTGAGTCGCTGAGAGTTTTACTTTTTTTGGTTGAAACACGAAGAGGGCTGTAGTACTGCCCTTGAAACCATTACAGAAAGCTTTGGGGAAAAAAGTTATCAAACCATGTCCAATATTGCTTCAGTAATGGCTTCATATAATCAGGTAGGCTAAAGCACCGCTGTGAATTGCAAGTCTAAAAATACTTGTGACACCAAATTTGTAGCTTCTTCACCTTAGTTTTGTTTGCTTGTACTCTTCCCGCGTATTGCATGTAAAGGGGTTTGCATAATGGCATAATTTCATTCAAGATTCATTATCTTGGAAACAAAGCTATGTTTTATTTTTATGTGGACTATACTACATATGCTCAGAGAGGTAAGCCATAAGGTGTCACTGCATAGTAGGCAGCAGACTTTATACGAGCACTGATGTGCTGCTAGAGAATTACTGTCTTTGTAAAATTATTCAGCTGTGAGAAACTAAAGCATAACTTATTGTAGTCTTCCAAATACACTTTAATTTCTGCATGCAAGAGACAAAAAAATCTAAGCTATGCACTCATTTGCTTTTCACATAACTGAATTTTAATAGAGACATTAAATTACTATTATATAAATAGTAACATCAAAGACCATGGGAGAAAGCTAGAAAATATAAAGATGTTTTTCTTTTCTCTTTTGGATTGAAAGCAGTACATGGTAAAGCAACCTAATTCCCAAGAAAGGCAGTAGCAGGGACTGCTCTGTCGCTGGCCAAGTGTACCAAAGGTAGAGAGAGCTTGAGGAGGTGTTTACCCATCACCTGCTGCTGTGTAGACTGATGTGACCAGAATGATGACAGAGATCACACCACAGCTCTCTACTGATTGTGCCACCACTTGCTTGCCAGGAAGCGCCATCTTCTTTATTTATAATTACTTGAAAAGTTGATTCCAGAAACAACAGAGCAGGCTTTACCTCCCTCTTGCAACCCCTTGAAGCACTGTGTTCTAGCTGGCCTGATCCTCGTCTTATTAACAAACATTTTTTTGAGACTTTACCAAGACATTTCTCCTTGACTTCATTCAAGTACCACGCAAATGAAGGAAATATGCATTCAGGACTCTTCCAGAAGGCAAGAAAATGTTGTTACTTTGCTAGTGTGTATTGCTGGTTCCAAAGTTCATTTTCAGTATTGCAATGACTTCTAGTGAAATTAGTTCCTATGGATGATGTTGGAACACCTTTACAGTGCTACAGGTACAGCTGTTGCTCATCTTGTTTACTTACACTACTGTCATGCAGATTCATTTCAACAGCTTTTTGTCATTTTGGGCTGACATAAATCTGTTCAGCAGTAATTACCAGAGATTGTTCTACATTTCAGGGAATATTTTTGACTCATTTACATTACAAAAACCCATGCAAATTGCTTGGAGAATAGGTGCTAAAGGGATTATAACTGCAGGATCTTACACAGTGATAGCTTTTGAGACAGAAGATCAGTTAATTTACCTGACAGAGAACATTTATACTTTGTAATACTTGGTTTGATCAAAGTTATCAGATGCACAGTTTCAGAGTTCAGGCCTTAAAAATATTTTAGTGACTGTCACTGCTAAAGGAGAAAAAAGTGTCAGAAGTAAATGTGAAACCCAAAAACTAGTCTACTTCTGGCTCTTATTGGAGGCTATTTCCTATTTCTATTCTGAAATATTGCTAAATGGTTTTACAGTGATCTAAAGTACTTCGTTGCTGTCAGTCAAGTCATAAAGAAAACTGTTTCATCTGGAAAACATTATCCTTCTTTAGGACTTAAGTAGGTTGGGGTTTATCCACCTCTCTCCTGTCCTATAGCTTATCTTTTATAGCTGGGCAGGATAAAGGCAAAATAGGTTGTATGTACTACTAGAAAGTAGCAGTAGGCTCTTACTGTACTTCACACAAGTATAAATTACCCTTTTAATGCAGAATTGCTGAAACTTAGGGTCTTCTCAATAATCACCGGGGACAGCCTCCCTTCCTAGAAGAAATACTCTAATCATTCTTTCAAAAATCCCAACAAACCAACAGCACAATTCAGACCAAATGCTAGTGACAATCTCACGTTAATGGTGAAGTTATTGACTTGATGAGGTAATTGTAAAAATTGCCATATGCTTCACTGATAGATTTCATCCAGTATGGGTACTTTCCTTTCCCTGTTCACTCTCACCATGTTTCTTAAGAATATATGAACATAAAGCCCTCCATTTCTTCCTGATTTGATGATCCTCATTACTTGGGGAAAAAGGTTCCAGCACATGAGGGTGCTGCTTCTTCTGTATCTGGCATTCATTTGATATCCCTATGACTTAAAGGTGAGTAGGAATGTAGTATCACAACATTTTTTCATTGGTCAAGTAAAATGATTGTATCTCCCCTGCTTAGCATCCTTCATTGACTTCTCTGAATGTTTCTTTTTGTAGACAGTTTTGTAATGTTGATGATGTTGGGCATCACAGTAATATAGTTCCCTGAATTTACATGATTACATTATAATACTATCAATGCTGGTTTTTATGGTTCATATAAATCAGTGTTTTATTTGCTTTCACAACTAGCACTGCAAATTGAACAGCTGTTTTCACTGAGCAGTTTTAATTAAGCTGTCCATAATGCTGCCTAGATATTTTCTGAACTGGTAACACTTGTTAAGTATGCAGTATCAGCGAACACTTCAGATCATTCCTGGACATTACCTCACACTTAGGTAAATTGAAATCCCATCTTCATTGAGGTTGTCAAATCACCTTGTTTTGCTGATTTGAATTTGCTTTTCAGAAATCTTTCTAATCTTCAGGACCCCAGAAAATCTTGAATTTGCTACGGATTTTGCCATCTGTTCACTCACTTGTCAAGATAATGAAGCTTTAAATGATACTTGTCCCAGTAAAATCTTTTGGGCAACCTATTATTAGCCTCTCTCCATTCTGAAAACTGACAAGTTTAATTTGTGTGTCTTTGGATCTTTTATTAAGTTTATATTCTATGACCAAAATTTCCTTCCCATGCTGATTTCTCACATTATTTCATCTCTATTTTGAATATCTCTGAAATATTAGTTTGGAAAGCCAAGATAAGTTTTATCTCTTCCTGTTTTTCTGTGCAAAAGCAGTTTCTTTTTTTCTTTTTACAAACCCATACTGGATCCTACATCTGTATTCTCATTTGGGAATGTTATAGCTTGCTTTGTTGTTTTCAGAAACATATGATAATTAATATGGGAAGCTGTAAGTATTTTTGCTGCCCACAATGATTTCTTTTAAACTTTAAATAGGGGTATCATTCCATCTGCCTTGGACAGCTGAACCTGATGAATGTATTCCAACACTTCCACTTTTAGCTCCATTCTGACAGTGGAAATTTCTTTGTCTCTTATTTGCAAAGAAGACTCCAGAATGTACTCAGATCCAGGCATTAAGTCTGTTAAGCAAAAGGCATGTGTCCAGGCACAAAAATTTCATGGTTTTATAAAATATGCCCCTAAGTCTTACACTCAAAGTCACTTGCAAATTTTCAAAAGTGACTACAACTCATCATCTGGGAATATAAACAGGAATCTGGAATTTCAGCTTTTAAAAGCTGAATTTTAAAAGCTTTTTTTTAAAAACCCTCAGTTTTTAAACCTTGCTTGTTACTGCCCAGAAAGGTGGCTAATCCTCAGCCAGTCAAGAAGGCATAGCCCATGGATGGTGCAATGATAGACCATGATATGTCCACTAACCAGCGGAGAGAAAAGCAAGAGATTGTTTTGATTGCAAGGGTGGAGAAAAAGTATTATGCATGGGTTTAGAGAGCTTGCTGAGCCATTTGCCCATTTCACTGAGAACCAGACAGGAGTAAGATGCTCTGGACAACACAGAGGTGTGGGGTAGAGGCAACAGGAAAGGCAGAAGGAAGAGAAGGAAGGAAGACCACTGTAAGGCATCATGAGCAGGAGAGTAACCAGACTGTAAAGTGGGAGTGACTTTAAGAGGAAACTGAATAGTGAATAGAAATGGTAAAGAGGAAAACTAAAACTGGAAACTTTGCAAAGAAGGAAATGTAGAGAAAGTGAACAAATATAGGGGCGTCCAGAACGCTATCAGAGACAAAACCAGTAGATGGGATTTGTGCATGGTGAGAGAAGTGAGCAGAGCAATGAACAAAGTGCTCTGGAAACAGTG
This sequence comes from Ptilonorhynchus violaceus, assembly GCA_013397565.1. Lineage (NCBI taxonomy): Eukaryota > Metazoa > Chordata > Aves > Passeriformes > Ptilonorhynchidae > Ptilonorhynchus > Ptilonorhynchus violaceus. The sequence goes on from VZRJ01008539.1 coordinate 24,015, forward strand.
ATCTCTGTTTGCACTGCTAGTCCACGTTAACAGAGTTAACTGAGTTAAACTTAGCTTTAAAATGCTTGGTTTTGCACTTCATTCATTTTAACTTCATATGTGAATCAGAAATACTAAAAAAAATTCAAAACCAACAGATTTCCATTCCTTGAATTTTAGGCACCCACTGTTAAAAGAGAACTGAGGGAGGTGGGAAGGTGGGATGGAGACAGACGTCCCTCAGAGGATGTCTCATTCTGTCCCAAACCAGCAGCCTAGAAGAGGTGCTACAGTAGGCCTATGGAGGAGGACTTGATCTAGCTGAAAAAGATGTTGTAATTGGAAAATGCCTCTCTACCCCCAATGACAGAAGAGGTTCTTATAAAGCCATCTTAGACTGGGGGTAAAGCTGGAGGTATCAGTTCTATCTCATATTTCCCGTTTCTGTGGAATTCTAATAGTATTTCAGTATTTGACCATTGTAGACTCATTTGAAAATCTCAGGTTGAGTGTGCTTCAGTTTCACTTTAGTCTTTTCAAAGTCTTTAATAGATCTAAAAGCAAATTCCTCGTGATTCTCAATAGAATTTGTGTTCTGAAATCCTATAACTTGTTTCTTTCTTTGTTCTTCTTTAACGTGGGCTGTGTTTTGATGTAGAGATGTAGGAATTGTTTTGCTGTTGAATAACAGCTTTTCTCTTGCAGCACCAGCTGTAAAACATGAACACCTTGTTGGATCACACTCCAAAATCTGAAATGGGCATCCTGCCAAAGCTCAAGGCTTCCTTTTTGTTTTGACTATTGCGATGTTCTTGTTTCTGTTAGTATCACATTCCTACCACTTGTGCTTTTCAGACACCTACGGCCAAACTCAGTGTAACTCCACTGAGCTCATTGAAGCTGCAACAGAAGTGAATTTGTCTCAGTATGTCTGTAAATTAACCAGTCATTTAAGCTGGAGAGTGACATTGATAAGCAATAACAGCACAGGAGTGGTGAAAGGAAGATATCTCCTAGTTAGTTTTGGACAGTTGACACTAACTCTGTTGTCAGATAAGTCTTACTGACTGTGGGAAAATCAGAGTGGGAAAAGTCACACTCACTGCCTGCTAACCGTAGGAGGAAAACAGATCTGGAATGCAGAGGAAATCTTGACATTATCTGTTCCCCCAGCCCCTACCAGCCAGGCAATCAAAATAACTAGCTGAGTATCGGCTGCCTCTGTTCCTGGCCCAAATAAACCTGCTTTCTTGACAGAGTTTTTGCTCACAGGAGAGGAGGCAAAGAGAAGGAAAGAGTCTAAAGTGGGTGTGTGGGAGTGTTTCCTGCCAAAAACCAGGAGCAGCTTTTCTGTGACATCTAAAAGAATACTGATGAAATAAGCCTAGTGCTGTAAACGGAGGTGGCTCTGCAGTTTCCAAAGAACATCAATTCATGCTCGACAGCCCTGCAGCTCTGAGCAACAGAACTCCAGTACTTCATCACTCCACTTGGCCTCCCTTGACATAGTCAAGGACAGTATGCCAGACCTTGCTAAAAGAAGGATCAAACCCAAGGGAACAAAACGACTGGAAAGGACTTCTCTGCTCCCATCCAAATTGTGTTGTTTAAGAATAAAGTGAAGCTATTTCAAATGAATACTTGAAGATTAATTTTATTTCCTCCTGAGCCCTCATAAGACACAGGGTTTATCAAGACCTAAGGAAGCAGAGTATACTATACTTAAATCAATGTACCGTATATACATCACAGCAAATTAGAGACACTCTCATATATTTCTGTATACACTCACTTACCTAGGTGTAGCTTAATACTCTGGATAGCATCCCTATAAGGTTGCTGTTATGCTTAAAAAATTCCAGGGATATGGGGCTGTAGGAGAGGATCACAGCAACAAAACCAACAAATGAAAAGGTGCACTTTATGTTACTGAATATATTGAGTTCTCCAGTACATTATCAATCCATTGAGTGTACTGCATCAGTTCTGTCTGTCTTATAAATAGGTGAAAATATATAGCAGAAATTTAGTTTAACTTTGGAAGCTCATCTTACATTTTTGTTACCACATGAGAGTCCAGAGAGATGTAAATTGAAGATTTTGATCATGTGTTGGTGAGCAGGCAAGATGGGAGTGTGAAAGCCAGGACTAACTTTAAGTGCTATATGTTTATAAAACAAACAGATGCCAATATCAGTAGTCTGCTAGTGATGCCAGAGAACCTATGGACTTATGCCTGCTTTGCCTACTAAAAGATCCTGGAAATCAAAATTTGTGGCTTCTCTCGGTGGAGTCCTGGCATGGACAGTAAGGCAGCTAGTGCTGGGAAAGCCTGGAAGGAAGATTAGTCAGTTGGGGGATGTTATAATTATTCCTTTCCATATTGCTTCTTCAGTGCTTTGGGAAGCAGGCACAGAAGAAACAATTCTCTGAATCTCTCCCTCCCATTTCACACCCGAGATCCTTCTGTCTTTCACAGAAGTGGATCATCAACATCCCAGGCCATAGGCACTCATTCTCTGATTTTTCTATACTAAGAAGCCTTGACCTGCAGCTGGCCCAGCCAATGCTGACTGCTCAGGTGAGTGTTTGGGCATGCATGAGCAGGCAAAGAGGCTCTCCATACAGCCACAGTGCTGCTGTGAGCCCCTCCTGGCGCCAAGCTTGGCATGGACAAATAACACAGAAAAGAGCACCTGGCAGGATGGGAACCATAACCTGGACACCACTGAGCTCATGGACCAACATGCATGAAAATAAGCTCTTCACATATTATTTGAATGCTGAATTAGAAACAAATCTAAATGTTTCAAATGTACCTTTTCGTATGAAAAATATTGATAATAATACATGGCTGTAAGGTTCGTGAGGGAAGGACTTTGTTCTGCCCGTACAGTGCTCACAAGGACACTACTCTGGGCCTCAGGTCAATTGTCACTACCTCCGTTCAAAAAATTTAAAAATAATAAATGACTTAATAAGGAATCCAATTAAGCAGCATTTTTTAAGAGTTTCCTGAAATAACGACATACATTTTATGAAATATAATGTTCCTGAGCTTCCCATTTCCTCAGCTACTTAGGGACAATGAGTTGTTTGATTCTGAAATGCTGTGAAATTTTTCTTTACAGATACAAATAATTTTCTATACAGCTATAAATGCATCATTAAGAGACTAATCATAATCCCAAAAAGTTGCTGCTGACTGTAGCTGGTGCAGAATTACACTCTACAAAATAAAATCCTTAATGTTCTACAGGATATACCTGCAAAAGTCTATGCTAGGATCAGTTTACTTCTCAGAATTAAGGCATAGAAGCCTTATATAACAGTGTCTTTGGGAACCAATAAATACTCTAGGGTAGGCATGTACCTAATATAAACAAATATCAAATAGAAGCCTACAGCCATCACCTTCTCAAACCCCATGTCAAAAGCCCACACTTCATCAAGGCTGGAATAGCAGATTCAGATCCACTTAATAATACCCACGTGGAAAGCAACCTTTTGGCCATCTGTTTTCTTGAACTTGCCTTTCCTATTGCTCTGCCTTCAGAAAGACACAGAGCCAAGATCACAACTGACAGATGCCATTATATGCAATAGAATTATATATGGGACGGCTTTGGTATGTCTTTGGCATTCATATGCAGCTCCAGTCTCCTCCTATGGCTGCATTTCAGCTGTGGCTTGACAGCATGGTGGAATTTACTAATTTGTTTATGCCTTGTGCTGAGTGCTCAATAAATACCAGCATCTCTATGTGCATTTCTGTCAGAGCAACTTGCTGGCCTGGGTGGAATCTAATACAGAGAACAGGAAGGGCAGAGACTGGATGGTTTTCAGCTGAAAAGCCGCCTAAAGCAACCCTTCTGTTCTTAGTAGTTGACATCAACACTACACAGCTCTTTGTCCTCCTCTAGTGGTCCCATTATATTTAGGGAGAGTGATTATGCAGTGATTACTTCCTTCAAATTAATGCAGTCATTACCCAACTGCAAGCTGTTGAGGCTCATGCCTAGAGATCCTGTGTTCAGTTCTGACAGGAGCCACAGTTAAGGGTTTTATCTCCCTGGTGCTCATGAAGTGGAGACATGCCCCTCTGCTCGTAGCCAGTCACAGCTACACAGACACTGTGTCTCCTGGAGCCGTGGCCACCTCTTCTCAGCAGTGGCTGCACCATGGCAGGTTGTTCAATAGCAGGAAACAGCGGTGGCATGGTCTGACTGCAGCCCCACAAAAGGTGCTATGTTGCAGAAGGTCAGAAGCTGACTGCTTTGTTTGATTGCTTTATTGTCCCAAATATCTTGCATTAAGCATATGTTCCAGCCAGAAGCTTTCCTCTGTGTTTGCCTGCCTGACTTGCAAACAGAGAAACAGCACAAAATCCGTCTTATGTCCTGAGCTGTTCAGAGAGATGATGCATGTCAGTCCGATGCAGCACAAAACATGAACTGTTAATCCTTAGGAATTGACACTAAAGACTTGAACAACAAAGACTGAACCTAAAGAATTATTGCAAGGGGAATGTTTTGGGGAAACACTAAAATTGCTGGAACTGCTTTCATAGAAATTCTTTCTGTGAAAACAAAAAATTCCTACTACATTCTACAAAGCTTATTCTTTGTGTGTCTCAGAGCTGTAATGCTTAGTTAGCATGATAAAATGCTAAAGGTTTACTTTGCTGCTTGCATACTTTAAAATGTCTAACTTTCAAATTTTTGAAGTTATATCTTCACCAAGAAATAAAATACAAGGACATAGCTTGCATTGTGGCTATAAGAGAGGTCTGAGGGAAAGGTTTAACTGAAACAGAAAACAAATATACTTTATTATTACTATTATTATTATTATTATTCAGTGAAAATGTTCCAGGCATTTGTTACTTTTGGAATAAATGTTACATGGTAAAATGTGCCCTCTGCCATGACTCTTGGAAGCCTCCAGTTTAAAACAAGTTAGTTGCTCAGGAGCAAGGGAGCTGGATATGGCTGTCTGCAACCTTTGTCAGGTATTTGTTCAGTCACAGAAAAAAATGACTCGAGAATCCTATGGCTGCATGTCTGAACTTAGTTGCTGGAAACCAACACCACCTAATTCCAACAGAGGCAAAACTTTAGAGCAATTTATCAATTTGAATTAGATCACCATTTACAGCAAGGTTCCTGTCACGACTCAAGAGTAGTTACAAACCCAAGCTCATCTACCAGATGCTTAGTGTTCAGCTCTCCTTAGGAGTCCAAGCTGTAACCAAGCTGAGTTAGGAAAAATGTTTATAATATATTCATTCTGAAACCATCTATACTTTGTACAATTATTGACTAGATATTATTTTTAACATTTATCAGCTTTAGTATTTTCAGTATTTTTCTTTCTTATTTAAAATGTTGACTGAAAATCAAAGTCCCAGAAAGAACCATGGAGCAGGGAAATAGAGAAAGATATTTAGAATGATCTTGGGTATTTGCATGTGTATAAAGTGGTTTTATACATTGCTGCTTTATTGTTTCAGAAATGTCTTATATAAAATTAAGAGTATTTCTTATTAGATCAAACTCTATAATTCACACACTAAACCAGTAAACATATAGATCACAATATGCCCTCAACTGCTCCAATACATCAGTTAGAGTTGAGTAGCAAAGATTTCCCTTTTTGGAAGAAGAAAGAAGGGCTTTATTCTATCATTTCTGATTATGAAAGGAAGAGGCAATCTCACTGCCTAATTTTGGGAGCCAAACTGGCACTGCAGAGAGGTTAGAACTGGAGCCAAATGAAATGACCCTCTGATGCACTGACTGCAGGAAAAGCACCAACTCTATCTACTTCTAATTTGAGCAATACAGAGCATAACTAGTTAAGAGGCCAAGGCTACCAAACAGCTGGGTTTATTCAGTAGTTTACTTTCACTGCTCAGGAAAACAGCCTGTTCATGTTTCAGTCTAAAGTAAGCACCTCCACTTTGTGCTGGAAACATGTCAAAGTGACCCCACTCTGCTTTCTAATAAATGCATGGGAACATTGGATGAGGATGTTTTATTTTCCCCAGTTATTTAGGGTGAGGTTTTCATCTTGGGTAAACTATTATAGCTGGAGTAATGACAGCATGAGACATAAGTACTGTCTAGGTCTTGCGAGGCACTTCCAAATGTCTAATCCAGCTACTGCTCCCCTCTGAAGAGGATGACAGGAGGGGGCTCACAGTCACAGCCTTAGCCCCACCACCAGCACACTTGCCAGGCATCCATGGCAAGTGAAAGGGTGAAGGAGATCACCTCCATCCCCACATGTGCAAGAGGAAAATCCCAGAATCGATTACGGTTCTGTAAGCCACATCCGTTTCCCTGTTCAGAGTGTGATTAGCCCATAATTCCTGCCCAGGGACTGCAGCAAAGGTAAAGTAAAACCATGAGCATAAAACCTTCTATGACTAAGGAAACATAAAAATATGTAATCAGTTGGAAGTACTGTACTCAGGTTTGATTTTGTGATGAATCAAGCACCTACAGTTTCTAACAAGAGCCAGCTGGAGTTGCAGCTCCCTCCCATTTCCCAGAAGCAGGCCCTTTGTTGGCAGTTGTTCACATACAGCTGCTATATAGCACAGTTCTGTTTCTTACACTATGGAGACCTCTCCTTGAAGTCAATTTGCATTATTCCTGGGCAAATATTGCAGGATCGGGCTGCTCATTAAAGCCCTGGGAGCACAACTGCCTCTATTTGAATTTTGCAATATATCAGTCAAGGATACACAATCACCCGTGGAGTACTTCTGAAACGGCCAAGGTCACATGAGGATTTTATCGTATTACTGCAGTGCACCATCTTCCTTGCCAGCCCGTTGCTGTTCTGCTACAGACTACATTACCATGCATCAGCAAATACACGAGCACGCTGCTATATTTAGTGTTTCGTACATACCACTAAAATAGAGGATGTGTCAGCTTTTAATCCAACTTCAAATTTTTGTCAGCAAAATAAGGGCTCATTTTCCCTACCAGTGATGAAGTGTGCTCTGTGTTAGTCATCTTGAGCTATGTGGTGATAACTTTAAAATACATTAGGCAGCTAGAATGCTCAATCTGAGTAGAATGTTTTTCACTAAGACATATACTAGGGGATATTAGGGATGCACAGCATCAGTCAGCCAGGTTTTAACAGCGATTGCCACAGGCTACCTACAAAGCCAGAAGCAATCTAATGGCAAGAGGAGCAGCTACCCAAGGTGTTCTCTGGGGTACCACAGCAGACAATCAGGACCTCCTGTGTTACAAGTGCAGAAGAGATAGGTGGTGCAGACTGGGTTTGGTGTTATGTACCTGGCAATATGAAAAGAAAAACATTGATGATGATGACTTGAACAGAATGGTCTATTGCATGGCAATGGGACTGGGGCAGTCCTACTAACGGCATCATCTATTTATGCCAGCAGGAATGTCGTTTAATGGTTGAAACACAGGTATCACCAGGATAGCCACATTTATTCTCGAACAAAGTAGGGTGCAGTGGATGAAGCTGGTGTTTTCACAGGTCTTGGTAAAGCCACAGAATAGGGCAGTTTTTACATATTCGCAACACTTGCTTATTAATGCCACCACATACAAGCAGTACAAGTGTGAATTGTCTTCCTGTCTACTGCTTCTACAGAAAAGCAAAAGCCAACTTGCTCATCTCAGGCCAAGGATAAGCCTGTCTATGTGAAAACCAACTTTTCCACTCCAAACTGCTCGTCCTCTCTTGCAACTTTCCCTTGCACATTGCTAACTACATCTTAACTGATATGGGTGACACCACATTTGCAACCTAGGTCTAAGTCCTAATAATATTGCATTTACTTAGTAGTATGAGATTAAATATATAAATGTATAAATTTCCAAGTCTGTGGAACTCCATTTCAGCCCAACCCAAGGCTGTCCATCCCAGGCCCACGATACTCTAGCAGGGCCATTCTCTGCCACAGCTCTGCCCAGCCATGTGACCCAACCTGAAGACTGACATCCCATCCCATCCCATCCTTGGTCCATCCCTGTTTCCAGGCCTCGTCCTGGAGCTGTGTCTGACCTCTGTTCTCATGTCTGGCTCCCAGTCCCCAGTGAGCCACCGGCTTATGTTGCATCTTGTCACGATTAAAGAAAACAGAAAGCAGAATAAACTCACTCCTCTAGAGTCACATCTTACCATTATTTAGTATTTTTTCCAGTGGTCAGAACAGCATTAATTCCAGCGCGTGCAATAAGTACCAGTGTTATTACATCTGGAACAATGACTTAAGGCCTGGCTAGCATGCAGTGACACTGCCAGCAATGCTTACTTCAAATGAGGTTCCCTGGTGTGGCTGGGTGGTCTGTGCAGCTGTAGCTTTTCTTAGACACATTTTAGGTATCCTGCTTAACATATTGTGAGGCACCCACTGCAAATCCAGGTAATGGAAGCCCCAAAATATTGTATTTATTTGAGAAAAAAAAGTAAAATAAAATGCAACAAGAGAGAGAACAGCATTCCAAAGTGCAGGGTTTTTTCCCTCTCACACACAAAAATGGTTTACATGGAGAATGACTAGAAGCCGAAGAGAGCCCAGCCTTGGGGAAAGGGCTGCAGAAGTGCCCCCCGGGGCTGCAGCAGCTCTGAGCTGCCCTGTGCCTCCCCAGTGCCTGCTAGGATGGGGTTAGAGGTGCTCTTTGGTGGGGAGGGCAGGATGCTGTCCTACTGTGACCCACTGGTACTCTGGGAAAAGGCTCTTTTGGCCTGTGAGATCTCTAGAGCTCTGACCAAAAAAGAAGTCAGAAGAAGAAATGACAACAGGGAATGAGAAAGAATAAGAAGTGAGGATGTAAGGGGGAAGTGATGCAGAAAATGAACTTGAGTAGAACAGTGAGTGCTGTGTTCTGTGTGTGGCTGATACGGGTTTTCTTGTCATGCATGAAATTCCAAACTAGAAAATTTCTTATCCAGAAAGCACAGAAAATATCAGAAATGTTTAGCAACTGCAAATCTGGAAGAAACCCTTGTCCCTCAGTTCAAGACATAGATTTGGCCTTTTTTGTAATTTAAATAATGTTTTCTCTTTCTCTTTTTTTTCTTTAATGCTTTAATATTTTACTTAATACTTTCTTAATACTTCAATGTAACAAATTTCAAAGCCAAAAGTTTCAAAGTCAAATAGAAATTAAAACTTCTCACTGTGAAAACTGTTAAATCATCTCATGTTGAGATGTGTGTGCCTATTTTACAGAAATGATTTGAAATAGAAATTAATGGATGCCTACCTTTTCCTGTAAAATGGTTCTATTTGAAGAAATGGACATTTTCTGCCAGAAGCATTTTAATGATAAATTTATTACCAGCTCTACCATGTGCTAGATTTCTATGATTAAAGCTTCACCTCAATGACCAACCTGTGTCAGAAAATGACCTATCATACTTCTTTCACGCCTGTAGTCATCAGATTTTCAACCATTACGTTCTACTGTTAGGATGGGCACTAAAACTTTTTCTCTTTTAGTGACAATATTGTCATAAAAGTAAAACAATTAAAAATCAATCATACTATAAAATGGGAACACTGCTAAAATAATTATTTTTATTTAAAATGTATGTGCCGTTGACGTATTTTCATTTTCTTTATAAAGCGAGCCTTCAGTGGCACAGAGAAGTTTTGATCCAACAATGAATACAATTAAAACAATTGCTCAATCAATCTTAGAACTTCTGAAATTTGTTTAGCTTTGGAAAAACACAGACGTGTTTCATTGGAAAATACCATCATGGAATAAATCCACATCCAACTCATAAAGCAGGAAAAGTTAATGCGCAGACAGCTTGAATGAAAGTACTTCTATGTACACTATGCTCAGCAGCCTTCATGTTTTGTTGACCTGATGTTAAGTCCATGAGGGTGGAATTGCCAACAGAGACCGGAGTTTTCTAGCCCAGGGTTTCCAGCATTTCGCTAAGCCACCACGTTTGCCAGCAGAGCCACTGAATCAGTGAAATTGGCTGCAAAAGGCTGCATTCATCTGATTCTAACAGAGTTAAGGTTGGCCCTTGAAATGGACTGCAGATGCAGTTTAGATCAGACAGATGCAAGAAGAAATCACTGAGTGAGCAAACTGGCTTAAACTAGTCCTTCAGGCCAAAACCAAGATGCTAAGTCATCTAGGGCCAGAGGGGTAATTACAGCACCAATGTCCAATTGCTTTCCTTTTAATTGACACACACTGCGTACATACTGACTAACAAAACAGAAACTGCAGTCAGAAATGGGTGACTCCAGAGGTCAGTTGCTTTATAACCGAAAGATTTCTAGCTGGCAAAGACTTTTGGGGGAATAAGGATTCATCTAGACTTTGGGGACATTTCTTTCTGCAAAACTGTGAGACTGTTATTAAGTTCCACATTCTGGGAAGCAGTTTCTTTTCTCTGTATTTCTTAATTGTGCTTCATTACAATTTAATAAGGACATTTACTCTCAATTAAGCAAATAATCCAAGCAGTTTCTTATGCCCGTTGTAATTAATTGGTTTTGTCAAATGTGGGTTTAATTGTGTGTTAAGTATCTTGCTGAATCAGGATCTCTGTGTGTGTACATATCTGTCTATCCAAATCTTTCCTTGGCTCCTACCATGATGATGTATGTGCAGTTCAGGGTATCTGAGTCTACAGCTCCACTTACTGCTCTGGTCTTGGTGCCTCACTGGAACTAAATAATTTCTCCATAATGGTCAAACTCACTACTGCTGTTAATATTGACAAGTGCATTAACCAGATAGCGGGCTCCTGCTAAGGGGCAGATTGGGCATTGTTACTTGGGACTGCCACTTGGGACATGGCCCAGGGAGTTGTTACATTTTTTGAAAAATATGCCTCTGTAATGAGCCTCTTCACCAGATTCAGCTGCTGTGTGATCACTGAGACAGAAAAAGCTCTGAGGTGCTTCTGATCTCAACTCACCTCACACACACACCAGTGCCATGGCAAGACCTTTAATCCCACTCTGACACCAGAAACAAATACTTGGGTTTATCCCCATTATTTCAGAACTCACAAGGTGTAAGTCAAAAGGTGATGAATTATCAGCTTTCCTAAGAACCTCCTAAATCCTACACCACTAGGTCATGAACAGCAGCATGGAAGTAATCATCTCAACTGCAGTGAACACCCATATAATAGCAGAGACTCCCGTGGGTCCTCCACCAATGCATGCATGGTTACACAAGCCACCAAGATGCTTTCAAGAGGTAATGCAGCCTTACCTGCTTTTTCCTTGCACAGCTTCTGAAACAGCATCTGTAAGAAAGTGATTTTTCTTTAATAATTGCACATTTTTTCCTTCAAATAAGTTCCACATTTCAAGGTAACAATCTATGTAATTATTAATCATCACCACCTTTAGCAAGGCATAAAATCCAGAGCTCATCAGTAGAATTCATGCAGAATAGCTAGTTTTGCTTGCCAAGGACAACCTGGCACCCATTCTCAAACCAGGTTCACCTGTCTTGCAGTGAGTGAGCCTAGGAGCAGTCTGTGGCACAAGCAGAGTATGTGGTGCAAGGACACGAGGTCCAGCTCACTGCAACATGCCTGAAAGTGTCTTGCAATCCTGGTGGGGCTCAGGGAGCAGACAGGCTGCTGGCAAGATGTGTGGGCAGCTCTACTGATGGGCAGGAAACAGGGCACTGTGACTAGAACAGCTCGGAAAGGTGGGGTCGTGTTTCCTGTTCATCTGTGACCAAGAGAGGGTTGCTCTACCTGAGGTTCATGGTCAAACTGACCTGCCATGTTGTTTTCTTTGTATTTTTTACTTTGCTGCTTTAGGTCTGCCATGCTAAATGAAAGGGGTACCATTAACACCACACTTGGATGCACGTCTTGGTCCATTACTTTTCTCTTTAATAGCTTTCAGTGCCCAAATGACGAGGTTATTGACAGTGATTAAATGCATATCACCCATTTTCCTTTCACAGATCCATCAACTCTCTCAGGAATGCAGCTTGTAAATGAAACTAGCATAATGGGTGGGACTGCACCTAATTTTTTTTTAAAGTTAAACCGAAGGCTGAACTGATTCCTCCAGATACCAGTGAACTCGCAGGTGTGAAGTGCCCAATCTGCAGACGGCTGAAAAGACAGCCACTCCTGGTGCCTTGCAGTGACACACTCCCTATTCTTGTTAGCTTGTCCCCACATGGACAACCATCTGCACCTTTCCATCAGATGCACCAAGTGTTCCATTATCTCTTCAGTCAATATTGCTTCTGCAGCCTTGATAGGAATCTGTCTATGAAAACATGTTTTTTATTTACCTTTTATTTAGTGAGGAATTTTACTGAGATATTGGAAAATTCCTCCTCTGAGCACAGAACTGAATTGATTAAGCATCTCTCTTAATAAAAGGAAAAGCACAGCTAGACTACAGTCGTTTTCCCTTCTGCAAGGCAACTTCATTCTAAAAGAGCCTCTTGCTCCATTGGAAGGTCTGCCTGAGCAACAGCTGAAGTTAACCTATCTTTAGCCAGCAGGGATCAAGTGAAGCGGTCACTTCTAGATGGGAAAATAATGAGCTGCTGAGTCAAAATCAGGTTTCATTAGTGGCAAAGCATCTCATTTCCACAGAGAAGTGGGAAATTCAGGCACAGGTTGTGTCCATTGGCAAGGGACAGGTAGGTCCCACATCAGTGTGACAGCTTTTTGGGATGCCTTTCCAAGTGAGGCACATCATATAGTCCCTCCACTCTTCAGCGAGCCATGGTGTTGGTAGTCACCCTGCCTGAGGACAGGCACCTGACTTTTAGCATCACAACTCTGGCATAAGCCCAGTGGATGCCTAAATCGCTATATTGAATCTTAGGATAAGCACTTCTTGAAGAATACATAAATGATATGTAAATCAAAAATAAATATGTCAGTCTTTCACGGATAGCTGGTTCCTGTGTTCTAGTGCTGCCAGAAGGGCACCAGCTATTAAAATCATACCCAGGCTACGTTAACTTCCAAGATCTTTTTAGGGTGCCATACAAAAAGGATGCAAATTATTGCTGGAACAATCCCAACTGGCAACAGAAAGCTGCCAACGAAAAGTGATTTATGAAAATGATAATGCACTGTATAACTGATTGTGTAACAAAATACATTTATTGGAGAACTAACAATCCATCTGAACAGCACAGCACCATCTAATCAAATATATAGAAACCATGGACCAAGAGAGTACAACTCTAGCCAAAAGACTGCTGCAGCACCTGCTGCTATGAATAATAAAGAAATCATTTGCTTACAACTCCAGCTGTAACAATTTTGCAAGTGGAAGTGTCAAATAGAAGCCAAAGATAAACACACTCTGCTGATATAACCATGTTTTATTTCCTGAAGCATGTAAACCAGCCCACAGAAACCAGAAATATGTTAGATGCTGGGTCCATTCCTCCCCCTCAGCAGTCCTGTGTTTTGGCAGGGACATTCCATGTTCACCTATGTAAGCAAAGGTCTCCAAAAGCTTGCCTGAGCAGTACCACCCCCTGCTTTATGATCAGAGCAGGATGAGCCATTGCTGTGAGTGAGGCAAGTATATCTTCAGTGTCAGTGCATCTAGCTCAGGAAAGGCTGTGGATCTATTGAGGAGAGGAAAGTAAACATGTTGCATTTATAAAGAACCTGAAATGGCCTCAAGTTGCACCAGCGGAGGTTTTGATCGGACTTTAAGAAAAATTTCTGCACAGGAATCATCGTCAAGCATTGGAACAGGCTGTTCAGGGAAGCGGTGGAGTCACCATCCCTGGAGGTGTTTAAAAGACATGTAGATGCAGATGTGGCACTGAGGGACATGGTTGAGTGGTGGACTTGACAGTGTTAATGGCTGGACTTGATGACCTTTGGGGTCTTATACAATCAAAATGACTCTATGATTTTATCATTTTCCTGAAAGGCATTCTGTTTGGAAACAAATTACTCAAATTAACTCCTTGGATTAAGTGGAAGTGAAGGTAGAAGCAAAACACCAGCATTATAAACTCAACAAGGAAAATAAACATGCTCATCAAAAAACTGTTTCTCTGATGTATACATAATCTTTCATGGTTATAAGTGATCAGGGCATGGAACTAACTCATCAAACAACTGGATTAAATGATTTAATAACATCCCAGAAATCTTATTGTCACATAAAAGCTTTTTTTCCTGACACAGATTATGAAATGGTTGACTTGAACAACTTCAAAACCATTTTAATTTGCAACAGCACAGGGATTCTGCAATGCCAGCCAATCCCATAATATCATACACCATTTCAAAGGAAAAAAAAAAAGACCATTTTGCATCCAAGTCTTTTGCTTCCCTCTTCCCCATCAGCCCCTATTAGTTATTAGCTCTTTTATGCTCCAATTTCAAATATGCCCATATCTTCCACTGATATTTCAGACTATCCGTCAAACTGTAATCATTCACTCTCAGGAAATCACACCCTCCAAAAAAAATAAAAAAGGTAATTAGTTTATCTGTTCAGCATGCAAATAACTCTTCTAGACATTTAATAAAAAAAGCCAGAGAATTTATTCAACATAGATATGGTATCAAAAATATCACTGCTATCAAACAAACCCTGGCATTTGGACAGGCCTACTTTACATCTGCTGTTAATAAAAAAGGCTTTGGATTCTGTAAGTTTATGTTCTGCGGTGAGCAACCAGCAGCACCATTCTGAAACACAGCACTCAGAGGAGAAAGGATAAATCTGTACGACTTCTTACTGGTTCACTGATACTGAAGGAAAGCACTCTGAACTTAAAAAGGTCCTGCAAAGTATAAAGATTGAAAATCATGCTGGTTCTTCATTCTAACAATTTAATAACCTGCTAGGCTTTAATTAGAGTGACATATAGGCAGTTCTAAAGGAGGAAAACAGCAATCCACATGCAAAACTCAATCATCTGCTTAGCAGGTTATTAGATCCTTTCAGAAAGACGTTGACAGAAGGAAAGAAAATTCTAGTTACTACTTCAAAATAAAATTCCACGGCCCAAAAAGAGAAGTAATATTATGACACTCAGCAATGTCAGCCTTAACTTGAAGTTGCCTGGCCCCTGCAATGAGATCTTCAGTCTGCATTACACTTGCAAGCTCCCTAGAGCATGTTAGTCAGAGAATAATGGCAATATTGAAGCTATTCCACAGAAAATACTGTTGAGATTGCTGTGTCAGAAATTTGATTTCTCTCAGAGACTTGGCACCCATCTTTGGTAGAGGTGCTGCATTTCAGTGCTTATGAAGTATCTTCAAAAGCTGACAACAGGGCTCCTAATTTTCCTTTAAAATACAACCACTGCAGAGATGTTGATTATAGACCACTTTTAATACACAGCCTGAGTGCTGTTGGAGAAGTCACTTGTGGCACGGAAGACAGATCTTGGCTGGATGGGATTCTGACTCATACCTGTGGCATCACAACACGTTGGCCTCCTCACCAGGTTAGAAAGTAGGGGCAAGGGGAAATTCTCAATTTCTTTCATTGAACCTGAGCTACTGTGCTGCAAACTATTCATGATGGGGTCAAAGAAAGAAGTGTAAACAGCTCCCCAGTCTGCAGCTGAGCAAGTCCACTTGCTCATTCACAAGATGAGTGACCAGCAGGTCAAAGGAGGTGATTCTGCCCCTTCTATTGCACTCTCATGAGACCCCACTGGGAGTGCTGGAGTGCATCCAGCTCTGGGACCCCTAGCACACAGAAGATGTGGACCTGTTGGAATGGGTGCAGAGAAGGATCACAAAGATGATCAGAGGGCTGAAACAAGTCTCCTACGAAGACAGGCTGAGAGAGTTGGAGAAGAAAAGGCTCTGGGGACACCTCACTGTAGCCTTTCAGTACCTACAGGGGAGCTTCAATCATCCAGAAGAATTCAGAGGACACGGACATTTCTTCTGAAAACCCTAAACTTAATAATCTGAGCTGTATTCTTAAAAGGTGAGATACTGTAAATATTGCCTGCAGATATAAAAGCATATTTAATCATTATGCACAGCTGCTAAAGAACACTCAGTGAACATTTGAAAATTATTTTCCCTAGTTTAGTGTTTTAGTTGGCAAAATTACTTGTTTTTAAAATGCATTTTACTTTAGTCCAACAATTTATTTTATTTAATTTTACACCAAGATCAGTACTAGTTCAAAAAACACTGTCATAGAAAGATTTATTCAATTGCTTTCTTCTGTTCGCTACAAATATGTATCTATTTTGCCTATTTACTATTGATAAAAGTTTAGGAAGTAATGTGACATTTGTTGTGGCTGCTGTTTCAAAACCTTTGATCAAATAGAAAACTGCCTGGAAACTCTTCTACAGTGAAAGCTTTTGAATGATATATTAAAGAAAAAGGTTTACAATAAGTGGAGCAGGGCAATAATAAAGTATATAAAAATGAAAACCATTTCAACGATGTTCCAAGTGACATTAGAAGAAAATGAGCTACAAGACTAATGGTAAAGGAACACGCATTTCAGTAATTTATCATACTTATCTGAAAGAATTTATTATATTAACAGACCAGGGAGATTTTTACCTCTGGCAGCTGCTAATATGATTTCCAAATGTCAAGCAATTACAGCCCAGGGGGTTATAACCAAATTTTTATTGAGGAGAATTCAGTTCCAACACACGAGGAGCAGCCACTTGTGGTGACTGTTAGGGTGTGCCTCTATGGTATTTTTTACTGTATGAAACCATTGCAGTTGCTCATTTTGCCATCAGATTGGAAGATGACATTCATCCCTGTGGCTCAGCTGGCCATGCCTATTTGTCTTGCACCAGCACTGCCACTCATCTTGACAAATGGGAATAAAAAGCAGCAGAACATTAATTTTATCCCAAAACAGTTTCTGCTGTTTAATTTCTTGCTTTCATCATAAGAGCTCCACTACAGCTCCATTTCCTCTGTCTGACATGTTGCTCTAATGCAAGCATTTTGTTCATACTCTGTAATAATCTTGGGTTTTTTGCTGTCATTCATTCTACATTACCTTTGCTTCGCCTGTGATTTCCCCTATGGGATAACATGACTGTTTACTGTTCCATGGTCTTTAAGAGTGAACTATCTGGTCTCCTAAATTTGGCCCCAGTACAACTAGTTGAAGTCTGACCATGAAAATTTTCCTGTTATTTAATGAATAGGAAAAAGCCTCTGTGTTGACAAGAGCCTCTTTTTTGCTGACTGTGCCATACAACATGTACAGGTATGCTCAGATACCATTCACATTAGGGTAAAAAAATGTTGCTGTAGTTTGCAAATAATCCACAAATCCCACAGAAGGATGAGAGCAATGATAGTAGAATTAGTAGAAGCAGTAAGTTGGAGCTTGCTGTTATTGAGGACTTTTTCCACACCTTTTTTCCATTTAAAAATTCAATTGACATGACTTTTCAACAGAGAAAGTGAATTATCAAATAAAAAAGCAAATTGTTGAAATGTTTCATTTTGATAGCTTTCAAAGAAAAACCACATTTTGTGTTCAAAATGTGGTTGCTTTAATATTTAACTCATTATATTACATTACATAAGGAATGTGCAAGTCCTGGTCTTGAACCAGATGAGAAAATTTTACAAACTGGCCAAACATTTCACAGAACAAAAGAACTATTTCTACCAATATTTCTATTTGGAACCATGAAAAAAAGGGCACAAAGGTATCACAAGTTTATCACCTTCAAGGATTTTATTATACCTGTAATTTTGGAGATCACTGGAATTAATTTAGAAAATAGCTCTGATCAGGTAATTTTTGTTTTAAATTTTATTTTACAGATGTAGAAATTTAAAACTCCAGAATGTTACTTTGCTGTAACATATCCATGGTAATTTTCTTAAATTTTCTAGGATTTTATATTGTTTGTGGGAGCCCATGTTCTAACCAAAGCAAGCTATGAGAACAGCTTATCTGTTTTCACTGTTTTGCCCTTTGTGGCCAGCTGGATATACCTGAGAGACAGAACACAGATGTTCCACTGCAGAAACAGATGTCCCTTGTCCCTTCAAGGTGACCAGGGTAGCCAAACAGGTCTGGTTCCACGCAGTATAAAGTGGTGTGTGATATACCCCCATCACAAACTCTCCACTTCCCACTTTTGTGCTTTTAAATACACTTTAATAGTAGTCAATATTTTTTACACCTAATCAAAATCTAACCTGACAGTTTGGTATTATGTTCTTGCAAAGCAGGTACGGGCAACCTCAAACATTTAGCCAAGGAAACCATTTGTGGAACATGTATCCACATTTGGTCTGCATGGTGTCCTGAATGTTCACTTCATCCTGCCCAGTTTCCAACACCCACCCTCTGGGATCACTTCCTTACAGAGTATAGTTCTGCCACGTCTCAGCAAATTTTGTCCTGATAAAATCCAAAAATGTCCTCCTCATTATGCTTTTACCTTTTAGCAAGTCCCAGAAGCACTTAGTCATTTTGAACTCTTGACTGCAGGAGGACTAACATCAACATGCTCAGAACTGTGCAAATATCAATTAGTGCTCAGTCCTGTGCTAAGATAACCAGCCATGCTTCTGTATAAACAAAGACATGAATAAAAACTGGAGATAACATAGTTGTCCCAACATATGTGTGGGGGTCAGGTGGAAATGTGATGGGGTAGAGGTGGGAGGAAGAAAGACGAGATGAGCAATGACTGCCAAATGGAGATGAACAAAAGTGAGAGGCGAGAGTAGCCCCTGTTTTTTACAATCCTGGAACAATACAGTGAGTCACACATTGCTATCATTTTTACCCTCTTGAGTAGGAAGAACGGCTATATCTATTTTAAAGATAGAATGAAGTGGGAAAGGTACAAGAGGTCACAAAACAACAAAGAGAGGCATGAAAGCTGGGGACTGCTATCCTGCTCTGGGAAATAAGTGACTGCTAAAGCAAATAGCAGTTAGCAGTAATCCATGGCAGAACATGAAAACCAAGCCCTGTGAGCTCTGGGTAGAGCTGTGGTGTTATTTTAGCTTGGCCCAGAGCAGTACTTAGCTGGGAATGAACTTCAGACTGCCATTAGTAGCAGTTTGTTTGTTTTCACTATTGAGTGTCCACAGAAATGTTTCATGATGGCTAGGCTCTAAGTGGATATCAGGTATTCTCCTTCACAGTCAATAAAACTCATCATTAAAATTTAGCCTCAACCAAAAATGCACTTCTCCTAGTAAACTGATATATTAGCAATCAGTTAAAACCTTGGTCAACGTTTTAGGCTTTTTGAGGAAAACCAAAACAGGTTTGTTTAGTGGTTATTTTTCAGTAAAAGGTAAAGCAGGGATAAATGAAGAATAAATTATTTAATTCCAAGGAGTTACTGAAAACTACAGAAGCTGTGCATAGCAATAGCATTCTTCCTGAGAACACCTGTGGGAAATGTTAGGCAGCATCTCTGCCTCTTCTAGCGTCCCAGCAAGGGCTGATGCCCTTAGGAGAAGCTGATTCTTTTGTATCTTGTAATTAGTTTATAGATTTTAGTCTTTATAGGGCATTTCAGTATTGGAAACCCACTGTAAATCCTTTTCAATCTGTGATGATTTTTCTTTGACTGCCTCTGTGGTTTTGTCTCCGTTTATCAGAGCTTTTATGCCAGATTTAAAGAAAAAGCTTTTCCCATGCAAATGACATGCTTTCCCTTTGGGAGGTTTCATAGTTCTCCCTTTCTAATGAAGAACAGAATGTCTTTCAGTATGCCAGCACGAGGCAAGAGGATGCCACCTACCTCACCACCTCCACAGCAAATGCATACAAGACATGTCAGAAATGAGTACTCCGCTGCAAATTCTGGTGCGGCCCATAGGAAAAAAACCACTTGTGACATATATTGACTTCTGTTTATTTTCAAAATGAATGCTTCAGTTATACAAATAAAAGACAATGCATTTGTGGGATGGTTGCAAAGTTAATATTTTCAGAGCAAAGCATACATGTCCCTTTGCACTGGGGTTCATTGCCAGCAAATGTCCAGGTGCAATTCACATAACCGCCATGCAAACACCTAAACAATTTCAAAGCTCTTTGTTCCCAGCTGCTTCCCTTACTTTTTGCCTTACCTGCCAAGATTATGCACATGGTGAGAAAAGTTGGGTGAAATTGGGCTGTGTTAAGAGTTGAAAACCCCTTATGCACATGAGAACTAAGAACAAGAGGGCTGCAGCGCAGCAAAGGACAAACAGACAATTATGGTTTGAAATTTTTAGGCTAGACATGCTCGATGTTAATCCTATGCTTAAATCCATTTATTTTTATAGATTAACTGTAGTGTTGGGCTGCATTTGACTCAACTCACTCTGGAGAGTCTGGAGCTGGAAGACTTCTCTATGACACACACATCATGCACCCTAATCACCCCCTCTTCTGTTTCCCAAGTAAGCATATGCACACATATACAGACACACACACACATATATAGATATATGTATGGATGTGTGCGCCTCTAATTCATCCACCCTTCTAATTTTTTCCCTTCAAAAATTGCTGAGGTTGTGAGAGAGTATAAATTTGTGTGCTCAAAGACTGAAGGGGCTGCTGGCTTAATCTGTGACCTCCAGCAAGTCAGTGTACCACTGACTGAACAAAGGAAGGGATGTTTTTCAGCTAGTCATGAGCATCTCCACTGCTACAGTGACTCTTGGATTACTGCTGTCCAGAGCAAATCCTTAAGGAGTTTGGTCTCTAACTTCTGCATCTATATCACTACTAATATATAAGTCTAACTGAAAGCGAGAGATGTTAGGATTTCCACAACCATAACCATATCTTATAATTTACTGTCTTATAGACATCACAAAATGTCTGTGCAGAAGCATTGACCTTGACTTTTCTGCATCATATCATGTTTAAAATCTTCAGCAAAAGTCATGATGAGATACTTAGTCACCTGCATGCATCCTTCTCTGACAACAGGAGAGAGCAGAGATTCATTAGGGACTAACTCAAATTCTCTCCCCCTCTCTCTCTCTCTCTCACACACACACACATATGCGCGCGCGTGCACACACAAATTCCTGCATAGCCTAAAGCAGATTAAAACTCATTTCAATATATGTAGTACTATCTAAAGCTATTTTAAAGCAAAAATAAAAGAAACACTTCTTGAAATAGAGTAAAATAACTATACTCCCACAGAGGGATTATAAAATCAGCATGTGTTACTTCTCAGCTGTCATGGACAGCCGAAGCAAATATATTCACAGAACTATCTCCATTCCTTGTGCTCCTATATGAAGAACTTGTTTTATGCTTCTCTGCAATGCAGACAAACAATTAATTTATCTTCCTTTTTTTTTTTTTTGGTAGCTAAGCACCATGACCTTCCTGAAAATATTCAAGGATCCTTTAGTGGAAAACTCCACAATCTCTTCGCAGTGTTACAGTTCTCCATAGCTCAGTATGATTTCTAAATGGAATAAACTGAATTTAAAATTATATAAGGATAAAATGTGGTATTAGGCAATTTTCAAACTATTGAAATAAAAAGATATATTTCATAGCATTGCTTAACATTTATGGCATGTTCTTTGCATAATTTTTATACCACTCACATACATATCATGGACTAAATGCTGATGGAATTAATGGAGATTTTTCTATCATCTTGAATACCTTTTTGTTCTCACTGTGAGACAAATATCATCCTTCTCTGTTTTCTGTTCTGTAGTTCAAGTTAATGGCCACTGCTTAAAATTTGTTTTTATAGTCGGATTTAAGGCACTATTCATCTTTCAAAAAGCACTGCTTTTACAAAAAACATCATTGCTTCAGCTGATCTTAAACCAAGGTAGGTCTGATTTATATGAACTACAAGTGAGGTCCAATAAGAATAAACTTTAAAAGTGAAAATTATTATGTCAACTCCGAAAATGGGAAAAACCCCACAGTAAAAGACGCACCTACTGATCCACATCTGTCTTCTGTACAGTTTTACTCACTCAATCATAGCAACTAAAAATTATGCTAACTCATGACACAACATCTGACATCAGAAAGCAGTTATTGCTATTTAGTTTTAAAAAGTATTTCCTAATTGGTGTATTCTAATGTTTCAGGAAAAAATTAGAATGGAAACATTCGAAAAGGGCTTCTCAGCGGGCAAAACCTACTAATTAATGCAAGAAAGAATTTTCAGCTTCTTATGTCCTCTGGCTGGGCTTCTGGACTACTGTCAAAATGCACACCTGTCAACAACCCTGGTGATACCAGCTGCTGGAAAACTGGATGCTGGGATGCCTCTCTACCTTTACAGCTTGAATTCTGTTTCAGGATGGAAATGTACATTTGATTAGTAATTGTTCTACTACATTACTGAGGGAAGTGAAGGTTGCTCTCCCAAAGTTTCACAGCTGTTAAGATGAACCAGTTCCCCATTCCTTGGGACCTCCATGCTGTCTCTACAGAGAACGATAGCTCTCAGCTATTGAGAAACACAATTTGCTCTGTTATGGGACTTAAATGTCTTTCCAAGAAAACACTCAGAGGACAGCTCTGCCAGCAAGAGTGGCAGACACCAGAAGAATTAGCAGTAGATTTTCTGAGCAGACACTAGTGGACTAAATTCTCAGCTGTGGTATGTCTTAGACAGATTCCTACAGAACCTAGAAGCTGGAGCAATCATTTTGTACTTCATGGGGTAATGACCAGAGAAGAAAAGAGAGATGTCACAATGCAGTCATTTTGCTGCCTGTGCTAGAATTCATAGTGACACGTAACTGAGGATTTGTCTCTACTGCACTTGCAGTAAAACAGGACCTTTACATAATTATAAGTAGCTCTTTAGCCACAGAAACATGTAAATTCATGCAAATGAGTTTTCAAAGGTCGCTGACCTCTTGACAGCTGATGGAAAAAAGTTTGAGGGCTTTCTCCAAGTATTAACTCTACCTCAGGACTGGGGGCTAGGTCTTGATTTAATCTAGGACCTACAACACTCACGAGAGCTTGAAGGAGACCGTCAAATACATAGAACCTTACTATAAGCTGCTAGAGTTAATTATAGAATATCTGAAATTTTTATCTGCTTATTATGTAATTTCAAATGTTTCATCCCTTACATCAACAGCTGTGGCTTCATGGCCACTTGCACTTTCACATTCAGGGCCCTCCAGTATTTTAGGCTGTCTTTGAAACCCATTTGTCACTAGAAATACCTACTAATATTTTACTGCGGATGAAAAGAAGAAAAAAATCAATTAAACCATTAATGTTTATACTAAGGCAAATACAACAGTATAAAATCAGACACAAGGACGTACTTTATGACAGCATATTTTAGCTCACCAAGTACAACAGCCATGCACAGTGCCAAGCCTCCTTATCATGTACATGATTAAAGAATGAGAATATGTAACTCTGGGCAGATGATTTAAGAAGGGAGAAGAGGCCTTGCATATTAATCGACTGTGAGATTAAGGAACTATCATTATCTCACTGACTTCTTTATATTTCAGAATCTTAGTACTCCTCTAGTCTGAACCCATAGCTATGCAAGCCCAAACAGGCAGCAAACACTGTGTGTATGTATCACCATGATGCACTACCTGGAGTTCCTCCAGTTTTCATGCTAAACATTCTTAAGGCTTTTTATAGATAACAGTCCAATTTCTTGCTGCATTTTTTCTACTATGTATTGCAATATTCACCTTCACTCTATGTCAAATCTAATATAATTCATATCTAATCTTGGGCAAGCCTAAGCTCTTTCTTGACTAAAATGCATTCTAGAATGAACCTTTTTATTTTAGTAAATAATCAGACAATGATATTTCTAGGGTGACTTTTATTTTAAACAGTTCTGAAGGAAGGAAAAAGAGACTCAATTTACCTTCTGCGCAAGGGTTTTTCCACATTTGGTACCAGAACGTACCCACCTCTCTTATCTACAGAAGTTTTAGAGTTTTTGATCCTGTGTTGTAAATTTTCAGTACATTACCTGTCACTTTTTTGATAGTTACAGTGTTTTTGAGTACATATTGAGAGTTTTATCCATATGAGATTACAGTACAAATTCAAGACAGCAACATAGATAATGCAGCAATTTACCATTTATGTAGCGTTATTTTATTACTTACATTACAAGACACCCCACATTCAGGATTCAACCAGAAGTGAGGTCACTTTTTTACAGGAACACACAAAATACGAAAAACTAGGTCAAACCCCATGCATATGTATAGGATGAAAGGATCATCTTTGAATCAAAGACCTTACATCCTAGTTGAGATTTTCTTTCTAGATGCTAGAGTGAAGATGACAACTTGTGAAGGGAACAGTCATTGCTCAATTGTGTGCCTGTTCTTCAAAGTGTAATCCAATCTTGGATCTTGAGAGGATGGAGAATAAAATATCTAGTCAGGCACTTGAGCTGCAGACAGGACAAGGAACTCAGAAGCCCCCAGAGCTCAGAACTTCACAACAGCCAGCTATAGATTTCTATGCCAAGATCAAAGCTGTACTTATGCCTTTTAAGAACTGTGGCTTTCACCAGTATAGGATCTCAAGTCCCTGAATGTCTCCCAAGTCCCTGAACCTCCAGGTGGGGACTGGGGGAGGGAAGTCTCTCCCACTATAAGAGAAGACGAGGTTCAGGACCACTTGATTAAGCTGAATAGCCAGAAGTTTATGGGACCTGATGACATTCCAGTGTTCTGAGGAAGCTAGCTGATGTTGCTGCCAAGCCATTCTTCATCAAATTTGAAAAGTCATGGCAGTCAGGCAAAGTCCCTGGTCACCGCAAAAAGAGAGATATTAGTGCTATTTTTAAACAGATAAGAAGGTAAGACACAGGGAACTAGAGAGCCTCATCTCTGTGCTTGGGAAGACCATGGAGAAGATCCTCATGAAATCAATGTTAAGGCACATGCAAGACAAGGAGGTTACCTGAAATAGCCCGCATGGCTTCATAAGGGAAAATACTGCCTGATCAATCTTTGGGCCTTCTATGGTGGCGTGACTGCAACCGTTGAAAAGGGCAGACCGACCAATGTCATCTACCTAGACTTCTGTATGGACTTTGACACAGGTCCATGTGACATCCTCATCTCTTAATTGGAGAGATGTGGATTTGAAGGGTAGACTATTTGGTCAATAAAGAAGTGGCTGGATGGACACAGCCAGAGAGTTGTGGTCAATGGCTCTGTGTCCAGGTAGAAGCCAGTGACAAGTGGTGTCCCTAAGGGCTCTGTCTTGGGATCAATGCCCGTCAATATCTTTCTCAATGACATTGTCAGTGAGATTGAGTGCACCCTCAGCAATTTTTCAGATGACAGCAAGCTGAGATGTGCAGCTGACACAACAGAAGCATGGGATGCCATCCAGAAGGACCTGAACAAACTTGAGAAGTGGGCCCATGAGAACCTCATGAGGTTCAACAAGTCCAAGTGCAAGGGCCTGCACCTGCATGAGGGCAATCCCAGACATGAGCACAGACTGGGAGAGGAACTCATTAAGAGCAGCCCCATGGAAAAGGAGTTGGCGGTTCTTGTGGATGAAAATCTGGACATGAGCCAGCAACGCGTGCTCACAGCCCAGAAGGCAAACCACATCCTGGGCTGCCTTCAAAGCAGTGCGGCCAGCAGGGCAAGAGAGGTGATTCTGCCCCTCTACTCTGCCTTCATGAGACCCCCCTGGAGTCCTGTGTCCAGCTCTGGAGTCTGCAGCACAGGAAAGACGTGGATGGACAGACCTGTTAGAGCATGGTCCAGAGGAGGGCCATGAAGATGATCAGAGGGGTGGAGCAGCTCTCCTACAAGAGGGCTGGGGTTGTTCAGCCTGGAGAAGAGAAGGCTCTGAGAAGACCTCATTGTAGCCGTGCAGTACTTAAAGGGGCCTATGAAAAAAAGGGAGAGACATTTTTCATAGTGATATGAGCAGGCAATGGGTTTAAACTAAGAGAGGAAAGATTTAGATTAGATGTTAGGGGGGAATTCTTTACTCAGAGGGTAGCAAGGTACTGGCACAGGTTGCCCAGAGAGGCTGTGGATGCCTCATCCCTGGAAGAGTTCAAGGCCAGGTTGGATGGGGCTCTGAAAACCTGATCTAGTGGGTGGCATCCCTGCCCATGGCAGAGGGATTGGAACTACATGACCTTTAAGGTCCCTTCCAATACAAACTATTCTATGATGAGGATGCTCAGGTGCCTACTAGAGATGTTTACAATTTTTGAACTGGTGCCAGTGGATAAGGGGTACAAAAATAGGCATGGCCTTTTTTCTGCCACTAGTTCTGTCCCTAAAAATGTAATTAAAAACTGAAACATGCCATTTTGCATACACAAGGAAATATGTATTTACAAGTAATTTCATCACAGCACTATTTGTCAACATACTCAGCAGCTACTCTAGATCATGAAGCACAAGACTGTGAAAAAAATTTAAGAAAAAAATTTAATGAATTCCTGGCAAGTTTCACATTCCCCTCTCAAAAAAAAATTACATACACCCTCCCTTCCTCCCTTCCCTCCAGCAAATACCACTCATGTTTAAGATTAGATTATTTTTCTCCCAATTCTTCTTTAGCTGCCAGAGAGTGACTCATTGTCAGATTGATCTAATTACAATTACAGACCTTGTTCTTCTGGTATTACAAGGGAAAAGTAGAAAACATAAAGGAAAAGGTCAATACAGAAAGACTCTACAAGTCAGCATATGTTAACCAGTGCCACTAGTGATTTTTGCTGATTTTTCTATAGCATTTTTTTACAATAATGCAACAGAAATCAGTTACACTTCTCAGACACCTACCTGAAAGGTTGGTTTTGTTTCTGTGCAACACATTACAGATTTTAGATCTTTGGCATGAGTGAAACAAGAATGTAAAGTTTAATAAAAGAGGCATCATATAGTTACTGCTAGTAGAATAATAAAGATGACTCATTCGTGTAACATGCATGTCTTATTTTGAAAGTTTTATACATTTGGTGACAGAGATAATTTAACACCAACTGTTCTAATACATTAGAAAAGTGGGAATTTTTTAAAGTTATGTTTGCAGTGTTTAGATTTTAATATTATTATTCTGAAGATACTATAAATTAAGCTTTATGTTAACTTATAGAACCAGGCATATTGAGCATATTGCATAGCGTCTAAGCAATGGATATAGTTTATGACTCTAATTTATACACTTTGAAAGTAAAAGTATACTTATAAAGAGTGAAACTCTTTTCCTGAGAAGACTTATCTGTTTTTTGCCTTCAAGTTTTTTCTAGGAGCCAAAGAGAAAGGTCGAGTCTAAGGATCTTGCATTGTCAAAAAGCTTATTTAATATTACTAACCAAGAGTATTAAACTTGTACATTACTGTAATAACTTTTCTATTTTCATATACTTCTAATTTTCTCAGAGAATGTAATTAGAGAGTAGGTATTTAACTGCACCATCCTTGTCACTGCCTTTATCTAATAGCTGACATTATGCAGCTAAATATTTCACCCCTGAGAGTCTCCTTGATTTGTTTTGAAATGGTTGTACTAAAAGGTATGCCTACCTTAACAGTTTTGCAGGAGAAACAATTAGTAAACCTTATTGGTTTGGCATTTCAGAATCAATTAGCTTTGCTGGAGAAGTTCAAAATACTGAACAATCACAATACTGGTGCAGTGAGACTTCAGAAGACAGTATTAATTGGAATTAGCAAAGCAGATTGCTAAGGGTATTTACTGCTTAAATGTATTCATTGTTTCATTTGGTTAAAAAACCCAAACCCAAAACCATAAAGCTCATAATTGCAGATAATAAGATTTTGCCTTTTTTGTTTTGGAGAAGAGATATGAAGTGTAGTAAGTAACAGTGTTTGTGAGTGGTTAACTAAACAAACATAATTTTAAAGGGGGATAGGAACATAAAGTGCAGGTCACCTGAAAATCTGTACTGCAAAGGGACATCTCCTGGTATCCTGAACTCTTTTATTCCCAGGGAGATACCTGTTTCAGAACATGATCATCCTCAGCAGTGGCTAAGGCAGTTGCACAGAAGAGTGCAGTTCAAGAACAGAATAAACAAATGAAAATGAGGAGTCAAGAGAAAAATCAGAATTTCCATTGCAACATTTTTGTCATAAATTATGAAGAATCAAAATAATGGAAGGCAGGAAAAAAAAAAGAACAAACCAATACTGAAAATGTGTAACTGATTTGTATATTTAACTGAAAATAAGTGCTTCTTTATTCCCAGTCATCAAGATGTTAGATTTTGGCACTTGGAACAAACCTTTGAGTTAATCTAACAGTACATTGCATGGATGGGATTGATTTAATCTAGTAATAGGTGCCTACAATGCAAACACTTACAGCTGAGTCAGTCATTCTGCATAGGGTATTGGTCATCTCACAGAATAAACTGAATAAAGCACTCTCTAAATGTGCCTGGTTTTGCCTTTAATGAGGATGACCACCTCTCCTTACATGTAAAAAGTCAAAAAAATCACATGCATTTTGTAGAAACTGCATTTGCCTCAGAACTGCAGTTGTGCAGCACTTGTCTTGCCTTACTGAATAGTTCCATGAAAGTCTGCAGTGATACTTCCTGACCTCTCTGCAGTACTGAGCTTTAGAGAAGGTACCTAATAAATGTGAAAAATCTGAACTAGACACAAATTGTAACAGCTTCATGAAAGGTGTGAGTACTCTAAAAGACTACATTAAAGTAGATGCTAATAGACAAAGTTGCCGATGCCAAGTTGCTTTCTTCAGTGTAAATACATTTCAGTGAAAAACACATACTTGGTATCAAAGCTGCCTCCAAGGAGACAGTAGATATTTGTGTGAGTTTTTCAAAACACTTATGTTTCCAATAATCTGAAACTTTTGTTTGGATTCATGTAGCAGAGCTAACCCTTACAAACATATTTACTGAATGCTCAACAGGCGAATTACAGAGGAACTGACAGAAAAGATGTTGATAAATAAGAGGCGATGCCTTGTTGTGATATTCCACCCGCAGGTCCTGGTCCCTGCTACTCAGATACTGTCCTCGAGACCCTGCCCTCCTCATACCTCCCCCCTTCATCTCCCTATGATTTGCTGGTGGAACAGCTCTTGCAGGCATCTCCATCACTTGTTCCACTGAAAAGGCAGCAGGTTTCTCAAGACCAACCATTAAAACCATTACAGATGAAACCGGTTACACCATCTTAAATAAGCAGCTTGAAAATGAGACCTGGAGAGATAGTAACTGGACAGGTGGTGAAGTGTAGGACAATGTGGAAACATTTGCAGTTGGGATAGCTACAGCAAGCAGAGAGCCTGTTTATTTCATAAATAAATGGAGTAGTCTGTCACCATGACAGATCAGTGATACTCCACTCTCTGGCTAGCTCTAGCCAAAAAAGCTGATGAGATGTTAGGATAGACACAGAGAAGAAAGGAGAATGTCACTGATAACAAGGCAATGTCTTTCTGTGAATTAGTGTGCAGTGTCACATAGGACATCATGGAGGCATTGATCATCTCTCAAAAGCAGAATCCCAAACTTTGAGAGGATTCACAGCGAAATCACTCAGAGTTGTTAAAAACTACGGAGAAAGCATGAAAAGAAAGGAGTGGTTGCTCCTAGGAGGAGAATATAGCACAGAAAATGTTCAAAACTGCATATATATAAAAGGTACATCAAGGCCTCTGTCTTAAGTAGTAACCCCAGAACACCAACATCCAAAGCCACAAATATTGAAAATGGGAATAGGAAACAGATTTTTCCGGAAACAGGAAATTATACTATGGCATACACTTATACAGGAGCTTTTGAGAGCTAGAATTTAGCAAATAGGCAAAAGAACTCAGACTTTTTTGGATATCAGAAATATTCATATTTACTATTTTTCAAGCCACTGCATTTTTGAAATGAAATTACTTGAATAAACCTATTTCCACACAGGAGACAAGTCTTTTGTCTCCCATATTGTTTGCAGCATATTCCATGTAAGCCTACTCACCAGGCTATCCAAGTATTGATGCCCTTTGAAATTTCTGTTTCTGGCCACCCTGAAGAAAGACACCGGATCTCATTCAAATAAAAAGCCCCCCAAAATGCCTAGCAAAAACTCAAAGAAGAGTTAAACAGAACACTACAAGGTACTTTAAAGTTATCATTAATTATAATTATGTTATAAAGTAATAAATAACAGCCACAAGTGAAGTACCTTAACTTTGCCTTCATTTTTCATTTCTTTATTTCTTTACTAGAAAACTCCAGATAATATGGGCTGTGCAACACAATCCACTCATCAAACTAATTACAGTATAAATTTCTACTCGATTTGTTTAACTAAGCATTAGGTGGAAAGTTCTTGGGAAACCCTTACGAACATAGTGAAAACCTTCCTTTATATAAATCATTTGAAAGAATATAAGAAAGAGAAGAAATCCATTGAAATTTAGCTCTTAGAAAGCTGATGAATAAGCTAATCTGTTACTGAGTGACTCAATGTTCAATTGTTTAAAAATGACATACGAACAAAACCCCAGGAGAATGCCATTGTTCTGAGCTATTTTCTTTTCTTAATTAGTCCTAATGCTATTTTATAAAACTATTATTCTCTTTTTTTAGGTATCTTTGATCTGAACACACAAATATGCAACATATACAAAAATAAGTACCACAAATAATTTCCGAAGTTAAAACTTGCACCTGAAATTGGAATTGCAGTACTGAGAAAATTACTGAATTTAGGCTTCTTTTAGGATATAAATTGAATATGTTAATTTTATTCATCAGAAACAATGGCACAGTGCACATACATACAAATCCATCAGAAATAAGGGAAGGTCACCGGGCTAATCACTTTGGCTTATTTCCCTTTTCTGTACTCCCATCTGCCTATTTTTTCTGCTCTTCATATTTAAAAGGAGCAACTTGAACAAAGTTAGACCAAAATTGACCTACTTTTTTTGTTAATTTTAATTAATTTCTTTCTTTCTTTGCAGCATCTCTGTAATTTCTATTCCTTTTGCTTCACACATGATTTCTCTTTAAAGCCATCTAAATAATGTCATGGTTTTTTGCCACTGATGAGAAAACCTGTAACAGTACACTACTGAATCATCATCACCAGGGATAGATCTTTGCATTCAAATGGTATCCTATGCAGGATGGGTATCAGTACATTGAGAAACAGGTCACCTTAAGCTTACAGGAAATTAGAATTAGCAAGGCTGCAGATCAAACTAATAGAAGCAGAAGAGCATATTTCAATAACATAGTTTCTTGGAAATGTATTCTTTTCACATAATTTTGTGCAAATAGATTCATTTAACTTCATATTAAAATGCAACACTTTGCTCTGAATCCTCTCCTCCCAGGCCAGCACGGTCCATGTTACTTATTAATCAAATACTGTGGAAAAGGAATTTTATCAGTAGGCGAGTACAGCCGTTTGAGAGGAAAGAAAACAACCTTAAGTACAGAAATCAAATCAAGTGCTACAAAAAGCAGCACTTTGTTCTGGTATCAGTGATGCCAGCTTTTGAAAAAGAAGATTTAAAATTTCTCCGAGATGGAAATGGAGCCAAAACTCACTGCAGAAACAGACAAACCTGGCAACTTCTTATAACAGAGCTCAAGACCGAGTAACAGGCCAATCTGCAAATCAGTTCCTCCAACTGCTCTCAGATCAGTTCAGGACTGACTGGGACACATGGACCACAACAGGGTCCAGCTCATGAGGGCTCTGCATGCTAGGGTGAGCAATGAAGAACCCAAGCTACAGACTGGAATTGGAAGAGATCCTAAATCACAGCTTTCTTCCCCAAACCTAGTTCTCCAAACCTTGTTTTATATTTTGGAATGAGTAAAGTATAAATAAAAATCTAACAGAGCTTTAATGAGGATTAAATACCCGACAAAGAAGAGAATATGTAAGCAGACCTAACTGTAGAGGGAAAATAAAAAAAATATAAAGTAAAGACTCTTTAGAAGAACTGCTTTTAGATTTATGGGCACCACTCAGAAATCAAATCCCAGCCCTGAATGAACTGTCTTTCCAGCCACTTTCTGTGCTTGGCAGGTAAGATGCATAGGGAGACAGTTTGGGTGCAGTTGCCAACCAGAATTTTATGGGACCATGCTAGACTACCCTAATCGCATTCATATCATTGTGCTTTGGCTTTCTTAGGTCTCTAAGAAAAAGCAGACTTGCAATGCAACATGGCCCAATGAAAATAAAAGGGACAGAGAGCCTGGAAGCAGCTTGGCTGTGGAGCAGAAGAGTTGGTATGTCCTGTTATTTCCCATGGATCAAAAGCAAAATCAAGTGTAAGGCAGTTTAGCTCACCTGCTTACACTCTCAGAGCTCACACGAGATAATCTGATGGTGGCAAACTAAGTAGTTGGGGCTGGATTCAACTTTCAAACACATGCACAAGTGTCCTTTCTATCACTGCTGGGTAAAGCAGAGCGCAGCAGGTACTTTGAACTGCATTTCACTGCACAGCTACATTCACATTTCCTCCAAGCAGACAACAGTGCACTCTCCTGAAGGCTGTTGTGGTAGGTTCTGAAACCCTCCAGACAAGAACTGCATGAGGGCTCTGGATGAAAAGGAAAGACTTTACAGAACCTCCATCTCTCTTCCTTGCTGGCGGCTGGAACAGACTTCTTCACCTTATATTTCTTGAAATTACAGGAGTTCTGTCCCATTTGGGCAGTACTATACAACATAAGCAGAAGAGAACAGCCTGGTTCCTCCAGAAGAAGGGGAGAAGGAAGCAAGATATTGCAAAGAAATGGATTCTTCATCTTTCCAGCACACCTTCAAAGAGGCTAAGGTGGAAACAGTAAATGTAGTAAAAAGATGTGGGCAGAATTTGTGGCAATGGTAGGTCTATTAGCTTCCCAGACAATCTTGTCCAGAAGACAAGAGTGGACACCATATACTACAGAAAATTCATACAATAAACTAAATCCCATAGAGCAGTTCCATCATTGAAGTCTTTCTTTCTTTTCTTTCTCTTTCTTTCTCTTTCTTTCTTTCTTTCTTCTCTTTCTTTCTTTTTCTTTCTTTTCCTTCCTTCCTTCCTTCTCTCTTTCTCTCTTTCTAAAAAAGGAAAGATTAAATTATCATGTTATGGTGTCATGCATCCAGGACAGCCAGCAAGGAAAATGTGATAGAGAAGCTTTGTATTCTTGGAGAGGTACTATCTTCCGTCTTCTTCAGAGCCATATAGCTTCACAGGGTTTGGATCCCGTCCCAGACAGTATGGTTCGGAAATTCGCTATTCTCTACTGGAGAAATTCTAATGAGCACAGCCTTTTACTCAAAAAATCTACATGTCTGGGGCTCTTGGCAATTTCTTTGTTTGTTTTCTTTTATTAAGAAATAGGTTTGCTCCTTATGCTGAGAAGCAATGGAGAGGCTGCTGTACCAGGGAACGAACAGAAAATGTGAGTCATGTTTGGCAGCATCTGCCATTACACACAGCAGAAGCTGCACTTAAGCCAGTGCTTGCTAAAGCAAACAAACTAACAGAAATACAATCTTATCCATCAGCATCACTGCATAGGTCAGAGCAGGCAGATGCAGCATATCAATTTGATCTGGGATGTTGTACCAAAACACCTCAGGAGGGCTTTCACAGAATGATTCCAGTAAGTCTAGAAAGCCCCCGGGCTATTTGAACTGAATAGCAGATGTAGGGATAGATGATACTCCTCTCAAGTACACAGTGGATTGTCTTTGCTGGAAATGCCACTCATAGACATTCAAAGGAGAGAAAAAGTAAAATCAAGACTGTCCTTTCCCTTTATCCTGAGGCTGGATAGGATGGAAACTGTGATGCAGGTCTGCAACCAGAAGCATCTTTGCCTTTGACCACAAAGGAAACAGTCACAATCTGGATCACAATTCAGCCTGTGTCTGGAGTCATAGCCTGGAATCTGGAGCAGCAAAAAAATAACTACTTAGAAGAAAATTGTAGTGCTCCTTTTCTTTCTCAGGTACAAAGCCTGAACATTTGGAGAGGTTGTATACTTCACTCAATATAAAAGTGCTTTTGCATTAAAAAAAGTATCAAACATAAAAATGCTGCAAAACTGAACTGCATGAAACTCATGCAGCATAGAAAAAAGAGTTACCAAAATCCTGTTTTTCTCATAACAAAAATAGGACATAATAAATCTAAAATCAACTAACCATCACCAAGAGAAAAAAGGTGATATAAATCATAGAATCATTAAGGTTGGAAAAGATCTTTAAGATCATCAAGTCCAACTGTCAAGCTAGGAGCACCACCATGTTCACCATTAAACCATGTCCTAAAGTGCCATAACCACATGTTTTTTTGAATACTTCCAGGGATGGTGACTCCATCACTTCCCTGAGCAGTCTGTTCCAATGCTTTACAACCCCTTCTGTGAAAATCTAACCTAATCTAAGCCTCCCCTGGTGCAACTTCCTTTAATCCTGTCACTTGCTACCTGAGATAAGAGGTAATGAAGAAGACTGGACCTGAAGGTAAGATACAAAATACAGAGACAAAACCTCTGATTTTGGTAGTGCTATATAAAAACAAGAGTGAGAGCACTGAACCCTAATTTGGTGATGAAAGTAGGTTTCCTAAGCTGAAAAGATGGGATCTGCATCAAATAGGTGGAAAGGACTTCTCTGTGGAAGGGTGCATACTTTAGGAAGAAGCCACGCAGGGAATAGAGAGATGGGGATTAATTTGAAGGGATTCACTAATACATACATAAAACTACCCTATTTCTGTTTGGAATCCCCTGGATAGAAAGATGTACACAGGTGCTGTGTACCATATATCAATAAAACAGGTAGTGTCAATCCTCCCATACACACATAGCAAAGCTGACAGTTGACCGCCAACAAATCTACATTAAATTTAACTACATCAGGCAAGTTTAGTTTTCTTGATGTCTGATTATCTTACCTATTTATCCACACACATATTTATGGCAGCAGTGCATATTTAGCAACCATTCTTTCTTTATGTGCATATCTACATGTGCCTGGATAAATGAGAAACATTTCTATCTTCTGGCCTTACTTCCAGTTATGTAACTGTTAAGCTATGTCTTCAGCTGTTACCCCTCTAAAACTGTTCTTCTGATCCTACCTCACTTACAGTTTGCTTCATCTTGTTTTCATTATGGTGTAAAATTAAAGCAGTGGAGGAGGAGGGCTGTAAGAAAACCATTTGTTCAATGAAGAACACCACAAAATTGCAAATATGTTTTATTGAGCTCTTTTGGAGGAAGCCATGATCTTCTGATAAGTTAACAAAGGAAGTTTTCTCTCTCTCCTGATGGAATGCAATTTCATTTTTACACACATAGATGCTGGATTTCTTATTAATATAAATTTATCTAAAACCAATTAACTGTTGCACTGCGTCATAAATATAGTTCTGTTTTTAGGAGTGTCATATCTTTTGCTGATTGAGTGCCAAAATCTCTTCTCAACCATTTCACTTCCAAGACAAATTGTCAGTATTCCCAGCGGCACGTATTAATTTATAGATGAGCAGGATCTTCATGGGATTACCAGCTGTTCTTCACATTTACATCTTTTGCCAAGATAATGTTTCATAATGTTTTCTTGAACCACTCAATTACATGGAAAAGCCTCTGTCATGACCGGTCCTTGGCTCACCCTGCTCTCCTGTGGAAATTCTATTAAAGCATAATTCTGTGGGTTGGAAAAACATACATGAAGATATAAGAGTTGTCTTGGAAATACCTGGTTCCTTGCACAAAGAACAGCAGGCTCTGCATAGGGCCACATCTCTCCAGCACCTTTACCAGTATTGTTGTCAGGATTATCATATTAACTATAGACAAACCTGTTGTCTGAAGTACTGCTCATTTGACACATAAATGATGTCCTATATTCCAAAAAGCTTTCCTTGCAAGTGTAAAGGAGAGATGAGACAACAGCATGTAGACTGGAGAGAACAAAGAGGCACCACAGCTGTGCTGGGTTGGTGCACTGCCCTGTGTGCTTCATAAGTGACCCAGCTCCCACCAAGATTTTCAGAAACAGAGTTTTAAGAAGGCTTTAAAAGCAAGATTGTTGCTGCACCCTGGCTGTTTACAAAAAATTTTCCTAATGCATGAGGCCCCAAATAAGAGAAATCACAAAGGA
This sequence comes from Ptilonorhynchus violaceus, assembly GCA_013397565.1. NCBI lineage: Eukaryota > Metazoa > Chordata > Aves > Passeriformes > Ptilonorhynchidae > Ptilonorhynchus > Ptilonorhynchus violaceus. Next base: position 60,093 of record VZRJ01008539.1, read on the forward strand.
ACTTCCTTAAATCTAGGAATTTGGGATTTGGGAACGGAGAGACGGAAGGTGAGCAAATATGCTAACAAGTGCATATGATAAGAAAGGAACAGGCTATTAAGGAAGTTGCAAGTGAAAATAAAGACTTTACATTTAATACAGCAAAAGACAGAGGCATGGCTTGAGGAATGAAAAAAGAATATGACTGAAGTGATGGATGAGGAAAATGATCCCTGCAGTAAAGTTTGGTAGATCTGAGTGGCAGGATTGCACTCCCTCCTCACAAAGAAGCATTTAGTTCAGTGTCTCTGCTGAATCCAGAGGGATTACTTTCGTGAGTTAAGAGTCTCCTGTGCCAGACAGAGCTCCAGGAACTTTAGTGTGTTTCCTATTGAAGTTAATTCTAAACATGGATCCATGGATAATTCCATAAAATTAACATGGATCTAGAAAATGTTAATTGCAAAGGAAAACTGGATGGAAGTAGGACTGTTAATCTAGAAAAGAGCGGGCTGAAACCTGAGAATAGTTTTCAAATGTATGTCATGAAAAGAAAGGAAAAATCTTTTTTCCACATCTGAGGAGGACAAGAGAAAATGAATTCAATGTGCAAGAAAACTTCAGACTACACTTTAAAGAATGAACTTTCTACTGTTAAAATATAGTGAAGCACTGGTTGCACAGTGAGATTATGAGGTCTCCATCATGAGAGGTCTTCAAGAACAGAATACACAAACATCGCTCAAAAGTGACATAGATTTATCTGATCCTACGCTGTGGCCAAAGAAATGAAATATCTAGTTTACAGGAATTCTTTAAAATCTTTTTTTCCCCTCTCTTACTCTATTAACCTTCAAATAACCAGTTTATAACTTGCAATACAAGGTATTCTCCATTACTTGATCAGAACAATGAGATTTATATCAGCAAATTTTACATCTGTTACCTCACTTCAAATACTGTTTCATGAGTCCAAATAATGTGCTGTGCTTTTTCAAGTGTCTTTTACTGATTGAAATAGGAGTCACTTAGAAAGCTGAGACCCGAAATGGATCATTACTCTTCAGGTCTTCTTTTACAATTACTTCACACAGTGACAATGGGACATGCAGTACAGAAGTTTATCTTGCAATAAGGCAAACAGTAAAGGTATAGTCCCTGGAGCTGTGACAGGACAGGACAAGTAAGGAAAAGATTACCTTGGATCAGTTTTGTCCCAAAGAGTAAAATGAAAAAAACTCTCCAGCAAGATGAACCACTGTCATAGCAACTGCTGCTGGTACAGAACTATCATCTTTCCTATAAATTAAGCCAAAACACATACATGATCATATTTTAATTTGAAAATAATTTTTAAAAAGCCTAAAGACTACCTGGTTTCCAGTACGTCATGTTTTTAAATAACTATGGCTACACTTAAAACAGGAATTTGAGATTTCTTATTTCTTCAAATGGGGCTTTACATTCAAGTTCTGCGAGCACTGTAATATTTTCAAGCCTTAAAATGAAGTTTCCTGGACAGTTGGAAGTGATTAACCTTTACGATACTTTGAGATTTTAGTGGGGTTGAGGGACTACAAAAAGCAAATACCAAAGGACTCAAATTTGGAAAACACTATTCCCATTCATGTCACCAAACTCACTACAGACACTTGAAAAGCAATGATTAAAAATAGCTAGACTAGATGCATGTGTGTCAAGCTGCAAGTGTTCCCAGAGGGTAATCACACAGATGTCCAAGCTCACACAACGGAAATTACAAGGCAGGGTGCCTGCCACTAAAGAGACATTTTTCCTTCACACAGAAAATGGGAGACAGTCTTCAGAAAAATGCTGATGCCTTGTTCACACAGATTAAATGTTCCAGTCCCCGAGGGTCCTTATTCTAGCAAGAACTGTGAGATAAATAAAGACAGAGTATCTGAAAAGAAACAATTCAATTCTTCCAAATAAACCAAAATAGCATTATTGGAAATCTAAATACAAACAAATCACAACTGAGGTCAGGATACTGCTTTTAGTTCCCATGCCAAATCTTCCAAAATCAACATTGTGGTTTGGCTGTATGTTATCAATAACTGCTCGCCATGCATTCATCTGACATGACTCACTGACACTCAGCTTCCTTCCTGCACTTCCTTTGGATCTCAAACATAGCTCTGTATTCAAACTTAATTAGTACTGATGTCACACGCTGGCCTCTCGCAGCAGCACCGAGTCAAGCCCCGCGCTCACGCAGGCAGAAGCTGACAAGTAGGTATGGCCATGCACACTGGTAATGTGTCTGGCTTCTGAGAGTCTGCCAGTGGAACAAAAGAGCATGAAGTTATCGAAATCTGAATTTTAAAATAAATATTAATGTTGGGTAAATTTTTTAAAGTGTCTGAATGAATCTCTCTGCCCTGTTTGCAAACACATGGATGCAGCTGAGGAGCCAGGCCATATGGCTCAGGCAGCTCAACATTTACACTGCTAATCTGCACAGTAACAGTCTTTAGCTCTTAAACTTTCTCATTTTAATCATGAGCACATGACACATTTTTTGTGGGTTTAAGAATTTCAGATTATGACCCAAATAGAAGTTTTATATAATTTCTTTGAAAAACCAGTAGATATCCAGGAGAGTTTGTTGGGACACCAGACAATACAGGATGCACTGTCTCTGCCAGTCTGTGAGTTTCATTATTTTGGCAGGCAGGCAATACTAAGCTGTAGCTATTTAAAAAGAAAAAAAGAAGTACAAATAGCAAGTTACTGCTGAAGATGTCAATGCAAAGCAGTTGCTTTAAGAGGAAAGGAAGGCTATGCTTTCTGAACACTGACTTCCAAGCTACTTTGTTGAATGTATGTTGTTATTTGGAAAAACTATTTATTACAGACTTTTGCCAGAGAAGTGCAGCAAACATTAAACATAATACAAAAACAAACTAAAAACCCAAATTCTGTTTTCTGCAATTTCTGTTTCTGGACACAGCTTTGAACTGACTTTGCTACTGCTAAATGTTTTATACCAAAAGCTTTTTAGGTTCATAATTCTCCACAAACACTAAGTAAAAATAGACATCTGCCCTTGAGTCTTAAGCCAACATAAAATATTTACAAGGATGGCATGACAACCAGCATGCTTCACTTTCTGTAAGAAGTTGGAATTCCCCCGATAAGTGGAGGTTCTGTGAAGTGTTATCACACTATTTATGTCAAGTGTTATAAATGAAATTCTTATGCTGAGGTATATGTATCCAAAGAAGATACAGCCCAGTTAAACAATATTTTTGCTCTTGATTTTCATACAAATTAGCTTTTTCATCTGCCAGCAAATTCCTTCTGATTGTTCTGTAATTATTTCTAATTTATCTGAAGAAGGAGATTAACTAAACAGAAATAAATTATTTTCCACCGTGAATAAACTGACTCCATATCTGTGAAATCATTTGCAGTAGAGCTAAAATGTGAAGGACTCCTGTTTTGAGTTTTCTGAGGGATGAGGTCGATCTCAGTGGTGACTCATGACCATGTCACATATGAAGTACAGAGATCAGATCCATATAGATCCTTGAGAAGCAATCTTGGATGTCTGTGTTATGTATTCCTACATCATAATCTCATGAGAGCATGGTGCAGAGACACCCCAGTGGCTCTGGGTGATGTTTACCAAATAAAGTCAGGTTTGTAACTTTACTTAGTCCTGGATCTGTCAGAAAAGCTGGCAATGGAAAAGTAAGGAAGGAGGATAGATGTGATTGCAATGATAATACAAGAAAGATTATAAAGAAGAGATACAGCAGACCAGAGAGGGATTTTAGTGAAGAGATGAAACAAGACAAAAGACATTATCAATATACTCCAGTGAGGGATCAATTATCTAAAAGCTGGGAACCTATGGTCTAAGTGCTTATTATGCTGCTGAACTCTCCCCCAGGCACTGTGCTCTGAGGCCTTGAAGAAATTCCTATAGAAGGACACCTGTAAAGCTCCATGGGAACAAATGTATTCCCAGACCTGCAGGACTAGAACTAAAGCTTCCATTTGCACTGTGTCTTCTTACACCATATTCACAACACTGTTCTCAAATATTCAAATAGTCGCAATTTTGCCTGCTTTCCCATTATGCACAAAGCAATTTTCAGTTGTAAGTATATGTCAAATTATTGGTCCCAACAGTGAGCCTATAATACAGCAGTGATTTGCAAAACTCTTGCAGACAACCTTCAGAGAACCAGTTAGTGATAGGATGTTGTATAACATCAAGATACTCACTCAAAAGCCATGAATCAAACAGAACAAATGAGCCACAACTCCAATCAACATCTTCTTGAGAGGTTAAAAAAAAAAGACAAAAAAAGAGGACTGTCTTAAACAATAAAAGCCATTATGCCTGAAAATCCCTGATCAATCTTTCGGCCTTCAATGTGCAAAGCTCATCAAGAGTTCCTTGCATAAGGTGGTCTAAACAGAGAAAATAGATGTCTTCACCACAGTCATCAGTAGAGTTGCTGCGTTCTTCAAAGCTCTTGCAATTTTATGCCAAAGCCTGCTGGAGCTTATTCTGCTGAAGGACCTTCAGGGACTGAAGTGCCTCCAGTCAGTCACTGTGCCTTATGCTTTACCTATGCATTCCCCAATAGCCCAGTGCCCACTGCCTGGCTATATCCATCCCCAAAATTGAGATTTTGATCTACTGTATGCCTTGCCGAGGAGTGGGTTTTGATCTTCACAACTTGAGATTCAGGGCATTAGTTTTCAATATAAAAAGCAGCATAAGAGCACATTGGCAAAATGTCAGGTAAATACATAGGCGCATTCCCACGCTGTGCAGCATTATCATCAGGAGAAGTCTGGAGGGAGGAAACACTGAGAAAGGAAACTCAGAACCAGAAGTCATTAGGGTCATAACTCATATACAAGACAAAGAAAAGTGTTTATTTTAAAAATTATTTAAAGTGAGATGCCTGAACACATAATTTCCCCAGGGATAGCTGGGTCTCTGGCAAGCACTTAAAACATCCGTGCTCCTGGGATAAAGTTTTTTGAAGACAAAATTCTACCATATTGATTATCATGACAAGGAGAATAATTGATTTTCAAAAGCAGATGATTTCTGGAAGTTCAAGCTAGTCAAGAAAAGTGGTACCATATGCCAAACACGATGGACACCGCTAGGGGATCTGGCCCTGTCTCTTAGGATTCAGTTAGAATTTAACAAGAGCAGAGTTAGTGAGAAAATACATTATTTTGAATCATTTGCTGCAGGAAAAACAAAACAAAACCAAACCAGCAGATAGCAAGCAAACAAAGCCCTAAATCCCAGGCCATCTTTTCTCTGGTTGCTTTTCCTCTTCTGCAAGCATTGTGCATGAACTGCACAACTCTGAAATGTTTAAATAATTCAGAAATCAGAACCTGTCTTTCCCACCCTTATCTGCAACACAGTCTTGTTCTGGATCCTCCCAGAAGAAAGGCCAATGTGGGGTCTTCTAACATAGCTCCCTTCATAGCTCACTGGGAGTTTCAAGGAAGGCAAATCTGCCAGGTATGTGGCACACACCATCTGACAGGGACATTTCATCATTCCTAGAAATCCACTGCCCTTCTTTATACCTAGATGTGTCTATGGCTTGTCCCCAGTTGTTTTCACCATATCGTTACCTCTAAGACCTCCAAAATTCCTGCACAGGTTCCGTCTCTACTGGCTGTTGCTGTAAAACTCAAACTTTTTCATACCCAAGGAGTTGTGCAAACTGTTCCTCCCAGCCATCTTCCACATGTGCATCCGGCAGTGAATATAGGAGCTGAACATCCTGATGATGATATGGCAAATCTAATTGTATAATTATAGCCACCTTAAAGGGAAAGCCAAACTGTCACATGCCTAAGGGGAGTGGTTTGACAAATTTATATGCAGATGGAAGCATATCAAGAGCAAACAGCTAGTCATTCACAGAATAAATATTCCCATAATAAGGAGTGATGGCATAGCATGCAAAGCAGATGGCTGATCTATGCAACTAAATGTGTGGGTCCCAGCAGCCTCATTTAAGCTTGCACTTTCCCTTTTTTAGACTCTAAAGAAAGAAAATAACAAAACAAGCAGTAAAAGAAAAACCAAAAAACCCCAACCAAAACCAAAAAGAGAAAGAACAGGCCATTCCAGCAGATGAACTGCTAATCCAATGAATGAGAACTGCCAGACGATACACACCGGAAATCAGGATGCCCCAGCATCTGCTGAGTTGAAATGCCTACCACAAATATGTACCTGTCAGTCAGACTGGGGGAACTGTTACCTGTCAGAACCCCAGGCATGTTCTGCAGCTGAGTGAGGGATCTTCTCGGTTGCTAGAAGATTCTGCTTTGCAAATACAATCTTTACAGACAAAGCAGGGTATAAACTGGGAGGCTACTGGCTCTCAACCATGTTATTGGGATGCTGAGTCACAAAAAAATCCAGCTACACTGATTTTACTAGGACATCTATCACAGTACCCTGAATGTCTCAGACAGCAAGGTTCAAGATATGCCTTACTGTATTGTAAGTTTGGAGGAGCAAACAGTATTGCAAATAATGGTATTTTGCATATTCTGGGCTAGCTAGGAAGAAGCAAAGCAAGTGTTGATGGGAGTACACAAGAGAGTCCTGCACATCAGAACAGGGAAGACAATCTTGTGACTGATGGTGCAGGACTGGAGATCAGAAGACCTGGTTGATCCTTTAAGTACTGTGAGAGACCTCATGGAGGATGCTGGGCAACCACTTGCATTATAACCTTCTGCCTTCCAGCTGCAAAATGAAGATAGTGAAGATCACGAAGTGTCTTTCTTAGGTCTGAAAACTTAAATACTGCAATTCACCTCTTTGCTGTGTCTGTCTTTCTCCTGACACAGAAAGCAGTGAATGTGAACATTCCAGAAGCAGATGAAATGTATTATTACGGGAAATGTATTATTATAGAAATGCCCATCAGGAAATGCTGGATGTGAACTCAGTCATGTCTACAGAATGCTTCCAGGTTCCTACACTAAAATGCTAACCACCATAAGAGCTTATAGTTGAAAAGGTCTCATGTATGCTTATGTACGCTGAAAAGAATACAATCAGTCACTGATAAACCTACATTCAAGAAGCAGGACAGGATACACATTTCAGTGTTTTATCCTCTTATTTCTTTCATGGTGATTTTTCAAAGCTATAGAAAATTTACAGCTTGGTTTACTGTAAAATTTGTTTTCAGCAAACACTCTCCTCAAATTACTGAGTATTTTAGATGTGCCATATGGTACATAATTTTTGTTTCCCATATAATTTTGGTTTCCCACATAATTTTTGTTTCCCCCATAATGACCTTGAGCTGGAAAATGTCTGATACCAGTGATTCATTGAAGAACTTGAGGGGACCTTTTTAACATAAGTGTTAGTATTTTAGAGTATTACATGTTTCTAAAGGGAAAAAACCCTACCACAGGCTTGTTTGATATAAGCATGTCTACCATGCACATGCACTTCCTATCAACATGGTTTGATATCAAGATTGGCCCAGAGGACCTTACTGTCGGGGAATCCGGACCTCTTCCAATCCTTACTGCAGGCTTTTAGTTTAGTATGAGATTGTGCATTAAGTCTTGGAATTCATCTCTGTTGTTGAACTTATGAACCTCAGATATGGTGAAAAAAATTAATCTTTAACTTCAACCACTATGGGCTGTATCTCAAATGATCTGGGAATTATGGATATTTAATGGATATTATAGATATTTCTCAGATAAGATCATATCATGTTTATACCTGATGTGAATAAAGCAGAAGTACTTCTTCTGAGAGCACTCCCCAAGAAACCCACCAAAACTAGGGATGTACACTCCTGGGACACCACCAGTCCAGCCACTGTGAGAAAGGCTGCGTTAGTTCTTCTGCAACCGCGTTTGTAAGACTCCCCACTAAAGATCAATCTTGTCCAATATGCAGTGACTGGGTGGGCAGCTTGGCCACAAACTTCCAAAGGAGCTACAACAGAAAATAAATTCACTGTCCCAATGTACTTTGCGTGAGACAATCAACAAAACCCAGCATACCCTCATTTGCCACATCCTAAGTGAATGGCATTGCAGGAGGACAGTAAGTGAGTGACACACATGCCAGCCAAGAGGAACAGGGCCACAGGTATGATGCAGACTAGTCAGGACTTTGGGGAGCAGAAAGACATTCTGTTTTCCCAAAAGGCACAAGCTATTATTGCTGATGGGATTTCAACCAGTTCACAGCAGCTGGAACTCCACATCACAGAGGCATACACAGCTGGACAGTTAGGCACCAAAATCAGTCTCTCTCAGTATAAAAGAACAGGCCACCCAGTAGAATGTGACAAGTATACTCAAGCTAAATGACCTAAGGAGCACTCTCAAAGAGGTGCATATAAAAAACCAGTGGTTAACAGAAAAAGTCCTTCTGATAGGTCTTAATAAAAATACAACCTGAGGAGAGAAATGCCAATAAATTGACTCAGAGCCACCTACCATCCAAAACTCCTGAAGAGACTGTAACAAAAGGAGGCTCCTCAATTAAGCAAAATCAACAACTATGCAAGCTTCTGTCAGCGCAGAATCAGACAATCCTGACCCTGGGTCGAATTCCTGCTGTGAAACAAGGACTCAAAGGAAAGTCCTTGCTGAAACTTCAGATATACCTTCAGAAAACAGCACTCAAAGAAGCAGGCAAGAAATTCTTGAGGCTTTGGTACAGGTACAGCTTGGAGATGAAAACTCATGATAACCCATTTATTGCCAAAACTTCTTTTTCTTTCCTTTATATTGCCACAAGGGCTAGGGCTGGGGTGAACAAGACACCCTTAATCACCCAAATCTGCTTCCCTGTTTAAAGAGTTCATTAAAAAGTAAGGGTACAATCATAGTGTTAGACTTCGAGTTTATGTTGGCTGTTTAAGCTCTCACTACATTCACTCTGCAAGCAGACTGACTGGCTGAAAAGCCAGTGCAACACATAAGACAGTCTATAAGAATACAAGGATTTGCATCTCAAAATGCTCTGACTGTACAGTCCAGGATCACCACTGTCTAGAAAGACAGTGATGTCTGACATCAAAGCACAGTTGTGTTAGGACTGCACTGCCTGAGCAAGTAGCAGGGAATAATTTACAGAGCCATGGCTATAGACATCTCATTAGGCAGATTATCTGAGTTGAAGTTGCAAGAACCTTTAGTAAACTATTTTCATACATGAATCAAGGACGACTCCATAAAAAATCCTAGCGATCAAAAGAGGTCAAGGCTTTGGATTTCGCACTGCATCCTGAGCTGGTGTGTCAGCAGAGGGATGCTGTGCACTGCTGGGATCGGCTCCCTGCCCACGCTGATGCAGAGGGAAGAGTGCCACCTGCTGAGGTCCTGCCGGCCTTCCTGCATCAGTCTTTGCATCATCTCTGTCACTCTGACTGCATCCCCCCCTCCTCTGCCTATGTGGTGTTCCAGATTGCTCCCAGGTACCATGTGCCTTCCACCAACAGAGCTTCCTGCTGTGCTGAAGTTAGTGAAGGGAGTGAGGAGGCATTCAGCCTAGGAAGTTAAAAGAGAATAGGATTCCCTTTTCACCTGAATCCGTCCACAAATCTCCTGGGAACCAATCTGTCAGGAAGTGTGTTTTGATGAATTTTCTATTTATCTGCACAGGGATCCTTTGAAGTGTAGGCACAACCGTGGATTAATTTTGGTCAATTTACACAAAGAACCTGCAACATATTTCTTAGGATAACCTAGGAGTAAGGACAAGCAGGCTAAGGAATTAATACCATTAATGGAACTGTGACTTTTGCAACCATGATTGCAGAGAAGATGAAAGTGAACATGAAAGACAGCACACCACCATTCACTCCAGCATCTGCGCAACTCGCCAGTCCCAGGGGCATTACAGATTCTGCTATGGCTTCAACTGCTAAAAGGCTTTTTGGTATTTTTTCCAAACGAACCTGTCAGACATGTAACTAGCTCTGAACATGCTCAAATTAATATTTAGCGTGCAGGTTGAAACACTAGATGGAACAAGGAGCCTGGAAACCAGGACCTACAAGAAAAAATTAGATGAACCAGACTGACCTGCAGAAGGAAGGCAGAAGGCAAAGAACAAGAACATAACTTGTTCTGCATACTGATGATGAAGACAAGAAGACATTTTACAGCAAGAAAGGATAGTAAAACTTTTTAATGATAAGTGGGGTACTGAAACGTATAATTTGAACAGGCTTTGTAGTCTGTCAGTGGGGATCTTAAAAAAGAAGCCAGACAAACTTTCACCAGGGTGACATAGGTATACGTGATTCTGATTTGTTACAGGGAAATAGCCTTGGAGTCCTCTTGAGGTCTCTCAGACTATAGGTTGCTCCAGTTCCTGTCTGAGGCTGTGCTAACTCTGTTTCAGTGCAGACTCACAGTCCTAGATGCAAACTCCAATTTGTTAGCTAAAGCTTTAAGATACGCAAGTCCTTCTGGAAATTTTCAGTTCAATTTGCAGCGTGCTGGCTAACCCAAAATGTTCTCAAGCTTTAATTGATTAATCTGAAAATTTGCATTAGAACATTTTTCCATAAGGAGGCTTCAGACACTTTTATTTTCTGAGCACTTTGGTTTTGTATCAAATGATTAGTCACTGTAAATTTTAAACCATGCAATACTGATTTAAAGAAGGTCATCATTATGACACTTGGCCGCTTCAAATAACCTGTGACCTTTCTCCTACAGTGGATTATCAGCAAGCCCCATCTAACAATTCATCTCAAAATCACTACTTTATCACTCTGTGTTCAGTTCTGGAAAACTACAAAAAAAGGCCATATGAGTGCTAGCAAGATACAAAAACTTCAGCAAATAATTTTTCTGAAGTTGTACTTCCCTTGTGTAAGTGTCCATCACTTACACAAAGGGCTACATATATCCCAGTACAAGGGGGTGGCAGCTGGCCAAAGCTGCCTCCTCCCAATAGAAGCACAACAAAAAGTTGTACCTTGAGAGGGATTATCTCTGTTAGAAAGACAGGATGCACAATTTGCTCCATTCATTTGCATAAAAAATGCTCTCCCTGTGCATTGTGCCGGCCTCTGTCTCTGGTGTGTTACAGATGAAGTTCCTTCTTCCTCAGCGTGGGAAACAGGCAAGAGAAGCCTACAGGCTCTCCAGAGTACAAAGAGCCGGAGGCTGGTATTATAAGAGACCTTTGCACCACAGCTTAAGTGGGACCAGGGGTCTGAGTCTGCCCAAGCCCTGAAACGTCACAGAAGCACTTTGTCAGCCCAGGCAGGACACATTTTTAACTACACATCTCTGGTAATATTTGAATCCCTTTGCTTTCCTCTTGCTGTGAACAACAATTGTAAAAGTCAAAGGCTCCATCTCAATCATGCATTGTCTGATCAACATGTGAAATAGCCAGGAAAACCCTGCCTGAATAAAAATTACAGAAGTACTAAACAAAGGCCAAGATGAAGAAATGAGTGATAGCTACACTAGAAGAGAAATTACTAGGATAAAGCTATACACATAGAACATACTCGTTTTTTTTTCATGCTGTTGTAACAAATATTTCACAGGGACAGAAAAAAGAGAATGCAAAACCCCGACCAGATAGGCAGACAGATAAGGTATGATTGTACATAATTCCCTGAAGAAAATTGTGCTCAACCAATACCACAAACAAAAATACCATAGATAGCCTTGTAGGGTTGAATCCAGCACATGCCTGCCATTCTTATCCATGGGAGCTGGTGTATTCTATCATCTGTTCTTTTCTGTGGCTGCTACAACACGTAGTAGAAAATTGTGCCGTCACCCAATAAACTGTGTGTTGAATCTAAAAGCATGAGCCCAGTGGATGGTATAAAAAATGCAAAGAGAAGAAAGGACAGATAAACTGTTTCCCTTTTGCACTTCACTGAGTACAAAGTTAACTGCATGCAAGTAAGGTTCTCTCTCTTTATACTTGCATAGGCATGGTATAACTTGCTGGTATGGTTCCCAATCACCTCGTTACCAGGTATAGATACTCTCATTTTGACAACTTGAATCCGATATCTACGGACAGAGAGTCAGGACATTTCAGTTTGTCTTGAAAAACAATGCATTTCTGAGGCTGTGTGCTAACACTGACATGCAAGTCAGCAAATTTAGTGTTTATGATTAACAAGACTGCACTACTATGAAATGGTGTTCCTGCAAACAGTCGTTGTTATCAGAAACACGATGCTGAAGTGTTTCTGTAAGAGAATTCAGTTAGAAGATCTGAAAATTAACAAGAAATGTCATTCTAGAATACTGAATGTTTCAATTTACATACGATAAATACGTCTATAATAGTCAAGTAGTACACGTAGGATTAATTTGGGATGTATACGCTAATCAATCAATGTCAGCCTGCAGCTTTTATTTAGTCACTACAGCTGGACCTAGATGGCAAATCTCACTGTGTGAGCTTGGGACAGTTATTATGAGAAAGGGATTGAGCTGGCTCAGAAAAGTGCTCACTCAATAAATTTTGCTGGCAGTCTCTGCTCATGGGGTTTTGGCAAAATCACCACCAAGCCCAGCTGCTCTGCTGCTACTGCCATCCCTGGTGGACCTGCTGGCTGCCCTTGCAGAGGTGGGTCACCTCTATTTCCCAACTGCTCCTGTGGTTCCTCCCTTGTTTAAAGCTTTTCTTGCAGCATAAAGAGACATTATCAGTTTGAACTACATAAATAGCCATGTAACGGCTAGCAATAAAAATAACCAATTCTAGTCTCCTCCCAATACAGATTTGGACTTCATATCCCTTTTGAACTACATCAAATGAACTTTACTCCCGAATGAGTTGGAAACTTCAATTTGACTTTATACTGTATGCAAAAAAATGCATATCAATGATCTTGTCCACATCCGAGAATAATTAAATATTGTTAAATTATTTTTCAAAGGTATTTCATGAATAAGACAGCTCTTTCCTTTCTTACATAGATAACTCATTGAGTTTTAAAAATAAAACACACAAAGTGTGTCCATAGTCTCCAAGTAACCCTCATGAAAACTAAATTAAAATAATGAATTTGATGCAAAATGCTGTGTTAAAAGGAGACCATTAACGTGATTTTAAATTAAATAAATATTTTTATAGATCAAGTGATTTAACCATAGCAGTTCAAAGTAATTTTAAATGCTGCAAAACTACATTAGGATTATAATCTTCAGTTGATGATAGCATTTTTGTCACAAAAAAATGGAATTGAGCAATTAATTAAGAAAAAAGATTGTATTGAGTCTGGCTGAGATGGAGTTAATTTTCCCCACAGGAGCCCTCAACAGGGCTGTGCTTTGTAGCCAGAAAGGTGTTGATAATGTGCCAATATTTTGGCTGCTGCTGAGCAGCCCTTGAAGAGCACTGAGGTTGTCTCTCCAGCCTTCTCCCCCTGACTCTTAAAGGCCAGCGGGCTGGGTGTAGACAAGACCTTTGGAGGAGGCACAGTTGGGACAGCTGACCCAAACCTTCCAGAGAGATATTCCATACCATATGACGTCTATTCAGCAACAAAAGCTAAGAGAAAAAAGGAGGAAGCAGGGAAGGGCCTTTGTTATTTACAACATCCGTCTACCAAAGCAACCCCTACATGTGCTGAACCACTGCTTCCCTGCCTGCTGATAGGAAGTAGAGAATAGATATTTTATTTTCTTTTGCTTCTGCATGCACAATCTTTCAGTTTGCTTTATTAAACTGCCTTTATCTCGACTCACAAGGTTTTTTTCATCTAATTTCCCCACTGAAGGAGCTGACTGGGAGGGGGGAATAAAGACAAAAGGGAAGAGAAGGGGTGTCGTGGTGTGGCCTCACCCAGCTAGATGGTCAGTGGCTGCAACCTTCCCAGAAGCCTCACGCTTGTCCGGCAGTACTTTGGTGCGGTGTGCGATAGTCAGTGGGAATGGTACAGTGCCGTGCCTTCCCTGGAGTCCCTCGCAGGTTCCAAGGCTCCCTGAGCCTTGCTATCCTGGGTGCAGGCTACCACCTGCGGCCAGTAACTCCAAGGGGGGCCGTGAAGCCACTACACGTACACCCGCTAATCCCGGCAGCGCAGATGGTTGCGCAGGCAGTTGCACAGTCGACGCCTTAAGAGGGGGATAAAGAGTCGGAGGTGGATTCTCCTTATGATGTTCCACAGAAGGTGTTTATTCTTGGAGGGTCAGGGAAGGAGAGCCAAAAGCAGAGGGTGGCACAGGATTATATACCAAACCAAACAGGGGCGGAGAGAACACTGAGGGCCAATCACGTTAGGGTCAGGGGGAGGAGAGAAGGCGGGGTAGCAGTACACAAACCAATAGGGGTAGGCGAGGGGAGGAGCAGGGGAACAAAGCCAATGGGGCGTCGAGTGAGGGAGAACTTTCCAGAACATAACCATATACAGAACATAGATTGACAAGGATAAACCAACTGAATGGGGCAGCATACCACTCCAAGGCCTAGGTGGGAGAGACCTTCCTCCTTACCACAATCCAGGGGGAGATCCTGGACCTCGAAGCCTTTACTTAATACAACACCTGGGCTCCCTGGCCCCACTGGCTCCTTGGTCACTTGTGCGGCTGGCCTATCCTCTGCAGCATCTCCAGCTGCAGGCCAAGCCACCACCATAAAGGGGCTATGCTGGGCTCTTACATTTGCAACCAGCCCTTGCTAGGAGCAGACTTTGGCCAGAGTCCTGTCAAGTGCACTGGAAACAAAAAGAGAAACTGAGAAAGCCTGGACTAATAGTTACAGATACTGGAATATATAGCTCTCAGGAAGGAAGGGATGCATATGCCCTTCACTCCCTATTAGAGATTTTCATTGTAGTTAGTACAGCCTTTTCCTGGGCAATGAATTCTTTTACCACCAAGAAACTAGTTAGTCTTAAAGCAGGGAAGATTCTGTCTTCCAGGAGCATTTGATCATCTCAAAAATGACTGCAAGTCCAGAGTGCTCCTGGGGCAAGAAGGGTAATGTCCTCATTGTGTGGGCAGAGCAGGGGAAGAATGGGAAGGCAGCCATCCTGTTCAGAGGCAAGAAAGTCCACCATAGTGGCGTACAGACGGAAGTGGAGTGGATCATCTCATCCGACTATTTCAGCATGCCTTTATCCCAGTGGCATACTGGTCAGATTAAGTACTGAACACAAGAAGAAAAATTATGCAAAGACAAGATTTCAAGCTACCTGCCTCTCTACTGGAGAGCCAGTTTGTTGACATAATTAATAGCAACATTAAGGATAAGGAGGAAAGAAATTCACATGACTAAAGGACACAGTTTGAAATTTGTTTTTCCAAGAATGGGAACAACTGGAGTTAGCACTCTTTATGAGGAAGGATGGTCTGATGAGCAAAACCAGAGACTATATATAGATTCTGCTCTTGACCATGTTGCAACCAATCAGCTGGTTTTGAGACTTTGAGAAAGTCAGGGAAGACCTGATTTCTGCAAAGATTTCAGTACCTCTTCTGCATGAGCTATGCTACTTTTACAAGTGCATTTATTTGAAGTATAGACAGAAATCTTCAGCTCCAACAAAGCCACATAACCATGTCTTCAAACACACCATCTCTTTGAGGAAATGGAGCATTAAATGCTAGGCTTCTTATTTCACCTTCTTGCACTCTGTGGGTCGTACAAAGTGGCCCAACAACAGGATGGACATAAGAAATCTTTGCCCAGAGACTGCACAAGTCTTCTTGGATCTTTACTATCAACTTTGTGAATGGGCAAGGTCAGAGTAAACCATGGTCTGCCTAATCTTCACCTTGGGAAACACACCCTACTAGATAATGGATGTAACTGCTGCTATAAATTGTACTGTGGTCTGATAAATTTATGACTGTATCCAGCACTGATAGTGTGTGAAACTTATTTCAGAGTCAGGTTATAGGCACTTCTAATCTCAGATGTAAAATTAAGATGGCTTACATGTTTTGTGGAGAAATGAAGGATCAGCCCAAGGCTTGTAAATAGCTGAAGATCCTCAAAATCCCAAAGAGTGCTAGTAAAAATAAAAACCATTGTGAGTTATCACATGATAACCTTTTCTGCCCTGGATGTAGGCAGCTATCTGATAAAAGGCTTGTCACACACGCTCACTAATGGAATAATCTCTGATCCCTGGTGGTCCAGGGCCAGCAATATTGAACAAGAAGTGCATGAGAAACACAGTGATTCTGATTTTGCTTCAGCTGTTTTTATTTTTTAATTTCTCTGCCTCAAACAATGTCAGAGGGTCAGGCAAGCATCACACTGCCTACAGAGAGATAGTGACTGACTACTATAGCCATAGATTACCACCTTATTAGTTTTACATTTCTAAACAATGTCAAAAGATATCAGACGTCTCTGGGACCTCTGACCTAAACTCTGAAACACTATTTATTGCATCAAACTAGCATTTCTCAGATAAAAAAAAAATGTTAAAAGAATCATAAACACTTTTCAGTCATGTAAGTTACATGGCAGTGTCTTGCTCCCCATTTTCTGAATCAAGTGGCACAGACAACTATAGTTCACTGTTTAAACTACCAGAAGCTGGCGCTGATGCTGAAAGAAGCAGTTTGCCCTGCCTCATCTCCAGCCACTCTGACCCTCTCTTGCACCAGCCTACATAATCAGGAGTCTGAGCAGCGAACCAGACCAAGAATCCATGCTAAAACAAGCCCCAAACCTGTAAAATAATTAATTTTAGTCCCATCGATGTAATATGTTCAAGCCATTTGTCAAACTAAAGCATAAGAAATCAAAACTGTGCTCATCAACTCTACTTAAAAAGAAAACAAATAAAGCAGACTTACAAGACATAAAGGAAAAAGCCCAGCTTGTTACCAATATATGAAGTTTTGTTTCCTTGCTCATTCACAGAGTGCATAGTGCAGAGGAGACTGTGCTACCTGCAAGAGCTAGAGGGTGTTCACTCCTGGGTTTTTCACACCATCTGGTATTAGACTCATAAGTTACTATCAAAGCTCTTCTCACAGCATAGAGTCAGGCACTGCCCATCAAATGCCAGATTGGAACTTATATGCCCTGGGGGAGATTTAGGTTTTCCAGCTCTAAGCACTGATGCCTTGGGCAGTCACTTCTTCAAATATTTAAGCAAGCTACATCAGCACTTTGGGGGCACAAAGAACTTCAACTAGGGACCCACATTCAGGTGACTACTTCAAGGTGAGATGTATCTTGCTGTAGATGGGCTTTTTTCTGTCCATTAATGGAATCTCTATAAGTAGACATGGATTTACAAATGCCAGCAATTGTCAGGTGAAACTTTGCTGTTTGTCTCTCAGGCACCTGGCTTCCCTGCCACCTTACGTACATATTTCCTTTAGTACCTCACAAAGAAAGTTTCAGTGAAGCAACTTCAGGAAGGACGGGAGACAGCCCTAAATCCACGATTTTCTTTTTTATTCTCCCAAAATGTTGTAAGAAGTGCAAGTCGTCTTTTAAAGGCATATAAATAGAATCCCTACTGTGACAAGTTTGCCGAAGAACCATTCATTGTACCTTTTAGGCTCTCAGCCTAGTTGGTATCCATGAAAGTGTGCAGCTAACATCACTGTCTCATATTGAGATTGAAAAACTGTGTCCTGCCTAATCTCTGCATATTATTCCTGAATTGCAGCATCCCTGCTATTTCTAGCATTGGTCTTCTCTGCTATATTTGCTAATCTTAATAACTTATGGAGTATTTGTTTCTTTAAATGTCTGAGTATACGAGCTCCCGGGGAGTGAGATAAGTATTTTTTGACCTCCTAACTCACAAAAGTTAGAAGAGAAGAAAAATTGGATCATCAAAATACAAGAGGTCTGTCTTTGTGTTACTCCCAAGTCATGCATTATACCATCTGGATCATGGGAGTTAAACAGATGCAGCCTGGGTGTGGCATGGAAGGAATTAGACCTTTCTTAATTTGGACCTGTCCCCTTTATGATAAAAGTAACTTCAGTATGTCCTTTTAAAAAAATATGGAAAAGTCTGTATCTGAAGGAATAAGCAGTGAAAATCAGGGTGTTGGAGAGACATGACAGTCTCACACAGACTTCATGCCTGGAGCTAGACATAGCATTATTTGAATTTGCAAGGAAAAGAGCACCAAAAGCAGCACTTTGAAGGAACTAAAATGATCTGCTCTCCCAAACGTCATTTGCAAACACCCAGTTTCAACATTTATTCCTAATTTAAAGCACTGTCCAATTAAAAACCGGCCCACTAATTTCTCAAGAAATTCTTGCCTTCAGTAGGTTTTTAGACTCGCCGGTGCCCTAAGACACACTTTCTGCATTACACTGCTCTTACTGCAGTATTACAAAATTGATTGATACAATACATGGACTGTACTGATGATGATAGAACCACTTTTTATCGTACTAGTATTTCCTGATTTTCAACAAAAAGAGAAAAGCAGACTTCAGAAAAGGAAAAAAAACCCCAAAACTTACTTCCTCGGCCTTTCCTCCCACACACTGCTAGCCAACAGTATTGCTGCAACATCACTTCAAAAATGTTTGCATAGTACTAGTGGGAAGGCAACTAAGCTGTGATACTTGTACATGCCTGAACATTTGGCCAATGTAAAAACCAAATAAAGTTGAAAAGTTTCTTTTAAATTAATTCTGTTATCTATTCCAACTAGAACAAGCAACAAATCAGAACAAATATTTGTGCTTTTGCAGAAATGGAAAATAGAAACCTTATTTTCCAAGGAAAGGAAATACCTAGTGGGAAGACAATAATGTTTTCAATTAGTAAGCAAGTGGAGCTAACCTTCAAATTTCCTTTTCAGTGCACAAGAGTAGGTTCATTTAATGAAATACAGATTTTGTATGGTGGCATGCTTGGTAGATGAATATGACAGTGTTAAAGATACCTTTAATATAATAGATTTTGCTTTAATCAAAATTGCATAGATAACTTAAAATAAGCACGTCATTTGGAGAAAGAGAACTGCTGAGATATTGGCTCAATGTGTAACTACTGCTACCACCTGTTGTCTTAGGGACAGGAGAAATAGAGGGTGGCATAGGTGACGCCAATGTCTGAAAATGCCTTTGAGATTATTTGTGGAAGAGATGCTAGTAGAACTGATATGTTGTCTACTATTTTTGTAGAAAATTGCCAAAAAGTATGCTTAAGAACACATGGATAGTAACACAGGTTAATGGGGAAGAATAGTTAGGGATTTTGGAGGCCAAGTTCTTGGAATGATCATGCAGATGTGGGCCATTTGACTGATACAATGTATTTCTGTTTCAAAAAGCTTCTGGAGAAGTTGTCTATCAGATTAAAAATACACTATAAATATAAACATACTATTTTGATATACAAAAAAGATACCAAGAAATAAAAATGGATTTTCGCTGCTACCTCAAAGTAAAAAAAAAAGGTTAAAAATAATTGATTATTTTCTTTTACAGTAGATGGATATTACCTGACACTCTCATGGAGATATGTTCAGTATACTAACAAATGAACTGGAAAACAGAGGAATAAAAAGGGACAGAATTTTCTGATGATATTAAATTACAGAGGTTAATAAAAACAAAAACTGACTGCATATTGCTGCAAGAGGACCTTATGATGTTGAATGATTGTAAGATAAGTAGGAAAATATAATTCAATAATAAATACAGTCAGTAGCTGGGGAAGAAAAAAAACCCAACAAACCTCAGGTATTCACTGCTTTCTACAAGATGCCTAGAATTCAGTTTTTGCCAGTACTTGAATTACAGCCAAAATAATAATTCAGTAGCAAATTGACAATAAGAAAAAGGTGTTGCATCACATACTCCACAACTTAACTTTGGAACTCATTGATACAAGACATATTGAATATCAAAAGAACAAATGAATACAAATGAGTACAAAAGACACAACTAGAGGCAGAAAAGACCCTTAGGGGTTCTTAATTACAAAACTGCAAGATAGTGCCTGGCTTCAATGTGCTGAACAATAAATACCTCAAAGGAAGCTGAGATGGCTTACTATCTGCTTACCCTGTTCTTACACTTTCCTGAACATCCGACACTGGCCACTGTCAAAGAAAGGACACAGGGCTATAAGTACCTTTGGTTCAATCTAGTGCAGCCACTTTTGATGTTGTGTGATGATCATAGGTACTGCTGGCACACAAGTAATTTAAAACAGAGAGGCAGAAACCACCTGCATTTTGGAACCAAGACACTGATCCTAAAGTAGCTTATATTTAGCAATTGGGAAAGTAAATCAAAACCTTTTGAGAAAACCCTCTGATGGATTTTAACAGACTTTGATTGCAGGCTACAGCATCACCTTGTGAAAAAAATCCCAAATAAATATTGCTATTACTGGTTAGAAAAAGGATTTAACTAAACCTCCAGAGCTGAACACTTGAGCTTGCAGAGAATGGAGTGTGGTACTCACCACGAATTGGGCATAACCAACAGCCAAACTAAAAAATCCTAAGAGACTACTTCTAAAATAAGCAATGAAGAAAAAGCTGGGTTAGTGGCTCCGATGCCTGGAATCCATCACATGTTACCTCCAGATGAATTACTCTTTAGAAGTGCTTCTTTCTTTCCATTGACTATGAAGGTGATCCAAATGACTAGTTCAGATGTAGAAGTTTTCATTAGTGGTCTAAAATCAGATTAGATTAATGCCACAGCCTTGGAGTCTCCTTAACTCAAGTCCGACTTAACTTTTATCTGTACCTGTTTTGCAAACCAAACTCCTCCATGTAGTGCAATATTTACAAGAATAAAACATTTGATATGTGTGGAACAAACTACTTCGAAGAAATGCACAGACAATTTTAATGATAAATAGTAAATTTTGAGGTTACTGAACCTATGAGTCAGTTAATGTTGTAAATATGCTGTAACTACTTACATCAGTTTTAGGTCGTGCTCCAGTTGACACTTGGTAAGGTAAACAAGCTAGATCCTGGTAGTCTCCTCTTCTGTTTTTCCAAGATCCCTTTTCTTGATGATCTCCATAAAAGCCTGTCTCTACGTGAACAGGGCACTGTAAGAGAATTTTAAAAACCCTATAAAAAAAGGCAAGTCATAAACACTTTTAATGTGAACTCTTAGATAAAAACTTTGGAATCTTATCTTTTTAAAGCTTTTTTCCCCTCTGACATAAGGTAAACATTTGGCTTCAATCTTTTTTCTTAAAAGCACCTGCTGCATCACTTTTACATTTTGCTAAGTTAGGCAAATAGCCATTATGTGAAGTTGTTTCTTTAACATCTACTATACACAACTGGAGAACACCTTCCTAAACATCAAGGAACTGAATCATTTCATAGGACAAATGTTGTTATTCAAATTATTTAAAACTATCTTTTAACCTTATTTCATGTTCACTTTTGTATATCGAACAGAGACGCAGCAAATTCCCATTTTCAAATTACAGACTCTGAACTTTCCAAATCCAGTTTTCCTTATTCCCCCAAACTTGGGGAGTTCTCACTCAATTGTTCCACTCCCACTCCATTTTTCAAAAGGTGCATGTCCTAAGTCTGAGCCCACACTGAATGCAATGCCAGGGAGGGACCAACTGCACAACATTCCCCCATGTATCCTGGTTTGCCCCAAAGGAATAACTTGGTAGGTGAGCAAGAAGCAATACATGCTGCAATCCAGCAGAATTCATACTACAAACAATCAGGGAAACAGGATCATGGGTGAATTGCAGAGCAGTCCCAAGCTGTTGGTACAATCATTCAAATCAGCTGATTTTCTGTCTGATCTGACAAACTTGCTGCTGATCTTTAACAGCAACTGCCTAGTTCCCAGGTAGTATATTTTTTTAGGGACGTAAAATGAGGAGGCTTCAAAAAGGTGACAAAAGAATCAGTATGTGGCTCAAAAAATGTTTGAAGACAATATACTACTGCAAAAGAATTAAGAGAATGTTTAAGTTTTGCTCAGTGAAAGTCATATCTCTAATATAAGATGGGGTAATTACAAATCAAATTAAAATCAACAGGATTTCCTTGTCATTATTCATGAATAATAAAGGACTAAAACTGAAAAAAATGTGATTCTCATTCTTCAGATCTCCTGCTTTTTCTGTACTGAAACTAAGTACAAGATACTAAGCGGCAATGAAGCAAATACATTAAACATTAGGGAAACACACTGTTTGCAGCAAGAGGGATTTATCTCTGATGTTTCATTTACAAAGTGCCTCCTTCTATATTGCTAAGAAAGGGGTTTTTTTTCCATAGGAAAGGCACAGGTTTTTAGAGGAGTGGAACTATTAAATGTGTTTTTCCAAAACTAGCAGTTTTGCTGTTAGTACATTCAGACAGTACAACTTTTTGCACTTAAATTGCGTGTTTATAGCATAGGTGAGATAATTTGATTACAGACAATTATTTTTACCATCTTTTCTGTATCAGATACTGAGGAATCCAGTTAGTGCTACTTCCCCATAATATCTGCCAACAAAAAAATGACCAGTAGTAACTCGTGGTTTACACAGATGTAAAGACAGACCATCTATTACCATTCATGTAAAAGTTATTATGTTTTAGAAAACACCTTGAATTTGTTCACCAAAATACTGCAAGACTCCCTACTCTCGCCCAATAAGTCCCATAATATTTCTTCACCAGTTGATTTTCATAAGCAAATATTTAGGCTTCTTCTGTAAAATATTTGTTCAAATGACTATTATTAATAACAGATACCTTCACAATAGGAAAATGTAAAGAACAATAAAATATCAAAGAATTACTTCCATGAACAGATGAAAAATCCTTCAGTAGAAAACTAACTAACTCAACCTAGTGATTAAATTACAAAATTTATTTCTGAGATACAGGATTTTCCATAAGAAATAACTCTGTCATCTGTTAAAAACTGTCCACACCTTCAAGAAACCAACTTTCACAGCAGCAGGTCCAACAAACCATGTTGCCACTCACACAGTAGTCACCTCCTTTGGAGATATCAGGTCTCCAGAGCTGGCCTTACATCTTTGAACACTTCACCCAAAAGCACTTTCAATCACAATTTCTTGTGTCAGCACCCAGTTTATATAATCAAAATAGGTTCAAACCATATGAAGAACACAAAAGTGGTTCATCATTTTATAGAAGCCAAATTTACATAGTTACTAGTAAACATAAGTTTAACATCTATTAAAGTTTCATTATAAGTGACAAGAATAAAACATTTGATATGCGTGGAACAAATTACAAGCTACAGTTGGAAATATGGTATAAATAGCATGAACTGATAGAAAATAAACTTCTCATACAACTTGTATGAAAACAAGACTGTTATTTTTTCCACTGCATCTGTCATTTTGAGATCTGCAGTATCTGTTTCTTCACAGTACATTTATGGAGAGATTTATGACTATAATGTAAGACTAAGGCTGCCCATTCTGAGGCAAATTATTCATTAATATTTAAATTAGAGCAGATGATTCCCATGCTCTACAAATACTTTTGCAGGAGACAGCTAATGGTATACCATCATCAGTTCCACAACAGATTGTCCAAGACTCTTTTCTTGCTCTAACCTTGCTGGAATTGTCGGAACAACCTTTGTGTTAAATGACCTGTCCAGCTTCTGTATTGAAATTGGCTCTTGGAGGTTTAAAGGTCATTTCCAGTTTGTCAAATACGGCTACAATAAAATGTGTCTGACTCACACATCTGCCTGTGCACAGACAATTAAAGTAATGAGAGCTCTCCTATTCTTTGGAGTGGGAAGAAGACGTGGCCTGATAAAAGGACTGCAACTGCTCAAATATCCTAATAAGGAAAACAGTAATTTTGGCATTGGTGTTAGGAACATCCTTGAAATCTTTTGGGATTTATCCAGACAGATGCAACTATTTGTAAGAAAAACAAGTGTGCAAGGACCAGTGTGACTGGCTTGGAGATAGGTTTTATCAGCATAGTAAGCATGACCAGCTCTGCATCACTAACACAGGCTTTTGGTAGGAGGGTATGTCACAGGAAAAAGGCTGTGCTCAAAGTCCTGGCCTCTGTACTCAGAAGTTGCCTTGCCACTAGGCTTCAGTAAGAGAAGTGCAACCATCTGGGATGCTGATGATGGCAATCTCTATGCAACCATTTTTGATGATGCTGTTCTTATGTATCAAAAGTGCATTTGAAAATCTATTCAGATTTTTCTGCTGTCTACATGCTACATGCCCTTCACTGAATGCTTCAGCAAAGGATATGAAATCGTATCCTATGATCTTCAAGTCATCATGGAAAAGGAATGATGCCTAACCAAACCATGGCTTTTGTCTTAGTAGAATAGGCACAGCCATAAAATAATGGGTGTTTGGATCACTGGTTACCAAAACCAGCCTGTCTCACAATGGGAAGAGTTTAAACTCTGATGGCTGGGATTTTGCTTCCAGACAGAAAAGCAGACTACACTGCCACTGTTTTTTGACAGAAGACATTGAACATTCTGCTGCAAGAAGACAGAACACTGTCCCATTATAGGCAAATTAATTATGAAATTCATTCAGTTGGACAGAGCTGCTTCTGACTTGCTGACACGTACAGTAAAAAGAAATGAGAGACAGACAGCCACGGCCACTCTGTTACTATCACTCTCTCCGTAGCATATGGAAACACAAACTACAAAATGCAAGATTCTGAATGTCCCACCTAGAGAGACATGAACATTTACATTGTGATCGTCCACACAGACACTTACTTTAAGAGTTTACTTTTACAAAATGAAGCAGCGGTGATGGCAAAAGAACTCAAAACAGATCACCTTTCAGGAATTTCAAGCCAACACTAACATTCAGAGGTGCACACAATTCTATCTTAAGAACCGGCTTTAATCAGAGCCTGAAGCAGAGAACGAACATTTCTACTTCTCATTCTGATCACTTTCCAATTACTTGCTTATATGAAAACTCTTGCTTATTCAAAAATTACTAAAATAGTATCATTGCTCCTTAATCCCATCTGCCCTCAAAATAAAAGCTTGAGAAACTGTTTGTCATCAACTGATGACAACGGTAATCACTATTAACTAGAGGAATGCAGTTCTAAATCAAATATTCAGGTAAAAGAAGGAAAAAAAATTCAACTCTTAATGAAGAGAGTGTCTCTCTTGCGGTTATATCTTTAAATAAATACAACAAGTGTTAATAGGCTACAACTTAAATGAACAATATTCAATCCTGAAAAACTATCACATGTAATCAAATATCCCTCAAAAAATAAAAAGGTGTTTAATGATTTTAAGCCACATTGACAGAAAATTTACAAGTTTCACCCTATCACATTTCTGGTTATTTGACCATTACTTGTCTAACGAAATTAAGAGATTTCATTTTATTGAGTGAAAACTTTAATTTCACCCTTACACCTGAGCTCCTCAGCCTATTCAGAAACACAACTGGATCTGAAAACTATGGCTTGAGAAGTGTTGTAGCTAAATGTTAGAGAACATATCATATGACACACACACATTCTTACCAGTTGCTTGTGCCTTTTAGAAGAAGGAGTACTGGAGGGAGAAGAGCCAGCACTCAGAGCTTCTTCAATATCTAAGTTCAACTGTTCCAGTTTCTTCATAAGCCATGACATAGAGTCTGGCCATTCAGATTCTTTTTCTGGTTGGGTCTAAAAGAAATCAAACATACGTGAAGTCTTAAAATATTCAAGCTGTTTGTAACTTTAAGACTCTCATTTTCTGTTCCAGCCCCCAACAAAAAAGCTGACCAGCTCCTTCCCTGCCCTTGAGCAACTTTTTTCCATTTAGAAACCTTCAATTATCACTCCAATCCTGATGACACATATTCATAGCTGCTCTTCATACTCAAATGATCACCCTCCACTTCTGTATATCTGAATGGCTTTCTAACATTTCATCTTGGGTGACCCACTGCTATTTCAAGCTAAGCACAAATAAGACCAAAACTAAAGTAACTGTAATGCCCCCTCCTTAAGCCACTTCTATTTGAGCATCTGTCCACTGATGGCTTGCTGTCATTAGGAACCAGAATATTGAAGGTCATTGTGTGCACTGTACTAAATTCCTTACTATAATCTCAGACTTGTGAAATCTTGCAGCTTTCTTCTGCCCATATGGTGGGAATACCTTATTGGTCACTTTGTCACTTGGATGAATGTTTCCCTTCTATCTGAAGAGCTTCACTGTATAACAAAAACTTTAATCCACTGTAGTGTAATTGACAAAGATACTTCTCTTATGCCTTAGTTTCCTCAAAATCGTTTCCACTGACTCTCCTTGAGCATCTTTCCATGGCAGTCCCTGTGCATACTGCTGCATAATGCCTTGTTTTCCTTATTCACATCACTTCTAATGATCCAATAAAAAACCAGTCACACTGACCTCCCTGTCATCACAGGCAGCTACTGCTACCCAGAATAGTCTCTGTCCTGAAGCTATTTCAGTTCTTTCATCTTTCTTACTTTCACAAACAATACATATCTTTGCATAGAGGATAGTTCCATAGTGAGCATAAGCAGACAAACAGTAATAATGCACTTTCATCCTGCCATAATCCTAAGAGTAGTGTACCAACACTTCTCAAAACCTAGGGGAGCTGGATGAATATTGTTATTACTCTTATCTGATAAATCTTTATGGTGCTTTGTTTCCTTAGGAGAGTTTCACAAGTGGGACAGAAAGATAACTGTAATTTGCTCACTGCTGTAGAAAAAAACCCTTTACAAATAGAATCCAGGAGATTCATTCCACTATTACACTGACATATATCATTACTAATGGAATTACTCATCTTCTCCACAGTAACTAAGAATAAGGTCCCAAATCATCAGACACTGAGTCCCGTATTAGCAACAGATGCATGTTCCCTTCAGAGGGGCTGGTATTATCTTCGTAGGGATTGTTTCAAAGCAAAGAGAATTAAACATCCCAATTTTCAGTTTTCAAAATCTTTAGTTGGAATTTCAATCTTTTACAACCTCCGAGTATTTTTCCTGAAATGCTGCTATAAGTGCTAAGCTGTATTTCAACTCTGTAGCTATTAAAAATAGAGATACTTTGCTTCCCAATGTCTTCCCAACCATTTCCAAGTAAACTGTGGGACGTTCCACAGAAAATGAGTATCAAAAGACACTCCTCATGTTGAATCCATTCTGAGTGAGATGATCTAACACAAGAAATGTGCATGTTGATCTATGTCTACAACACTTGTTTGTAAAAAGATCAAGTATTTTCCTGTGGTCATGCTTCCTCACATACTGATCTTTCCAATACTAAAGAATGCTCAAAAAAGACTCAACAAGGACAAAACATGGAAACCAACCCAAATCACACAAATAATAATGTATAAAATCTGTGAAAATCTAATATGAGTGTTCTATTTCTTGAGACAGTTAAAATGTAATTGACAAAAAAGGAGCTGTAAGAATGTGTTTTCTTACTTACCAACGGTGAACAATTCTGAAGCAACAACCACACAGCGAAATGAGTAAAGTGTGATTTCTGTGAGCTATGCAAAAATTGTTCTTGCCAGGTGACAAACACTGAAGGTTACATTAGAAGCTTGGATTTCTGTGTTCAATAAGAAGCAGGAGCAACTTCCACAAGTGCAAACAGATCATTTTCTGTTCCACGACAGAAGAGCATTTTGGGGGGTGTTGGAGAGGTGTCTCTAACTTAGCATTTTCCATAGAAAATGCAAAGATAAAAATTCATGAAGACTTTAAGGAAGGCTTCAAAATATTTCTAAGACACTCCAAATGTACTCAACAGCACACACGATATCGCATTACAATAAAAAATACAGCTCCATGCATAGGGAAGCACACTTTGCCTTTATCTCGACAAATATTTACCTCCAGCATTCACTAATATTCTTCCAAACAAATGTATCAGCCAACCCCCCTTATTTTTATAAATTTCTTGTTTTAATGCAACAGAACTCAAATCACAGTAATTTCTTAAAAATACAAGTCCTAAGGAGTTTCACCAAACTGTAAATCTCCTAGCGTTCTCCATTCAGTTCTTTTTTTTCAGTTCAGTAAGACTTTATATTGTGCCTATTAAGGAGATGAAGAAAAAGATGGGGTTTCATTATCCTTGAAGATAAAGCCAAATGGGCCTAGTTAACAAATGCCATTCACTAATGGGAAATTTGGCACAAAAGCACCATTTGGAACAAATGCTGATTGGCTACGTATTTCAAAGGTTGCCTGAAATTCCTGCTAAACAGCAAAAACATGATGCTACTTACATTCAAAAATATACGGGCTGCACAGTAGGACTTCTAACCAGTGAATAAATTTTGCTTAATTCATTCATGAGGAACACAGCCGCCCAGTGTTCAGCCCCAGTAACTAAGTTGGACACTATCTAAGTGCTCAGATCTGAGTACCAGTGTTTCCTGCCCATAGCAACTGCAGAGGCAGTAGGGTCAGGGTGCCTTTGGAAGCTTTTTTGTCTTGCCCTTTTAGAAGGAAAAAAATCTCACTTTAAATTATCTAGAGAATCATGGTCTGGTTTATTCATTGTTTTTTTCCCTAAAAGGTTACAGGGAGAACAGTCCTTTCCAATATATTCTCAAGGTCTCCTTTCTTTGTTGGAGCCATAGCCATTCAGCAATGCATAGGAATGCTACTACCTTTTGAAGAACCTTGAAAGCATTGAGACAGAAGTGCATTACAGAAACACGTTTTACGTGCTAACTTAGAATCACAGTCATTTCGGAAAAGACCTTAAGATCATCAGGTTCAAGCATTAACACAGCACTGCCAAGTCCACCATTAAACCGTGTCCCTCAGAGCCACAGCTACAGATCTTTTAAACACCTCTAGGGATGGTGACTCCACCACTTCCCTGGGCAGCCTGTTCCAGTGCTTGACAACCCTTCTGGTGAAAAAAATTTCCTAACATCCAGTCTAACTCTCCCATGGTGCAATTTGAGACCATTTCCTCATGTCCTATCCTAGACAGATGAGCAGTAGTACAAAGTGAGACCAGAGGATCCCTCTTCAAACAAATGTTTTAAGGTGGAGCAACACTGTCTATGAAAATCATGGCATAACAAGGCGAAGAACAACTTATTTGCCTTGAAAGTGAACTCCTTTGCCATATAGATTTCTCAAGTCCCACATACTCATGCTACATTAAAAAAAAACAACTAATCATAAAACAAGTATCATCCTCTGTGGAAAACAGAAAATTAAGAAGAATTATAGAAGAACTCTCCCAACTTTTAAAGACTTGCTAAGACATATTTAGCAATCAGCCGAACATAAAACTTAGTTGTAGGTTGCTACTTCCTACAGCAACCCCAGGCTATTTTAGAACAGCTTAATGACTTTGTTACACGTACACATTCATATGTATCTTGATTCCATACTCACTTGCAAAGCTGAAATTTCATTTTTACCAATAACAAATTAGAGGCAAAACAGGGTGCAAGATTGTGCTCCATCTTCTAAACAGTTGCTCTTTCCTAACACTGAGAAGAAAATACGTTCCAGACATTGAAAAGTTTGTGCCTTTTGGACCAAAGGCTTCTGCACACTGTTTTTCAGCTTTCAAGTGTTCTTCACTAATCTTCCTCAGCAAAAACATGTGTGATAAAAGGCATATTTGTTTCAATGTTTTGCTCATGAGGCTTATTGCAATAGGCATAATAGCTGCCAGCAAATCTAAATTTAAACTGAAAGAATGTAGCAGAAATGAACAAGTCCATATAGAACACTCAGGGGTCAGGGTTAACCTTGCTGCCAGACCTCATCCTATACTGGAAGCAGAAAGGCTTTCCAAGTAAAGGGTTATGGGAAAATTACACAACTCTAAATTTATCTGATAATTTGTAGCTTTCACTTCAGAACTTCAATAGGTCCAATTGTTCTGATAATTAATGTATTGTACAACTTTGAGTAATAAATCAGTAACTGCCAAATAAAAAATATCAACTCTATTTAACCCTCCTCCCTAGTAAATCTGCTCAGATAAAAATTCTCTCTGATGTACAGCCTAGATCTGCAAATAATGATTTTGTGGAACAATTTCAGGGACCAAATATCATATTCTGCTCTTGCTGCACTGATGGGCCTCTTCTCTTCTTAAAAGAATCTCTGTGTAAAAGGTCTCTGAGCTGCTGGTGGCTTTGCCTACAGGGACTGGGGGAGGAAGGCAGATTGATACCCTACGCAAAATCCTTCCAAAAAAAACCCCAAACGGTATTTAGAATACAAAGGACTCTTTTATTCCTAAAATAGATTTATGTGTGCTTTCTATATTGAAGATAAAATATTTCCAAGGGAATTTTCCTTCATATCCCACTACAGTGTTGCTTAAATATTTACTTAAATATTTACAAATCTGTTGGATGGACAACTAACTTGTGGCACCTTCATCCTGGAAAGCAGGTAAGTAAACCCTGTAGTTAGCACCCTTTCCACTTCTAAGAACTGTACGGTTATATATCCGAAATTATCAAGAAAGTCTCTTCAATCTCTCAAGTCAGCAGGCAAAGCCATGCACTAGCTTGGTTGCTAGGAAAATGAAAGCTCTTCAGGGACATCACATAAAATTCAGAGCAATCTGCATCCTTCTAATCCCCAAAACATTCACCTAAGATGGGCTGTAAGGAACCTCAGCAGTTTTCCAGAAGAAAAGCTACAGAATTACTAACAGGAAGATATGTGTTAATTGGTTTTAAAGGAAACACCATTTCCAAGGTGAATCCTTTTCCCCAAAACTTATTATATTTACACTTTGTAAATACATCTGTGTATGGAGTTTCTTTTTCCTTCCTGTCCAACCACTTTCTCATTTGTGCTTTCCTGCCCAAGGCCTGATGCCTCAAGGTACTGATTTCTTCAGTAAGTTTTCAGAAGTGACACAAGCCGTACCTGTATGAATGATGAAACATTCTGTGTTTGATGCTCTAGAGCAAACTAAACTGAATTTTAAACACACTTAAGGTTTTCTGGCTTTTCTCCATTTTCCCTTACAGTAGCACCACATACCTGCCTCAATTTTCTTTCACTAAGATCAACTGTGCATTTCTGATTTTATGAACATGTATTTAAGCACACCACTATGTCTTTGAATGATGAATACAGTACAAAATAAAAAATATTATGGAGATGCTAACTTCAAAATATAGAACAATAAGGATATATGCTTGGGGTTTTTTAATCATTAATAGGTGCACAACAGAGGAGAAAAAGGAACCCGAAGAGGAGGTACCATGAGAAAATAATGTAACACAACCCTTACCACATTTTATATATTTGACTGTTTGACTTTTCAAAGTCAAAGCAGCTCAGAAATGGGCTAAATTATTTTTTATAACAGCTTTTAATATTTAGACAGTGTATTAGCAAATTTGACCTTTAATTTGTATTTAACACCTTGATCTTGCACAGTAATAATATCCATCGTATAAAAGAAAACAACATCCTGTCTCTCTTTTAAGGGTTCTTGCATCACTTTTTAAGGAATATAGCTAGGCAGGACAAGACAGAACCACTTGTATCAACGGAATCTTCCAAATACTAGTTTATGGAAATATTTCCCAGATAAAGAAACCTAAGCTAATTCCTAGAACTGAAGGCCACAAGCTGCATCAGCATGGTGCTTCACCCAAGACATGAGAGTGAAATTAGAAGGGTACAAGAAATGAATTTAGTTGAAGAAAATGTTTGGGGCAAAATGTTTTGGAAAACAGTTGCACACCCCTGCAGAAGTTTAAAAGTGCAGTAGCCTCTGTTGCACCTTCATTTTGTTTCTAGTAAAAGCAACTAGTGGATTTTGGACTTTTGGACTATTGGACTTCTCATTTTAAAAAACACAATGACAACTTAAAATGGCACTAGTTGAATTTAACATCAAATTGTAATTTGGGTTTGCTCCAATCATTAAATTTTCCTGGTTCTCAATGCCTACAGCACCTCCACCTTCTAACAAACTATGATGTCAAGCAACACCAAATTTCACAAACAGGCTGTTTGACAAGCCTGTACTGATGACACATGCTACCGAACTGGCACCCAAATGGCCAGACAGGCTGTCTTAATTGACATCTGCTCCTATTTCAGCACACGAATTATCCTCTTGGGTTATCCCATCTTCAGCTGCTTCACAACAGATGCCAGCTCATCATTTATCTATTCTACCAATTCCTCCACCTCATGAGGTGGAGGAAGTGAACTGCAGTTCTAGTATCCCAAACACCTGCTCCAAGCAATAGTCAAATTCTTGATGCCGTCCATATTCATTCAGTTTGGCACCATCTGCAAGAGTGGTTGTATCTGCACATCATGACTAGTGACAATGAATGTCAAAGTAGTTTACATACATATGTGTTATGACACATTTAAATTTCTTCACCAAAAATGACTAATTGCAAAATCCACTCTTACCATGACTCCCTTGGAAAATGTAACCAACTTGTGTCTGTTCACAGCAGGTATTTCCCTGCAGTGCTTCCTGACTAATAAATGCTAGGTTTCAGACTGGGGTCCTTCCATGAGACTGGGGAGTTTCATGCTGCAAGAAGTTACAGAGCAGAATAAGTAACTTACAGATCCTTCTCCCCAGTGTGGGCAGTTGCACCTTTTAAGATTGGGTAGGACTAATCAGTTTTCCTAAAAAAGAGTTCTCTCTTTAGAAAACATTATGGTTAGAGCTGTCTAGGATGTATAATAGTTGGGCTCAGCTTCCCCTTTGGCCCGATGCATTTTATATGCATTAGGGGCAAGGGGATGTGCTCCTGAGTGACAGAGAAGAGCCAGAAGATACTGACACTTTAGAAAACAACAGGGAAATGCCTGTAAATCATCCCAGAGGAATTAGCGAGGGCTCCTCCCAAAAGGTGGGGCAGCCCACAGCCCAGCTGAAACACCTCTGTGCCAATGCACGGCACGGAAAACAAGCAAGTGGAGTTGGAAATCATGGTGCAATTAGAAAACTATGGCCTATCAGGGAAACATGCTGAGACAGAACCCCAGTCAAAGGCTACGAGCTTTTCAAGAGACATGCAGGGAAGCAGGGGCAGGGGTTTTGTGCGCTGTGTTAAGGAAGGCATAGATGGGGAAGAGCTGCCTCTGAGAAACAGCCACCAACAGGTTGAGATTTGGAGCAGGGGCAGCACTACCCCACTCAAAGCAACAGGAGCCAGCGTGGGTGTCCCCCTCCCCTCCCCTGTCACGGTCCAGCTGTGAAACAGCACACACAGGTGACTCATTTCACTGTTAACTGGGGTTTTGTTTAGTATTTATTGGTAAAGCAATAACCTTTTTAACACAGCAGCGGAATTAAGCAGGGGTTTGTCTGCTTCCTTCACACACCGGCAGTGACGATGATCAGTCACAACTGTCAGAGTGCACTTGGACACAAGTTGGTGCTAGGTACGTAGGCACTCAAAGGGACAGGGTGCTGTGAATCAATCCCTGTGCTGGCACCAGGAATGCCCCGGCAATACAACACACAAGTTGAGTCATTCCTTCTAAAAATATCAGTGTCAGTGTTTCCTTGAGGAACCCTGGAGCAGAATCTAAAGATTAAGATGGTAAAGATAAAGACAGAGGTCTAGTAATATCTGGTAAATTTCTAATTGTAAAGAGCGAACCTGTATCGAGACACCAAGTGCCAGAATACTTTTATTTGAAAAAACTTATATTGGTAACTATAACCTTAACACTTTATCTTAAAATACCAACATTCTTGTTTTCATTTATTGGAATTCTAAATATTCATATCTACAGTGAAAGAATTTCCAAGAAAACTGGTACTAAAGATTGTCTCCAATGGAGATGGAGACAATGGACTATAGAACTTCAGCTGTTTTCCAAGTAAGCTGCTTCTTTGGTTACACACAAAAACATAACTCAGAAAAGCACTATTGATAAATACAGAACTGGTAAAATGAGAGCAATACTATCATCATATTTATGATGAACTACAAACAAAAACCCAAAACACACTGAAGAGGATAAAAAGGATGCTTTTTCTAAAATTCACATGCATTCATGGAGTTCTGTCAAGTCTGACATTGTTCCCTGCCCAAGTTCTTACAATGCACTATTGAGAAAATATATTAATGTTAGCAAGACACTTGTATACAGAAATCTGAAATTAATGCAACAAATAAAGTGCAAAAGGCACCTTCTGGAATTCAAGGGTACTTAAGGACGAAGAAGAGAATGCTTGGCAGAAGGGATGCTGTTTTTAGTGGCTAAGGATAGGTGGTGATGGGACAACGGACAGAACATAAATTTATGAAAGGACAAGAGAATAGATGATAATTGAAATAATGTAAACCTTCTACATTATATCCTGAACCGGTTTTCTTCAAGCTAACAATGAAGAGAGGGCATTAATCCCAGGCCCAGAAAAGCAATTAGGCATAGTTCCCAGACCTCCACTGGAAGTTTGACACCCAAGTATCCAGGTTTAACCACCAGACTCTGGTATTACGCAAAAACAACTTTGATGCCATCTATGCACTTGCTGTGATGTAAATATTTATTGATATGTTTGAATGCATTTTAAAAATCCATGACTTTAAACCATTCCTGAAATACTTTCTAGAACAACAAAAGGAACAAGAGATATATTGCCAACATTATTTCAAAAACTTAGGTAATGTAAAAATCACATTTCTCTTAAATGAAACTACAATTGTTAAAACATCCCAGTGTTATCTCACATTACTTAGCTTCATGACAAATTACACTTATTTGTTAAGTAACAAAAAAATCTTATGAAAAATTATAGCTTGTGCATAAGGTGTATAAGAGACTCATCCAAGTTTCCCCATGTAACTGTCAGGGTGGTGAGGCACTGAAAAAAGTTGCCCAGAGAAGCTGTGGATGCTCCATCTCTGGAAGTGTTCAAGGTCAGGTCAGATGGGAGTTCTAACCAACCTGGTCTAGTGAAAGGTGTCCCTGCCCATGGCAGCAGGACTAGAACTAAATGATCTCTAAGGTGCCTTCCAATCCAAACCACCATATGATTTTACAGTATTATACCAATGTAATTCCACAAAAATCCTTGTGGTTGTCCCAAAATAACATGCACCTTCAAGACTTGTAACACCTGAGGTACCATCACACCAAATGAGAGGCGTCACATGCCTTAAATTGTTTAAGACACACACACATAATGTCACATCAGAGTTGGACAAAAATCTGATTTTGCAACAGCAGCTCTTGCAGCAGCAGGGAACCTCCCTGGGACTGGGACATGAGACAGTAGTACTGTCTCACAAAAGGCTGCACAAAGGCTTCTTCCTCCTAAAATCCAGAGTGGAAAAAGAACAAAGAAAGTGTGTCTCCAAATAAAAATGTATTTGCTTGCATTATGACCTGGAGGCTACCAGATTTCTCCCAGATCCCTACAAATAATTTGCAACTAGCACACTTTGGGGAAAAAAGAAAAAAAGTTTTCTTTTCCCCCGTTCTTTTCTTGGGGGAAGCATTATTCCACAAAACAAGACAAAATCAAAACCCACCACCCCCAAGAATCT
>VZRJ01008539.1:95987-300603 GCA_013397565.1 Ptilonorhynchus violaceus
CGGGGGAGCGCTGCGGGACCGGCTGTGCCTCGCCCGCCGCCCGCTCCGGGACGCGGTCGTGCCTCGCCCGCTGTGCACGCTCCGCGAGGCGCTGTCCGCACGGGCTCTGTGAAGAGAAGAGCCGCAGCCGGGGGCAGCGACTCCGCCAGGGGGCAAGACTGAGCCCCGGAGCCGCCTCTCGCCTGCCCGTCCCTTCAGGGATGCAGCGGCCGCAGGGGCGGTGGTGAGGGGCCCTCGGAGTGCCCGGGCTTGAGGGGCCACCGAGCTCCCTCAGGCCTGTCCCGGGAGCCTCCCCCGTGGTATGGAAACTGACCCAGCCGGGGCTGGTTTTGGTCCTCCGTGAAGTGGCTCTTGCAGAGCGCCCTGCTCAGTGTCCCCGTAGGTCAGAGCACTTCAGGTGGGCGGACTTGCTTCATGCCTTCGGCTGGGTGTGCGGAGCCTGCTGCTGATGCCTTGGCTGCACAGCTAAGCAGAGATATACAAGGCTTAAAAGTAACCTAAAGACAGTCAGAATTTTCATTTCGGGAGTCCTCAGTGCAAGAGAGACACAGAGCTCCTGGAGTGGGTCAAGCAGATGGCTACAAGGTTTGTAAACGGACTGTAGCATCTCTCTTTCAAGGAAAGGCTGAGAGAGTTGTGCCCATTCAGCCTCGAGAAGAGACGACTGAGAGTGGATCTCATCAATGTCTATGAATATCCAAAGGAGGGTGTCAAGATGATGGAGCCAGGCTCTGCTCGTTGCCAAGCTCTAGGACAGAAGGCCAAGAGCAGAAACTGATGCACGGGAAGTTCCACCTGAATATGAGGAAAAACTTCTTCACTGTGTAGGTCCCCAAGCACTGGAACAGATTGCCCAGAGGGGTTGTGGAGCCTCCCTCACTGGAGATATTTTCAGAAATATTTCTGCAATTGAATGCACTGATGAGAAATTCCTTCTCCTATGTTCAAGGCTACAGTTGCTGCCATACAAGCATTGCACTTAAAATTGGCTAACTGCACCTCTAAATAGCTGCACACAGTTCTGAAAATTAAATCTGTAATTTTCTACACTGGAGATCTGCCCCTCTGACATAGCTGACAGAGTAAATTGCGCTCAGTTGGGACTGATTCTGTTATAGTTTAGGAATATAATTATGTCAAATCTGAGATATGGTTAGATTGCCTTGATTTCAATGGTTTTATGAATAATAAGAACTGCATGGATAATGTCACGCAATTATCAATGTAAAATTTGCCCAAATTCTCAAAGCAAGGCAGCACTAGCTGTCAGAAGTGTACAATTCTGAAATCATTTGTGTTCCAGCCATTTGATTGTACAGCATTTTGCCTTGGGTCAGTTGATGACTTTTGTTAGCTGTGAGACAGCCTGAGCTCAGTTTTGATATTTGAACACAAAAGAAGACTCCAGACAAGAGAGAAAATTCTCCAAACTTCTAGACTTCAGCACAGCTCAAGAGAAGAATGTCTAAAATTAAGCATTTCTGAAAACATTTAAGATTTGCATATTTCGTTTGACATATTAAAATGAGTGGGCAGATTTGGACAATCTCATCTTTTGTCTTTCTTGCAAAAGGGTTTTTTTCTTCAAAGTCCATTACATTTTGGGGCATGAAATGGAAGGATATGGGTAGGGAGGAAGAATAGAAATCCTGGATGCTGGAAATCAAAGCCAGGCTGTAATCGCAGTTCCTTTAATTACCAAGAGTGAAGCCTGGCAAAACATCAGATCCAGATGTGGAGGAAGAGCCTACTAATCTTGACATCATGACACTCAGGAGAAACTGACAGAACAGAGAGTCAAGGCTTTGAAGCATGAATTTGAATTACGTTACAGCAAACAACTCCTAGTGCTGGGAAGCTTAATTTTGATTGTGGTCCTTTGTTGTCTGGTTCTATACAAATTAGAATAAATAAAGCTCCAATTCATATTCTTCCTTAAAAAATAAGACTGAAACATATTGGACCACATCAATCAAAATATTTTTAAATACCTTTTAAAAATCAGTTGTCTTGGGTTTTTTTCAGAATGGTCTAGTTTTCTAGTTTCAGATACTTTTTGTAATAGACCTTTCCTAATTGTTCATTACAGGAATTTATAGTTTTAATTAACTGCTAAATGTACATTTTTCTCTAAATTTTTTCCATTATATTTTAATGTTACATATAGGTAAAGTAATTATACATTAAGTAATTCTTTCACATTTTCTCTCTCTTTTTTTTTTCCCTTGGTGTTTTAAGAGAACAAAGTCATACTGTTCTGTCTTTGTGTTGCTCAGCTGCTGTGACATTTCTCTCACAACTGTTGAAAAGTCCAGATACTTCCAAGCCAGTTTGAAAGATGGGAAGAAATACCAGAGAGATCAAAGTTTAATCAAAATTTTGGCTGTATAGGAACAAGAGACTCAAGTGATGGCCCACTATAAAATAAGGGTGTGATAACAGCCAGTATAATTTCTGAGTAGCTGCTGCTGAGCATTGTTGTGCTGATTGGCCAGGCAGGGGAAAGAT
Organism: Ptilonorhynchus violaceus; assembly: GCA_013397565.1. Classification (NCBI taxonomy): domain Eukaryota; kingdom Metazoa; phylum Chordata; class Aves; order Passeriformes; family Ptilonorhynchidae; genus Ptilonorhynchus; species Ptilonorhynchus violaceus. The sequence goes on from VZRJ01008539.1 coordinate 98,496, forward strand.
ACCAATTGGTAAAGCACATGTTGTCCCTTGCTCGAATGAAGAGGAGTTGGGGACATTCTGGGGGAAGGGAAGTAGAGGAGACACGGACAGGTCTGAAGAAAATAGTGGGAAGTTGAAACTGGAGATAATGCAAGAACGGGAGAGGACTGAAGTATGGTGGAAAGCAGTGAGAGGTGTGGAATGGGTTGGGGAGCAGGAGGTGCTGAAAGGGGTGAGGCAGGAAACATTAATTCTGCAGAATGTCAGCGTGGTAATCTTAAATCTGAAAAACGTTTTGGAACAATTCATTACTTTTCTGAGATAATCATCATGGGGTGATTAGGTGAATTCTGTAGAAACAGTTGAACAGTAAATTTTCACTTCCTATCCTGAGACACTTGATTTTATAATTTTTTTTTTTTTCCATCATGAAGGGCAATTAGTCTCTGATCAAGAAACTGAAGAAAAATACATTCTGAGGGAGGTGGTGGGTTGTTCAGACCTTATTTGTTGATTTTATAGGATATGTGTCATCCTACACGCTGTTTTATTTTTCCATAAGCAGCAAAGGGGTTTCTCAATAGCTTCTGTTTAGATGTCAGCCCTGCCACATTGCTCCTTGCAGAGCACTCAGTGAGTGGAGTGAACTTCATTAGATGCATGTCTCTAGTGGCTAAAGATCAAGACAGGGATTTAGTTAGTCCCTTTCTGAATGTTAGGCAGAGGCAAGAATTGTGGGTTAAAAACAGCCATAAAAAAGTAGTAAAAGAAAATTATTTTTTGTGGCAAAATTGCAGCAGAGGAGTACGTTTTTGAAAATCTTTTCTGGAAAAAAACCCATCATTGAGAATGAGGAAGTAAACGAGGGATCTCTGTAACTAAACATACAGTGTAACACATACAATAAATTATATTTCTTTTAAGTTATTGAGCTGGCCAAAGTTGAAGGGAGGTGGGAGTAAGTTTGAGTATGCAGCTGAAATCAGAAAGACCATTATGCTTAGTGACTAGATAAAACTACCTCTAGATATTCTTTATAGTACATGTACATTGTTCAGTTTTAATGTTTTCTCTCCTCTGTTTTGAAGGGGCTTATGGGTTGTAGCATTTCAATTATAAAAATCTTGTAAAAATGACATAAGGACACTGATCATAGCAACAAATAAATCTCCTTGTATAAATTTTTGGAAGTGAGAAAGATGAGTAAAGAGATACATTTTTCATTGTCTAAGTTTCTTAAATGCCTGCATTTAATCAGATGGGATCTCCCTCTGGAGCTCTTCAAAGACATCAATGTCTTTTTCTCTGACTGTATCAGAAATTTATGTGCTTCATTTGACAGACTACTTTCTCTATAGCCTGGAAACTGGATGCATTCCCTAACATCCAGATCCAGATAATATTCTGCTGATGTCTTAATTCTGTGTTAAAGCAAGATGTGCTGTGCACCATCCCCACGTCCACTCCTTCTGGTCTTCCTCCTACATTCCCAGTTTCTCTGGAAGAAAATTATAAGAGCTGCAAGCCTACTCCACCAGGCCCCGTGGATGATCAGGAACCATAGATATTTAAATATTTAAATGTTAGATGAGAATTAATAATCTAAATTATAGAGGTCAGATTTCACTCCTCCCTGCCTAGTAAAACTGTCAAAAGCTTTCAACCTGGAGAAGCAAAGTCTTATACATAAAATTATGAACAAGCCACTGCGTCTACTGGTGATACTTCTTGCAAGTCACCCCTCTGTGTTCCTGTTGGGGTTTTGTTGCTACCTTTTATTTGGTGAACTGAGATATCTCTTTCTGCTACCTGCCTATGCTAAAAGCCACAGTATCAGGGGTGCTACTATAAAAATCTGCTGTACTTTATGCTCTTTCTTTTTTCTCTAAATGGCAAGAATTGCCATGACAAATACAGAAACTAAGAAGCTGAAGGAATTGGGCAGAATTTAAATGCTGAATTTAAAATCATCACTTAATGCACAAGAACAATCATCTGTCTGTGCATTCATAGAGTCCTTAATCCCTTATTAATTTATGTAGTATGTAGTCTTGTATTTTTAATTATTAATGCTAGTTATGTACCTAAAGTGTTCAGAATTTGTACTACATTTCTTTTTTCAGAGATTAGAAACAGGCATAAATACCATGTAAGTGATCGAAACAACTTTCAGAACTTTAACTATTCATGGTGTTTGTAAACAACTGAAGCCGTGTCTTGCTAGAATAAAAAAAAAGGATCTGTGAAGTAAATGTTATATTATTACCACGTAATATTGACTGCATATAGTGACTGCATACATGCATAATATTGACTGCATGTTTTGGTCCCCTTGAATACATATTATTTTACAAAGACTCTTTTGTGGCTTTTTTAATCACAAACATAAACAGAATAGTGATTATGTATTTTAGCATGTCCTTTTTAGCTTGGGAAGAAGATAGTTCAGTTAAAAAACCTAAACCACATTCTATTAAACAAATCAGTTTTATCTAAATTTTTGAAGAAAAGTTGCTCTGATAAAGCAGCCTTAGGCATTGTTCCTGATGGAAAAGAACAGCTTGTGTGTTTCCAGGGCTCGTAAACATATTGCTTATATCATATAAGGGTTTTTGTATAACACAGGGGTTGGAAAATGGGGCCTAGAGCTCAAGAAATCTTTCTTGCTGTAAGAGTATGATCGTCACTAAATAGCAAAAACTACTGTTAACAGAACCTTAAGGTTCAGGCATGTTCCCTGTCCCTTGCTTCAGACATCTGCTGGAATGGGAAGGATTGAGGGAGAACAGTGATCTCTGGCAACTACTTTTATAACATACGAGAGTTTTGCAAAATCTTCAAAACACAAATGCACTGAGCAAATTCTGAGGCAGGTGAAGCTGAAAGCATAAGCACTTGCCTGGCTCTTTGTGAAGTACCATAACTGAAAGCATTCAAAAATTCTGTTTATCCTTGTTAAGGTACTTGGTAAGCTTTATTTATAAAAGTAATGGTTATTAAAAAGAACAGGAAAACATTATTGTTTGGAATTACTAAGAGAATTATAAGAAAGAGCAGAAAAAACCCCTGCTGTGGGATGATTATCAGCAGTGATAATTCTATTCACAAATATTTCAGTTCCCTGTGATATGGCATATTTTAGAAAAAGCCCATCAACCACAAAAATCCAAATAAAAAGATCTATTGATATAACTGTCAAAAACCTGAAAACAAACAATTCCTAGCCTAATTCAGGAGGACTAGGATTTCTCCAGTTACCTACTTCAAACAAGTGTATTTTGAAATGCAGGAGACTTAACAGTAGCAAGAATAAGCAAAATCTTTCTACTTAACATGCAGAATTACAAGATTTGCAGGTTTAGGAAGCATCTCTAGATGTCCTTGCCAAGAAAGCTTTATGTGCACTTGGGCATTATCTAAACATGCCAGGGTAAATGTTGGAAGGATCATAGTTTGTATATCAGCACATTGTCTTAATGCATCACTTGAGGAACTTAAAAAGTGACAAGCTGTCCCAACTGCTCTCCAATCCTACTCATCTCTGTATAGTCCTGGTGTGATATTGCCTCCTGTAAAGAAAAAATCCACAAAACCAAAAGCAACAACAAAGGGAAATGGACTAGACAACTCTTAGAGGGAAAATGTGCATAAACTCATCAATATACGGTTTAACCCTGCTGGAAAATACCTGGGTAGATATTGTAGAAACCAGGCTAGTTGCAAGCTACACAATATATGTTTTAATTTCAAATTTAAAATTCCAAAATGATAGCACTTTCATATCTTATATGATAAGTGATCTTCTTTTCATTTAACTGATATTTGTTAATGCATCAATCTTGAATTACTTTTCAAAGACAGCTTAATTTTGACAACTTTCCTCTGGGGAAAATACCTTTACCTGCCAGTTAGGCTATCCAAGCTCCTTAGTAGCCCACCTAGCAAGCTCCTAGAGGCTCCTGACATATCACACCCAGGGTAAGGAGTCATTCACTGTCATAGAGAATTTTGAATCTTTGGGGAGTTTTTTTCTGAACTGGAGTAACCCCAAATTTAAAAAGAATTACTTCCTTTGCAAAATGGAATGCTTTTATTTGTCATGCTATACCTAGAAGGTTGGAATTTTTTTGATATATACTGCCAATTTTAAACTGGATGTATAAACCAAATTTTCCTTCTCAAATTTGTACAGTTTTCATCCTCATACTTGCTACTCCTACACATTCATTTTAATTTGCATTAGAATGAAATGCTGTGTGTTCCAAGCTGCTTCTGTGAGCACTCCTTAGCATTTGCAACCATTTGAACCTAATTTCCAAATAAGAAAAAAGCACCCATCAAGAAGGTCTAGGCTTTTTTTTTTTTCAGCTTAGATATCCTCATTCTTTTTAATGCAACTTAAATTCATCTTCTGGAGAACTTTATACAAACTGGAAATATTGCACACAGGAGAAGATGATCTAAGATAACTGTGAATGTATACATTTCAACTTAGAGCAATTCTTACTATTTTAGAGTTTGCTGTTATTTTTTGTTTGTATTCATGGTAAATTCTTTTACTTGAACAAGTGGCAATTTTAGAGTTTGCTGTCTGTCATTCACATGCAAAATGCAGGCTTTGTCATGTCTGAAAAGTTCGGTTTCAAAAGCGCTTTCTGAACTTGTATAATTTGCTTTTGCTTTCATTTCAGAAAGAACTGAGTTCGCCTCTGCTTGCTTAGAATACTGGGGGGTTTCCCACTAAGGCCATTTAATCCCATTTCTCTCTTTTAGGGTTTTCTTTTTTTAACCTCAGTGGCATTATATGTCCCCCAAGACAAGGCTTGGACAATTCAAGATAGCACGTGATCTTTACTGCACAAAACACAAACTAGCAAGCTATCTTGACAGCCCTCTTGCATTAGAGATACATGGTAGTATTGCAACTTTTATTTAAAAAACTCTGGGGTCTTTGGAATATTTCTGTCCAGGGGCAATCTTTTTGAGCTTAATCATCTTTCATCTCACAAACAGTATCATTTTCCATCTGTTTCCATCCATATCTACAGTTATTTGTAATAGCTTGGTAAACTCTACAATGCAACAGATGAAAGTACAGCTTGAGGTGAACTCTCAGAGTCTAGATCCTTAGCTGCATGAATACTTGGTACCCCTCTTTCTCTCAGTTCAGGCACCACTCCCAGCATGTTAATAAAAGGCAGTCTGTATATTCTTTCTTCTAGTTATTGGCTTTGTGTACATTTGTCTTGGTCTTGATATGTGATGTACATCATATAGAATGAAATACATACAAGTTGCAGTGTTTTCTGTTGTTTCTTGGCAGGTCTAGCAGCTTTTTCTGCCTTTTGATTTAAGTAAATCGGTCTCCAGACTAACTGCAAAGGCTTTTGTCCCAGTGAAAAGTCATCATTATGTAAATACTGAAATGTCACCGTTATACTGCTTGAATAGAAACAACAAATAGTAACAGCAAAACTTAGAGTAGTTTATATACCATATCACTTATTACTTCATCACAAAGATTAGATTAGGGCCAAACAAAGTTTCTCTGCACATACATTAGAAATAAGCTGTTAAATCTTTGACACTAAAACAGTACCTTTTCTAGACCTGATTTTTGAAACTTTGGATTGATTGTCTAAATGCCAAAGAATTTCAGAATCCATAGAAAGAGATAAAGAGATCCACAGATGTAGAGATCTCAGTAATACAACACAAAAGACTGGTGAGATTTTACTCAGAAGTTAATTTCTGGAAGAAAAGTGTTTCAAATATAGACATTGACCTCAATGTCCTGTCTGATTTATTTCGGAAGAACTCCAAGCTGATTCAGATGAGGTTTCCCTTCTCTGCACTGCAAAAGTCTTAGCTCTGAGATAATTCAAAACTGGGCAAGTGTTGTGCAAAAGCATTAGTTTGAACAAAAGCTTGGATAGAAATAACAATCTATTTCCATTTTTATTACAATCTGAAATACTACATACTTGGAGAGATTATTAAGAAAAGCCTTGAGGGTGATGACACTTTCCTACAGAAAGTAACCACACAAGAATGTCATAAAATGAAATCTCAGATCCATCATGCTAAACTTTCTATGAAGTTCATGATATTTTAAAATTTTTTTTTACATTTATCAGAATTGGTTTCAATCATGGATCTCAGTGTTCACAGAGATTTCTGGTTATGTGGTAGCTTGTGATGTGGCGGTACCAAAATGGTCATAGATCCCTAAGCATATCAAATCGTATTACAGTCTGGGGTCCCATGGTACTACCAAAGGAATATGTCTGTTGCAATATCAAGCTGACATTATTTTATTGAAATTTCACACAAAGAAGGACAGAGGGATTCTAGGTGTATCACTAGAGTCTGATTTTTATTGACTGGGGATATGTCACCTAGGTAGAAGTTTCAAAAGCAGCTAAATGCCATATAGGAAGTGCTGCAAACTTTCAGTGGGACTGTTGTGTGTGAAGAAATTTGTAACTCATTTTTCTTACTCCTGCTCAAGGATTTTGACATATTACAAAATATACTTTGCAAGAAAATATACTTTGTTGATTCAGTAACATTCTGTTTCTTTCTGTATTTTTTTTTTCTCTGCTATTCTGCAGTTCTGTTGACTTACTTGAAAAACATTCTAAGTCCTCACTTGTCAGCCAAACAAGCTTGAAAATGCAACCCAGCCTGGTCCCCTCATCTTTTGTGCAAGTTTCCAATCTCACAAGTTCTGCTTACTGCCTATCCCACAGTTTATCCACTGTCTCCATCTGTTCCTGGAAGAAATATCTTAATTTCAATGATAAGCAGATTAACAGATTTCTACGTGTTTCTTCTGGTTCCCTGCACCTAAAACCCAGTCTGTAATTCTCACAGGTGCCTATTCCCATGCTCTGACAGAGGAATGTTGTTCATCACAGCCTTGACTTAGGGCATATTTTCTGTTGACTTTTGCTCTACTTCTGTAGAGATACGTGAAACACTTGAATGTCTCACATTGCACAGGTTCCAGATATTTTCAGGTACTTGTAAAGAAGAACCTCGATATACCTCTTTTATTTTATGGGCTTGGTGCAACCATAAACACATAATCTCTTTTATGTTTTCTGGGAAGAGCAATAGAAATATTGCTCTTTCCAGAGGTAAGATGGCCTTATATGATTTTGATACATTCAAATACACAACAAATAAAGTAGTCAATACCTGAAAAAAACCGTAACTGAAGTTACATGTAATGAATACATCTGCTGTGTTAACTACTTAGTCTTCTGAAGCTTTACAGATAAATAAAAACAATAACAATAAATATAAACAGTAAACAATGCACTAATGCTCATGAAAAAGCTGAAGCAGGAGTTCCCAAAATGCTGTTTGTGAGGTCTTTTGATGTGTGCACATGGGACCATGATGAGGCTGTGAAAGAAAATTCAATGGCAGTGCAGTATCTACTCAGTAGGAGAGCTGTAAAGTACTACACATTAGCTTGAACAACCCAAGGGTTTCATACTGTGCAATGTAACTCAGTAATCTCACCTTCCGTAATATATATATATTTTATATATATAAAATAAATCAGCACCACACTGAAATGGACTTTGTAAATTTTCTAAAGGAGTTTGAAAGTCAAGAGGAGTTATCTCTTTGACTAATTATCCAATTTTATTCATTAGTTTGTCCTGGAATTTTAATTTTCTCAGAATATCACTATGTCAGTAATATATACCATATACTATACATTTTTAGAGTGCTGGAATTCTGCTCCACAAATTATTTCAAACTGCATGAAGAATCAACTGCATTACAGCCCTCTGAATTTTTTGAGTGCTAGTCACCCCATCACATGGATGTTTGTTTACCAGCTTTGCATTTGGTAAAGGACAGGTTATGTCCCCTCATATTACAACTTTCCTTCAGGAGGATTTTGGTGGAGCCCAAGCTGAAAGACACTGCTGAAAATAGTTTATGGGATATACTTTACAAAACCAGAGTGCATGGTTTCTGCAATCTCAACCCAGTAACCACTGCTGAAGACAATTTTGTGATTTAAAAGACAGGTATCTGCTAATGGCAAGAAGTGTATCCTTTCTGCGGCCATATACACTTTTATTTTTTGATTCTCTATTCATCAAAACCAAGTCATGCATGTTTACTAAGACATGCAAGCAGAATGCAGGTATGCTGAAGAGATAAAAGACAGTAATTTTGATAGTATCTGCATGTTTTCTTACATGAATTCAATATACCAATTCTCTTCAGTATGATCTTTAAACATATCCTTATATTGCTATTCTTGTTATAACTTTACTGTTATTTTCCAAAGTTCCTATAACTTCTCAGTAGAAACAGTCACGTTGCTACTGTCCACAACAAGTAGAACACAACAAATGCCATGTTGTAATGGGCAATGGTTACACTATTAGGAATACTGAGGTGAGAGAAAAAAGTACTCAATACAAAATGCTATATTCACCATTAGTCCTTCAAATTGGTGAAATTAATAAAAAATTCTTTATTTTAACTTAATAATTAAAGTCTCTAAGCCAGCACTCTTAATAATAAAGGGTTGATTGTGATTATTTATTGACCAATAATAGTGCATCATTGCTAAAGTAATCAGCAGATCTCCAACTCCTTTTCCAAGCAGGCAGAAAACAAGCATAAACGCTAAAAACTTCACAAAGTTTGAGTCACCACGTCCTTGCCTATCAGCTCTAGAGAATGCATAACTGAAATACAGAAAGTAAAATCCCGCAGACACACAAAGGAAATTAAAATGTATAAAGCTCAGTGCATCACTCCTTTCTTAGACTAGTAATTTCCCATTTTGTTCCCCTTGACTTCATAGCCTGTTCACCCTGGGTGTTGTTATTTCAGCACTCAGCTCACCTACCTGGGTAGACTTCCCATGTCTGCAAAGATGACTACAAGGAGATAATAATAAGTGTATTATTCCTTGCGAAGAAGTCATCACAAGCTTTCAACCATTCTCCTCCTCTAGCTTTGGAGTCTCAGTTTCATAGGGTAAAATGAAGTACAAACTTCCAAAGTATGGGAGGAATGAGAGTAGGAATTTGTGCTTCGCTCTTAATATGTTCCTTTCTAGTTTTTACTCTTGTACAGCTGAATTAGAGAAGAAGAAACTATTGCAGGGCAAGTTTCAGATAGCTTAGATTCCAGCTAAGTTCCAATGCCTCATTAATGAAAACAGAAAAGTACCTCTCAGAAAAGTGCTTCGGAGTGGCTAAGCAAGGTACTGAGCAGGGATACAAGAGGCACAAGGACCTAGCAGAGTTTAAGCCGTGCAAGTATAAGAGTAAGAAGCTTACTTTGGCAGGTCTTGTTCCTGATCATTGATAGAGGCTTAACTGCTGCTCTGTTTTGATTATTTAAATTGAATGAATTCAATGTAATCTGAATAAAGCAAATTCACAGGATCACAGAGTCATCAAGGTTGGAAGATACCTTCAAGATCATCTAGTCCAACCATCAACACAGCACCACCATAATCACCCCTAAACCATATCCCCAAGTGCCATATCCAGATGTATCTTGAATACTTCCAGCAATGGTGACTCCACCACCTCCCTGGGCATCTTATTGCAATGCCTAAGCACTCTTTAACTGAATTTTTTTTATATAATATCTAATCTAAACGTCTCCTGGCACAACTCAGGGCCATTTCCTCTTGTCCTTTCACTTGAGACATGTCAGAAGAGACTGACCCCCACCTGGCTGCATCCTCCTTTCAGGTGTTTGTAGAGAGTGATGAAGTCTCCCCTGAGCCTCCTTTTCTCCAGGCTAAACAATCCCAGCTCCCTCAGCTGCTCCTCACAGGACTTGTGCTTCAGACCCTTCCCCAGCTCCATTGCTCTTCTGTGGACATGCTCCCCAATATTCTTCTTGTAGTGAGGGGTCCAAAACTGAACACAGGATTTGAGATGCAGCCTTACCAGTGCTGAGTACAGTGAGACAATCACTGCCTGGTCCTGCTGGCCGCATTACTCCTGATACAGGCCAAGATGCCATTGGCCTTGTTGGCCACCTGAGCACACTGCCAGGTCAAATTCATTGTCAAAGACTTAAAATTTTCTGATTCCTTTCTCCTAGGGTATGATTACTTGATTAAAATGTTTACAAGTCACACAGAAGAATGTGTATATTTTAAGGAATCATAATTGACTTTAAACTATAGCTTTTGAATAAATTTTCAGGAATTTATCTCCTCTCTTTGTGACTGCAGCAACTGCCAAGAGAAGACTGACTGATGTCATCTACCTAGACTTCTGTACAGCCTTTAGCATGGTCCCACATGACATCCTTATGTCCAAACTGGAGACATATGGATTTGAAGGGTGGACTATTTGGTTGATAAGGAATTGGCTGGATGGACACAGCCAGAGAGTTGTAATCAATGGCTCCGTGTCCAGGTAGAAGCCAGTGACAAGTGGTGTCCCTAAGGGCTCTGTCTTGGGACAAGTGCCCTTCAATATCTTTCTCAATGATATAGTGAGATCAAGGGCACCCTCAGTAAGTTTTCAGATGACACCAAGCTGAGCAGTGCAGTTGACAGAACAGAAGCATGGGATGCCATCTGGAGGGACCTGGACAAACTTGAGAAGTGGGCCTATGAGAAAGAACCTCAGGAAGTTCAACAAGTCCAAGTGCAAGGGCCTGCACCTGCATCAGAGCAATCTCAAGTGTGAGTACAGTCTGGGAGAGGAACTCATTGAGTGCAGCTCTGCAGAGAAGGTCTTGGGGTTTCTCATGGATGAAAAGCTGGACATGAGCCAGCAGTGTGTGCTCACAGCCCAGAAAGCCACAGCATCCTGGGCTGCATCAAAAGAAGCGTGGCCAGCAAGTTCAGGGAAGTGACTCTGCCCCTCTGTTCCCTGTCCCCCCTCATGGACAGCAACTTTTTACATGGGTGGATAGTTGTAGGACAAAGGGGAACAGTTTTAAATTAAAAGAAGAGGGATTAAATTAGATGTTAGGAGGAAAATCTTTACTCAGAGGGTAGCAAGGGACTGGCACAGGTTGCCCAAAGAGGTTGTGGATGCCCTTTCCTGGAAGTGTTCAAGGCCAAGTTGGATGGGGCTTTGAGCACCTCTAGTGTGTGACATCCCTGCCTGTGGCAAGTGAACTACATGATCTGTAACCTTCCAACCCAAACTATTCTATGATTCTATGATTCTGTTTATCTTGTCTTGCTCCTTTGGTGAACTTCTGGTGTTTGGAGAAGAAATATGAAAACACAGGCCAGAAGCAGATAAAATGAGGGACAGATGGAAACTATGGAAACTTCCACACTGCATTTCAGCAAATTATTCCAGCCTCAATCTTGTGGTTTAAGCTGATACAATGATTGTCAAATTTTTCATTTGGCAATGATTGTGTAATAAGGATAAAATTTAGGTAACTGTAGTATAAGGATGGAACAAGGAGATTAGTGGACATAAGTGAATAATCAAAGACAGAGAAACTGATTATCCGTCTTTTTGCCAGTAAAGGGCTGTTTTCTGAAGTAATTTCCAGAGCTCAGTTGCCTTAGCTGTAAATGTCAAAAACAATGGAGCTTTCACAAACCTCCTTTAGAACACTACCGTTTTACTTGAAGATTTACTGATGGTGAAAGGTGATGGCACAGCTGCGCAATACAGAGCTGCACACAGAGACTGTCTCTGACATTGTACTGGCCACTCCCATGACTCTGAAGGCCAAATCCTGACAAAGATATTCATTGTGAATTCTACTTTAATTACCTAAATTATCTGTTTTGGTCATCTTGTCTCTCCTGGGGAGTGGCATCTCACTCTTTGTTTGACCCAGATGAACACAGTAACATTTACTGCAAATATTAGACCATCATTATGGTGCTTTAAACAAACGGACAGGTTTGGTTTAGATCTTCCTAAATGTGTTAAAAGAGGCATGATGTAAATATGTGTGCAGACAGGGAGGCTGCAAAGGGGCTGCTGGAGCACTTAGCAGGTCCTAATGGTAAGCTTTAAGCAGTTCCTTTCCAGCACGTGGCCTTCCTGACTTATCCCTTTCTTTCTCTGGTACAATAGAGGAAACTGTGACAACTCACTTAGGTGCCCTAAGTAATGTCAGCAGCAACACAAACCTTTTTGGCTGTTCCAATAGCTAATATGGGCTGCCCAAAGACAGTATTAGAAACCGCCCCAGCGAGGATTTTCAGTTTGCTGCCGTGTTGGTGGGACTATGCTTGTTTCTTTGCAGCAGCTGACAATATTGTCAGGAGTTCTATAGAATCCCTGAGGTGAGAGAAGATCCATGACAATTCACACTGTGAGGGGTATGATTTCATAATACTTTCTTATTGCCTAACATCTGTCGAACATCTACAATTTTTTACTTCCCTGAAATGCTGCTCCTGCAAGTAACACATGTTGTTTTGAGACTATGTAAGGATAGGATAAGCTCACTGATGGAAAGTTGAATAGTAGTTCCTGGTTAAATATGGTTATCAGCTGTGTCCTGCTCCAGATAGTTTGAAGAAATTACAGTCTAGAAAAATGTTATATGTCACAAGCTATTCTGAATAATTTATTCCCCCCGCACACAGAGCTGGCTGCATCCACAAAGACTGTATCAAGTTTAATATGAAGACATGAAGTTAAACAAGCAAGAAAAAATGGCTGAAGGTGCCACTTTAGAGCTGCAAAAAAATATCTCAGAACAGAACAAAACAAACACTCATAGAATTATTTAAGTTGGAAAATAACTATAAGAACATTTTTTCCAACCATTTAGTCCAATAGGGCAGAACTGTGTTTGGGCATTAAATGTACGACTGGTTACAGACTCCTGACAAGGAAAACAGGTTGCCAAATTTAGATTTCATGAGAAAGCACAGGAAATACATGTGGGACTGCTCTAAGGGTGGAAATTCAGGGACCATGCTGAATTCATAAATTGAACAGAGGTGTAATTTATCTTGTACCACTCAGAAGAGGCAGAAGCTGTATGCCTTTGGAAAAAAACCCAGCACTTTTATAATGGGCACCATTATACGAATTGTTCTCAGGAGTGTTTCTTCCACTTGCCACAGAGTTGGCAGCATACACAAGCTGTATTTTTTCCACCTTCCCTCTACTTGTTTACTGTTGAGTGTACTTGAATATTTGTCTCTGCTTATTAATTAGACTGAAACAAGAATTTCAGAAATTGTCGCTTAAATGCACATAACAACTATTTAAGAGGAGATTGGGACACTGGCTGTGCTTGTGGTGACTTCCTGCAAGGGCTAGTGCTCCCAGCTTGGAGAAAGTGATAGCCTTCTCCTTTCTACACCTAAAATAGGAGGTTTGCAATCAGTAACAAGTACGTTTGGCTAGGAATGCCCCTGCAGGGTAGATGTTAATCACTGTTTCACTGTGAAATCAGTAGCAAGGATTTAGCCAGGATCTGGGGCAGGGTGCTGTGTGTGATAGCCTGAATCTGTACGGCCAAGGTAATCTGTTTACTGTATGATTTTTAAGTCTAAGGTTTAGCAGTAATGGTTGCTTTTGTCAGTACTTTTACCCCATGCTGTCTTTATTTATTTAATTTCTGTCCACTACAAAGACATTTCTCCCCAACACCATTTCTAAACAATAGAAATAAGGAACTTGACAAGGATGTACATTTGCTTCAACCAGAGTCATGGAGGGATTTTTTAGTCTGAATAGTAATGCATGACTGCTGCTAAAATTTGAGAGACAAGACAATCCTAATTTCTTTTTTTCTTGGAGGTTTTCCTAGAATGATGCATACTTATTTACATAGAAAAAAAATCAAAACCAGGACTGCAGCATTGCATCCAGTTTTTGAACTGTTTTGACACATTTGCTGAGATTTACTAGGTAATTGCACATGCTTGTCTGGCAATTTATAATCCATTATTTTGCACTACAACCTGCATCCTTGAGTTTATTTTATGGCATAGACATAAAGTAAACTAAATGACATCTCCTGGCCTCTCCCTTTTATCTATGGGAATGACCTTCAGTAAGGAGGATCCAAAGGATGTTGTGCATCCATTTTGAGACATATTACTTTTATTAATGTGAATGTTTCTGACTAAATGAGGAAGACAGACTTGGCTTAGGTTGGAATAACAATGCAATTACTTAATAAACCATGTATCATGAGAATCTCTCAGGGTCAGCATTGCATCAAAAGCTGCACTGTTTTGGAATCATCTTTGGGCTTTGGTCTTCTAATATTATCAGCTGAGAAAATTTTCTAAAAATCTGGCTTATTTCTTTGTGTGCTGTGGGTTTCTGCAGTGAAACTGGGATATGTATGAAATACAGCACAAAACTCCCACTCAGTTAAGGGCAAAATTAGTCACACCAAACTGGAAATAGATTAGTACTAACAGAAAGAAACAATTAAGTATTGTATACCATAATTTTGATCTAAATACGGACATTATAGTCCAAATTCTACTTTCTTTCATTTAATCAGAAATCAACAAAACAGCTCTGTGTTATAAGCACTAGAAGTAAAAGGAGAACTGCAGAGAGAAAAATAAAACACACTGGGTAAAAGACCAGGACTACAGCCTGGTTTGCAAGGCATAGAGCAGATTTACATGAAAAATAATTTTTAAAAGCTGAAGGAAGGAGAAGAAAGGGGAAGGAAAGATATGCCTGACCTGCAGGTTAAAATCAGTTTGTGCTGTGAGGTCGGGAACATTGGAATTCTAAGGGTTTGTTTTGCCCACTATTTGGAGTCACTTCATATTTTTGTACTAGAACTGAACTTCTCCAATGATAAACATATTTAGCTCCAGTTATTTGGTTTATCACTAGATGGAGCAGGGGGGAAGCCGTGTGTATTCTCCAGACTCGTGACAACTCAATTGGGAAGCTTCTGTTCCTCCAGTTCCAAGAAACCCGGTTAATTTACTCAACCATTTTTTTCTGGAAAGGTTATATATAGTTGGATGATTCCTGTTACGTAGGGGTTTTCATTTTGTCCTAAATCTTCTTCTGTTTTCATTTTGGCCACTGGTCTATAGAGCTTTGTGATGTATAACAGTACAGATACAAAAAAACCCGCAAAAAACAAAAAACCCACACCAAAAAAACCCAACCAACCAACAAATTATTATATACCAGTTTTTAACTTGTCCTCCACATTGTTTTAATGAAATAATAGTACAGAAAACAGTTATTTAGTGGAAACTGTGCTGTGGGTTTGGTGGTGCAGTGCAACAGTACCACCACACTAAAAGCCTGTTTTTCAGCATGAAGAAATATATTCTGCTCCAAGAGTAAACCTGAGCTTTATCCCTTTAGAACAGTCCTTAGACTGTATGCTGCACATGGCACGATATATGATCTTGTAGGAATGTAGGAAACGGGGCCAATGTTCCCATTTTCAAAAAAAATGGAAAACAGAAAACCAAAGTTTGAAGTTCAGGCTCATAGAAGTGTGGTCAATCTGAAGTAAGATTTATCTAGTGTAAAAACCTAGTGTACTTTTACTGTAGGTCTATGTTCTTTATTTTGTAATTCACATTAATTATTGCCTTATAACAATTTACACAACTCCTTGTCCTGCTGTAACCAACCTTACATGACACCACTTATTTAAAACAAACTTGAAACAAAAGAGTAGCATGTATTACCTCCGACTCCATGTGTTTTTCTTCTCTGCCATTGTCCTTCAATGCCTTTTCAGAATGATCATTGCAGTCTTCTAAAGGACAGATGTATTGATATTTAGTAAGTTCATGTTTAGCTTGCTTTCTTTGAGCAACATTCCTTCTATGAAGACCATTGAAAAATGTCTCGTACAGTGGCAGTTCTGTAAATGTATCATCATCACCTCTGTTATCTGCTTCTTCCTCTCCAGATGAAAAATCATCTGCTTCTCCTGCCTCACAAATATGGAGCTTAGTGTCAGCTTCATGTGATAAAAATTCGAAATCAGAAAATGTGATAGCACTTGGTTTGTGTTTTATGACTCTGATCTCATGACTCCCCTCTGGTTTCTTGTCTGAACTTTTTCCTGTAAGGACTGGTCGTTCTATGCGCATGGGAAGGTTTAAAGTGTCTTCCTTTGGCATGTGCCTTGCAGAACAAGGTAGTTCTTCACTAAGGTGCTTTGTCTCAGAGTGGTTGGTGGCACTGGCATGCCCTGCAGCCATGCCAAGTTGTATGGATGTCTCATTGTGGTCTAATAAGGATGACACAGACAGCAAACTCAGCTCAGGTTCCAGTAAAACATTCTGAAATTCATGTGGACTTGCCTCATTTTCTGTCTTTCTTTGGTATTCTTCATACTTTGCTTCCTTTGGAATCCCCAGGCACTTGGCAGATGTAAGATAAGGTGAGGCCTGTTCTTCTTCATAGATGTTAGTTTCCATTCCAATGGGTTTCATCCATCAGAGATCAAAATTACTTCATTCTTGCTTTTCTTAAGAAACATAAATCTGCATATGTAGCCAGGAAATATATTCTTAGTTTTCCAAAACCATGATCACACAATCATTATTATTCCTGGATTCTCGTACAAAACGTCTGAATCCTCTCAGCTCCTGGGAAAAAAAAAAAAAAAAGATGGCAACGTGCTTGCAGTGGAGTGCATCAGCAAAAGTAATCCGAAACATGAAATTTCCATTTCAAATTTACTTCAGATTTACTTATGCCTGTTCAAAAATATTTTGTGTAAGCAGATTAAATGAATTTAAAACATGAGAACATTGACTTGTTTTACCTTAGAGACTAGAAAAAAAATGGAAAATGCAGAAATGTTTTTTAATTATTGACTTTACGTTGATTATTAACACAACGGTTCAGAATCATTTAAAAGTGATGTTAGATATAACTTGGTTATCTAAACATGCCTCTATATTTTCATTGTCTGTTAAGTCATTGACAACTTTTGCACTGCTCTGATAAAGCTACTAAAATGTCTTAGGGAAGAGCAAGGAACAGAATATAGGAAAATGTCATAGGGAAAAACAATTGACAGAAAAAAAGGATGTCAGTACAATATGATTTTCTATCTCTCAACTTCAGTAAATTGCCAATGCAGTGCAGCAGCTGTCCATTTCCAATAGATTTGAAAAACAAAAGGAGGAGGCTAGAAATAACAGAGAGCTTCAGTAGTACATTGGAGTTGGACATGTTTGCTTTAAATCGGTCTTAACACCCATGCTCACATCTAGGCTGTGCGCCTCCAACACGCTGGGAGAAGGGAGCAGCTGAACAACTGATCTTGCATCACTGAATAGCTTACATTCACCCATACATGCCATTTGCTTCTTGTGACAGATTGAATATTGATAGTATTTATTTTAATGATTGTTTCAGTACTCCATCTGTGAGAAAGCAAAGCAGAACAGAAGCTTTTCAAAATAAAAAGAGAAGCTTAAGCCTTTGATGTATGTGGCAAACCTGTCAGTGATGAGGAAGACGTGTCAGAAGGCAGCACTGTGACTGTCAAAGTGGGAAGCAAGCAAAGTAAGATGCTGGCATGTGATGTGCCTGTCATGCACTCACTTGCCATCAACTGAGCAATGCACACCAGCTAGGCATATTTTAGTGCTGGTTAATGTATATTTTACTGTTAGAGACATACATTTGGTAATAGAAAGAATACTGTTACACATACAGAAAATTTGGATTTATTGTATTGCCTTTGTCGTTTGAACTGCAGCTGTAATAGATGTGAGATGCAGGTATACACCATTTATGTAGACCTCCTCTCAGCTGCTGATAGCTATTTAAACATCAGACATTATTGTAAGCTGTCTAACCTCCTGCTGGAGTCAGTGGAGAGAGAAAAATGCTTCCAAAAGGTAAATGCTCTCACTTATCTTGTTTACCTATTTTGACATGGGATGAGTCTCCCTCCTGGCTTCACTGCCTTATGCAAAAGTATGGAGGATGTCTAGACAAAAAGCTTAGACCAGTCATCCAGCCTTTAGAGGGACAAATAAAGCCAAGAAGAATCTCAGCCCATATCTTTGGTACACACTAATAATAGATTACATTGTCTATGAGTGAATGAGAAACCTACTTCTAAAGCTCTCATTTTTCTCAAGTGCTTTTTCTCAGGTTGCCCATTTACAAGGAATTGGCTTCACTTTCCGAAGTGCTGAACACCCTTGGTTCTCCCTTAACACTGGGAGAACTCATGGAGCACAATGTCTTTGAAAAAACACATTCCCACATTTAGATATAACTAACATTTCACATTATATTTTGTACATTGTGGGCACAGTGAAAAAGCCTCCTGCCATTTCAGGCAAATATTATCCGTGCTTCACTAAGAGCCATCACCTTTGCTTCTGAGTCCCTGGCACCCATCACCCTGGAAGAAGGCATGCTGCTGGCACCCTAACTCCCACCACACAAAGCCAGCCATAACCAAAAAAGATCTGCCTATTCAAGCAGACTCCCCAAAAGGCAGCAAAAGAGCTTTGGCCTGGCTGCCCACATCAGGTGAGAGTGTGGTTGTGTTCACCAGCCATTGCTGCTGGTGGCTGTCCTGTTCCTCATCTGTTCCAGAAGAAGTAGCAGTGGTAAGGTCTCCATGTCTCCCCCAGAGACTCTCTTTCCTGGTCTTCACCCCTTCCTATTGTCACTCTTCCTTCCCATCCTTGGCCTGTTCACTGGACTCTCTTTAGGTTTGGTAATGCTGCCAAGCAGACTCTGCTGTGGTGACATCTAAGGCAATACATCTTTGCTGTAACAAGCCCAACATTTAGCAAAAAATGCTCCAGAAGCAGTTACAGAAATTCCCAGGATTACAGGATGGGTCACGTTGGAGGGGGTCACAGTGGGTCATATGGTGCAGCCTCCCTGCTCAACCAGGGCTCTCCTGGAGCACATGGCACAGGTTTGCACCCAGACACCTCTTGAATGTCTCCAGTGAGGGAGGCTCCACAAGCTCTCTGTGCAATCTGTTCTAGTCACTCACACAATAAAGAAGTTCTTCCCCATATTTAGGTGGAACTTCCTGTGCATCTGTTTCTTCCCTGTACATCAAATTCTGCAGTAGGCATGCACGGGATAAGTGAATATTTTTTCATTCTAGTACTTTAGAATGGTGCTTTAGACTCCAAAACATACCAGCAAAAGTTTGTATTTTTCATTATGTCTCCATATATCTCTATATTCCTCTATATAACATTTAAAATCAGTACCTGACTTCCTTTGAAATTTTGCTAAGTTATTTCTCTCAAATGAGTTTTGGTTTTTACAGGATGTTGTGTAAAGTTGTAATTTTTGCAGTTTAATTGCAAAAATCATGGAAGAGTTTTTCTGTTTACTAGATTTGCTTACTCTATTGTACTCTTTATTTTTCCTGAGATGAGACTGGAACAAATCAAGTATGCAAAAGCAGACTGGTTTTGTGCAAGCATGGCAAGAAATCTCTGAGGAGGAAGTCGTGAGAAGAGAGAATGTCAGTTTACCCTTGTTCGTCCTGTGGAACATGTCTCTTTGCTCAATCTAGCAGTGACCAGAAAAAAAACCCCACACTTTTATGTATAATATTAAATTCCATATTTCATAAAGAGTTATACATAGATGTTTCTAGCTCCTAAAAATGGAACATTCTTGGCAAAGCAGAGAATTTGGAAATCCTGCCCATAGCAAATTGTGTAACTCAGAGTGAGCTGAACATTCAGAGCTAAATCTGCACATCATAAAAGTCCTGCAAAATAATGCAATTCTCACCACAATGCCGAATGCATGCACATACGAGTTCTGAAAGCTAATAATCTTTCTGGAAAAGGTCTTCAAGGCTTTACAAATAGGGAAATTACTTTCTTATGCATACATAATTCTAAATATATTCTGTAGCATTAGCTCTACTGGTAGACACCAGTGTAGGTAAGGATGTGGAATAATGAAAGTATCTTGTGCATATATGTGGGCTTTTCAACTAAAAAGGGAAATGCAGGGCTACCACAGCCAACTGTCCAAGCAAAGCTGACTCCAAATAGCTGTAGCAAGAGCAAAAAATTTAAAAAGCAACACACAGGATTTTTTTAAAATGTGAAATGCATATCTGACTGTAGCAACTTCAACTGTTTACACACATGAGTTTAAAAGTTACAACTATAATTTTATTTATTAACAAAAACTCCTTACAAATCAGCAGTGAATTAGTACAGTTTTGTGGTATAGCTAGTGACATGCTATGGAAGATAAGTTCTCATATGGTCTGGCACAAGCAAATGTGTATCTGCAGCCTCACAGATTAACTTCTGTGTATCATGCTTTATTGGCTTGATTCCTCTGTGCCCAAAATCAAATTATTATGATTTATTTCATAGGCTTACTCTAACAGCAAGTCACCTAAACCAACTTTTCAAACATGGCTTAAATTAGTGCATTTCAATACCCATTATGTATTTTGGCATTATACAGCATGTGAATGTGTGGAATTTTCTTACTTTAAATTCAATAATTTAAACTTGAACTGACATAGTAAACCAGCAAATCAAGTCCTGGTCATGGCTGGAACAGTATACCACTCATCTAAAATAAAAAGTTTATAGCTCTCACCCCCTACTGCATTTGTTTCCCTTTCACAATGACTTTGCTTAGTATTTCCCATTGACTTAAATAGTCTTCCCCTGAAAAATTAAGCAAACAAGCCAAGAGAATGTGAGACACATAGACGAAGAGAAAATTAGGAGATTTGAATTCTTTTTCTGATGATAATTTTACCTGTTTTGCAAGGTAACCCCATATTTTTCAATTCAGCTAATTTCCATAAGCGTAACAACAGGAACTGAGTGAGTAGCCAAAAAATCCTCCAAGCATTGGGGCAGAACAGAAAAAGAAGTGAGCAGATCCTCAACAAAAGACATTTCAACTTGCTTGCTGCACAAGAACTCTGTCAACAGAAGTATGTGTGAGAACCCCTGAGGCAAAACCAGCCTTCTGCAAGCATTGGCCAAATTATTCACAGAAAAAGACAGAAAAAAAGGAGAGTGAAGGAAAAAAATAAAAAGAGAGAGTAAAAGCATGCTTCATAGGAACACCAGGCAGTTCTAAAAATACAGCATGACCTCATTCTTCACATTATGCCAGACCTTAACATTGTACTTTGCTTTATCACCTGGAGCACCTGGAGTCAGGTTCCCACTGCTCGAGTTTGGATACTGTCAGATTTTGAAAAGGTAGGCTGTGAAATGCCTTTTGATGTAGTATAAAGCCGGTGTAAAGGAGTACCAAAATTAGCTTTCCATGTCACTTGCAAATTCTAATTATTTTTTGCCTATGTTTTCTCAAGACCTACATTTGCTGCCAAAGCTTTACAAGTCTTCCCTTTTATATATATTAATAGAATCATAGCTTGCAGACAGACTTCTGCATATGCTGCAAAATGTAGCTGTAGTGCAAGTTACTGGACACACGAGTTTCTGAGTGTGATTATAAATCAGTTATTTGGAAATCTAGCCTGGAAAGGAAAAGGATGTATTGTCAGTGGAAATATGGGGTGAGAAGTCTCTGAGTTATAGTTTAATTTTGGAAGTGTTTTCCTATATTGCTTTTGATTAGAGCAAACAGCAAAAATGGAAAAGCTGCAATACCCTTCTGCTCCTGTAATGGATGTATTCATGTACCCATGCTCATAGCTGTAGATTACATTTTTCACCTTGAGATATCCAGGCACAGATGCTGCCAAATCTGCGTCCATCCTGACTCATTTCAGTGAGTGAAGGGGGCAGCACTGTGATGCTGATTCCTCTCACACCTCATGCACCTGATTGCCTTCACTGAAGTTAAGCAGTATTTTATTCAGCAAAGAATTTGGCATAGTTATGAATGAGTCAGTCAGCAAATGAAGCCACATCTTGAGGCAACCATTTTTCAGGAATTACTTTATGTGACAGTTTAGTGAGGCTTGTCTCAATTCCGAAGTGTTTATTATCCCAGGACAGCTGCACTACCAGGCCTGTCCTTTAGCTTTGCCACAACTGCCCCCACTTCCACTGTGTCAGAGGCTCATTTTACATTGCCAAGGAAAGTAAAATATCTTATCAAATGCAATAAACTGCAATGATAAAGAGACACTTTGTTAATTTAATTGTGCTTACATTTATGCTTGCCTTAGGTGCAACTGTTGGTGGCAGATGTGCTGTTTTCCAAGCACCCTCTCAACAAACGCAGCA
Source organism: Ptilonorhynchus violaceus (assembly GCA_013397565.1). NCBI lineage: Eukaryota > Metazoa > Chordata > Aves > Passeriformes > Ptilonorhynchidae > Ptilonorhynchus > Ptilonorhynchus violaceus. The sequence continues at coordinate 120,628 of VZRJ01008539.1, forward strand.
GTGTCAGCAATTTATTTACAGCTGGACCTACTTGCAGTATGTAGGAGGAAAGACTGCTACAAGAGGAATCATTGACACATCTCGTGCTATTAGCTGAGCCTGAGGCTGAGTTTAATCCGGTTGAGGCACTAACATCCTGGCAGTGTGCTGACTCCATTGCATTTCTGTCTAAAACATCATTTTCAACGGCACTGTCGTTGTCACCTTACATCATGTGGTAATTGTAAATAAAGTGAGAAAATACCCCCTGCAGTACAACTATTGCCCTTTCTAAGACCCTGGGCAAGGTTTAGTTCTACTTAGTTTACATAAAGTGGACCCTGATTTTGCAAATCTTTTTGCTCTGTGCAGGCCATGAATAGCATGATTACAATCCTGAGCAAAACTAAACGGCAGGAATGTGTGAGCAGCAGTACAGTGAAGGACTAGACATGATTCTTCACACTTGGGAAAGTCTCATGCTTCTTGCATACGTGATTACATTCTCTCAAAAGAAGGTATCAAAAAGGAGTTGGATATGAATGGGGAACTGAGGGCATGTGTCTTTCACTATGTCCCTGAAAACATGAATGAAGTATCTTCAAAGAATAAGATCTGTCTTTCCCTCTGCCAATATTTTAGCATTGCATTCTATGTGTTGCTTTTGTGTTCCCTGTTCTGCCTCACGTATTTTGTCTTACATGTATGAAATGTATCATCAATCTCTTGATGAGACATTGGCCAGAGGTTGTTTGAGTACCTGCTTTTAGAAGGCAATTTTGAGTGATTTAAGATTACACTCTGAAATACTTGAGAAATTAAACCCGACGTGAAGATATTGCCCTAGAATACTTTGGCTTTGTTTTTATATGGGTGGTGCAATCAACATGGATCAGGAAAAGCAGCCAGCCATACACAGGCACTGTTCATAAACACAGGCTCCAAAATGAACCAACACCTGATAAATATTTTAAAAATAAATAATGCTGTAAAAATTACACCGGTTAAACCACACAGGAAAAAAAGTCTGTGTCCCTTAGGTTGAGGATCTTGACATTGGTAAGATCCCAGGTCTTTATCTAAGGTGTCAGTCTAAACCAAAGTCAGGAAACAACCTTTCTGCAAGCAAAGACACACAGGTATGAGCTGCTTCTCCCTCTAATTTAAACACTACCACTGTTCCTTCGGCCTGTAAAGTGAATTCTGTTATGAATGTTCAGGGATGCTCAATGGACTGTTTGGAAATTAATCTTCATTTTGCACAAGTGGAAAGGCACTGGAAGGACCAATTTTTTTTCATATTGGAGGATGTCTGTGATTATATGGATGGCATAATGGTTGTATTTGCATATTTTCATTTTTAGGCTCCTGAAAGAGAAATTACATAAGACAACCGCTTCTCCCTCTGCAAGTTAGGTAAATAACAAGCAGCTTGCGTTTTTTTTCTATTTAGTTCTCTATTGAAAATTGTTTATCAGCATAAAATTTTCCTTTACAACAGCCTGCAAGTGTCTTCCAAAATTGCACACATGCCCCTGAGAAATCTCTGCTGAATGTGTGACTCACTAGGAGCCAAAGGCACTGGATGAAAGCAGTTATTTTGGCATTTCACAGGGTCAGAAGCTGGTGTGGTCTGTTTATGTATGGTTCCTAACGCCTTAAAATGAAAGAAATTAAGTTCTTTAAATTTATTTCCCTCTCTGAAAAACTTATCACTGCCTCGGATGCCTTCATGAGAAAGTGTCAGTTCATGTTAATTTCACTTTTAACCATTATTATTCACAACCTGCATGTAAAGAATTGGCTGCTTGCATCTACTATGACCACACAGCCAGTAGGAGAGATGTAAGCTGGAATCAAAGTTTCTTTATCACTAAAGCCTTGTTTTAATCACATTGCATCTTCCATCTTTAAAAAATGTTTTATTTACTAATTTTCATGATTGAATTTACACAAAGAACATAAGAGACAGAGGCTTCACCAGGCATCATGACTGAAGATCAGTACTTGTTTTAATAGGCTGAACTCTTCTTGTTAATGCTCTTTATAGAAGAGAGTTGCATTCATTAGAAGTGTGTGCCCTTTTTGCCCTGAACTGGGTTCTCCTGAATAGGGATAAACCAGTGATCTTAAGCAAACCACTACACCCCTCCAAGCTCTTGATTTTCCCATAATCTATTAAATTCACCCAACAGCTCCAACACCCTTCAGTAACTCTTCAGTGCCCTGCTTCTGCTTCAAGCTTCCTTTAGAGCAACAAGTTAAATTTCAAGTCCTGGTCCTGATCTTCAAAGTAATTTTGACGCCTTGACTCTTGCTTCAGCACTCTCTGTCCTTGCCACCTGTGGCCATGGCCACTAAAGTGATGGAAGCCTGGTGCAGAGATGCCCCAGCAGCCACTAGGAGCTACTACACTCATCTCAGAAGAAACCACATAAAAATACATCTCTCTTGCTGTTTTCTGAGCAAAGTTTAAAGAGAAAAATAACGCTCAGGGCATTGGTGTTTGGGATAAGAACCGTCTCAGCTGGTCTGAAACCAGCCAGTCTGGGGAGTGGGAAGCAGCCGGACCCCTGTAGCTTCTGAACCCTGCACAAGTTCATTAATCCTGCCTACAAAACTCCATTGTTTCTGACACCTGAACCAGCTGGCTGAATACCAGCTGAAGGAAAAGTAGGGGAAAATTCAATTGCCTAAACATAGGCTTCTAGTGCCCTTTGAGACATCCTAAAGTATCCCACTTGGCCTTCAGCTGCCAGCTCAGAGAGGTGCGAATCTCCTCCAAGGCCTCTGTCATACCTACTGTGTGGATGTTGTGGGACAGCCGGGCACTCAGGGGCAGTGCTAGGCACCTGCAGGTAGGCACTTGTTCAGGCAAATGAATTGTACCTTCAGATTCCTTAGTAGGCTATTCACAGAATTTAACTTCAGGCACCTAATTTGGATGACTAACTTAGGAGTCTTAGTTAAGAGCCTTAATCTCTCCTTTCCCTATATCAAAACCTTCCATTCTTAATGTATGCACCTCAATTCAGCTGGCATAAGTACTGTAATGCTTCCCAAAAAAAGGTGTGTGTTAATCTCCTGGTTAAGCAAAGAAGCTGCTGTAGGAAGCCAAATTGATAAAAATTGCCAGCAGCTCCCTGCTGCTTAAGGACCTGTTTCTGTTCTCCAGTACATCATTATGGAAACTTTCAAGGCTAGATCAGAACATACTCAGAAAACAAACAAGAACAAGTGCTTTAGTGCCACATTTGTGGCACTTCAGCTCCCTGGGTTGGTACTCCTATCAGTCTTATAAAGTTTCTGCAGTGTTTTGGCAACATGCTACATTTTTCAGTTGAAATACACTGCTTAATGCAAGACTAGTAAACAGCTTGAATAGGCAGGGCTTTGATTTATGAACTGCATCAATATGGTAATGAGCACGTTGGCTGGGCAATTAGTTTTAAATAGCATAAGCTCACACCAGCTCTTGTTATTATGAGTACAAAGGTTTGTCAGAGTACCTCTGAGTTCAGTATTTCAGAATCCTCTGGTGTCTTTATGCCTATTAGACCAGAACTGCATCAAATTAAAGCCTCTGCTACACCTTCTGAATCTAATACCAGCAAACCATGTGTATGAAAATATCAGCAGTAAATAGATTAAATAGATGCATCTATTTAAAATGCTACTTTGCATGCTTTCTTTTTTTCCAGTCCAAGATGGGCTTTGATCTCCAGCAATGTCTTTATCACCCTCTCTAATCAGTGTCTGTAATGAATGCTAAAGAAATGGTGACCCTACAATAAATGTCAATTACACAAGGGCACCTCCTCCTCTCAAGACCTGCTGGGTCCATGAGATATAAATGGCAGCAAGGGAGGACTCTGTCAGCCTCAATGAAGATCAGTTATTTCAGAGGGAGCAAAAGTTATTTTGAAGAAACCTCCCGTGATCCCTATCTGTATGTGCAATAAGGCCAAAATTAATCTCGCTCAAACAGTTTTGGTCAAGCAATATATTTTGGTACAAGAACTCCTCCCTCAAAAGCCAACACATTTTTGATGGATAACCCATGTATTTTTGTTTAATCCAAAAAAAACCCCAAAACCCCACTACTACCACCAACAAAAAACCAAACGAAAAAGATTATTTGTGTTGGGAGATATTTATTATTTTTGATTAATCTACTTAATTTTCAGAGCTGTCAGAAGAAAGAAGTGTTCAAGGATAAAGTGCTCAAATTAATACTTCAGCCTTTCTGTCTCTTTCTTCCCCATATGATTTTTAAATTATATTACTAGGCATTCAGTTAATTTGACAGGCTCTTACAGTTCTTTCAAATTCTTCTTTTTGGGGGGGTGAGTTTTGTTTTGTATTTTTTCCCAGATATACCAGGCAAAGGCAAAACACCCAGCAATACTTAATGACAGCTTCTTTAGAGATGCTCAAAGTTTTATTTAGGTACAAAACGGAATGTTTCCTGAGACAAGGTGCATATTTGAATAGCTATTTTGAACAAATTCCATTTGCCTTTCTGCTTTTAGGTTATTTCTTCCCCTGTTATTTGAGATCTTCCAATAATTAGTTACATTCATCTGTTTTCCAGTTTCAGTTCTTAAATCCCAGATTTCTACTTCATGTGACTTCTTGATGTGCTTGCTAAATTAAAGAGATTTATGGTATCAGATGTTCTCTTCCCCATATAAGGAGTCACTTTTTATCAAATAACAGCTCTCCTTTTTGGATAAATTCAAACAAACATTTCAAGTGGTTTAACAAATGTAGTCTAAAAATTTCTGAACTAGCTGTAAGCTTACTGGCCTGGGTCTCACAAATAATGGGGCAGGGGAGCTGATGTGCTGTGGTACACCTTTTTTTTTTTTGTGGTGTCCAAAGAGTTAACTCAGGTCTTTACGTGATACCTTCAATAACTGTATACCAAGTTCAGAGGTCATTTTTGAAGCTGTTCCCTGGAGTCTTCGTAAGTTTGATTTCTTATCCTATAGATTTATTTTGTGAGGCTTCCTCAGATTTTCTCTACCCTTGACAGCTTTCCTTTATGCAGAATGAAACTGCTTGGGGTGTTTCCACATGACTTTGTGGCAAAGAAGTGGCAAATAAGCATCTCATAATGGAAAACTATGCAGTCCACTAGTAGATGCTCCCAGAAATTTAAGGGGTCTGCTACACCTGAAGAGTAGTCCACAAATAAAGAATGAGCTGGATTTTTTTTTCCCCCCAAAAGTTATTTGGAGTAGAAAAAAATACCTGAAACTCTCTCTTTGTATACAGACTAAGAGCTATATGAAGCAAAAGTGCAGGGAAATTATTTCTTCAGTTTTTCTACTTTCCCTTTCCTATATAAGACATTTCTTTCCAACCTTTAAAAATAAAAACAAAAGATAAGTAGAAATCTTAATCAAAGGGGATGTCAATTGCCTGGCAGGATGAAGCTCACACGCAACATGAAATTCAATTAATCTGATTTCCATGGAAACACACTATTGATGCAAATTCTGTTACAGAGTCCCTTAAACAAGCAGAATGGTTAGGTCCAGGTTCTGCGCAGCATACAAGATTTAAATCAAATGATCAACACCCTCCTCTGGCCAGGCAAGGGCCTCTGCAACTTTATTCAAATAAATAAATCTCTGACATAAATGGTGTCTTTCACCCTATTTTTTATGAGTACAAAGTGTTGTGTTAATGTAAGAGAGATTTTCTTTCCTCTGGAATGCTGTAGCTAAGTCATTAATTCAGATATCAGAGAGGAGCAAAATTAGTCAGTTATTTCCCCTTGAGACAAGAAAAAAACCCCAACTAGTTGCTTTGACTGAGATTTAGAAGTGCCAGAAAGTCAGTTTCAGTCTTCTTTCATTAAAAATGTGAGCGTATTCATCTGGTACATATTGCACATACTTCTATAGAGAACCTGTTACGCCTGAGGGTGCCTGCACCACCCTAGTGTGAGTTAAAGATCAGCTTTTCATGGGTATGAAGCTTGGTTACCGTAAATCATAGCAAACTGAAGTGTTGGTGTATATTTGTCATGCTAGATATAGAATCTTATTTTAACAATGAGGAATAATCACCACATTGGTAATATTTAGTTAAAGACTATAAAAAGAAGTAAATATTTGACAGTTTTATTGCCTCTCTGCTCAAATAAATTGTAGAACAAATGCTCTAAATTTATGCCCTCAGTGCCTTCCTACCCTAAAGCTCCATATAGTTTAAGGCCAAAGTTTTTGATGTTTTCTTCACTAAATATCTAAGAAGGCTTGATCTTCAAAAAGCCACAGGCCTTTCCTTTTGTAAACTGTCAGCCACTTCTAAACTTTGCCTCTCCAAGGGGAAAATTTGTGTAGCAATAAACATTCTGATTTCAAAAATTCGAGCTCTTTCTGGCTGTTTTTAAATACATGTTTTAGTCCCCACTGTTCTTAAGAGAAGCTTAAAAATGGTAAGAGACTGTAACTAATGCAACTTTGGCTCCCCAAGCTGGAGTGATGACAGGGCAAAGCAGCTGTATGAAATACAGACTTCCCTGCACACCTCATCCAGGCATAAATTGCAAACCACCCACGGCAGGCAGAGTGGCCATGACAAGAAACTAGCAATGTCACCACCTCTGGCCACCCACACCAGGGCACTTACTGCTGGCAGGTTTCTTGCTGCCACCTCTCTCTTTCTTTAAACTGCAGTAAATGAACAGTTTTTATGCTTTTTGCTGGTGGGGGAACATGGAATCAGTCTCATTCATCTTTCATCACCGCAAGGTATGTGAACACATGGCAGTGCCTGCAGCCCCAAAGGCACCATGTATTATTAGCCATAGGGCTGCGCTGCTTTAGTCAAACCCTGCTTCGCAAGATGATGCCCAGAAGTGGTGAAAAGCAGTGTTACTCTGAGTTTTTCCTGGGGAAAAATAGAGCCCCATGTAGAAACAACACAAAGGATGCAGAGTAAGGGGAAAATTAGCTGTGCCACTTCCCAAAAAAAGATATCCTCAGGGTTTTAACAAGCCCTGGAAAAACCACGCTCTGAGTTCAATAAATAGGCTGCATGATAACAAATAAATGGATAAATGAAGATTTGTATTAATTTAAAGTTTCAGTTGCTTTAGTAGATGAAAATTAACTACCTTGATCAGGGTCAGATTGTGTACAAATATACAGAAAATTATAACACCTCTCTTAAATTGCTTATATTCTCAATTTAATGTACTTATTAATCTTTTTCCATTGCATTTTAATGTATTATCTTTATGTTCTAAAAAAGTAACATCTCATACTCTAATGGAATATTGGCACATATGCAAGTACTCAGGCAAGGATTCTGCTTATTAGACAACCTGGGATGTACTCCCCATGTGTTTGTTGTAACGCACTGCTGTCATCCCTTTAAATCATCGGGAAGGCTGTCATGAATTTAGATTTCTAGGAGATTTCCTTGCAGTGAGAGATTGACAAGTATCAGACTGAGAGCTGCCGACTCACCTTCACCTTGTTCCCACTGAAAATGTATATTACCACATAGTTTTTAGTTACTTGTCCCTACCGTTCTGTAGCCTGTGGTTTCCTGCTGCACCCTGCCCATGAGACAGGCAACCAAGGACATGGCAATACACGAAGGGCAATGGTGGAACAAGACATGTTAGTCTTTGACTGCGTGCTGTGATAAGTAATTAACGTTGCTTCTGAGTGAGTTATTGACATCTAGTCGTGTGGTTTTGCAAAAGGTTAAGTTTCCCTTTAATCTGAATGCAGCACCTACCTGGCAGCATCAAATTTTTAGTAAATTCTTGTCATAGATAACCTTCAGCTAAGTAAAGAAATGTTGACTTGCATAAACAATTCCAAAGATATTTGAAAGTACCCTAAACAAACACCATACCCATGAGTGTACAGGCAAGTAGAAGGATTTTATGAGCTTCTACCTGAGATACTATTGAGTTTCCTCTTCTCAGAGCAGAATGCCATGCTGTGGGTTTACTGCTACAAAGCCCCTTCACCACACTCCATTTCCCTATATGATGTAGGTATATGGGAAAGCAGCAGTGTCCACCATTCATTTTCACCAACCAAATGAAGTGTCCAGACTGAAGACAGTGTCAGTATTCTGGGTGTCCAAAATAACTCTTCCAGTTACTGAAATTCAGTTATAGTCCATTCAGTTATGAACCTCAGCCTATGCAAGTAAGATAAAACACTGGGACTACTAACTTCCAGGATTTGTTGTGGGAGAGTTTTTATGTAGTGGTGTCAGTCAAATACTGCATGTGAAAGATATACTTCAGGGAGAGTTTAAATGCTACTGTAGAAATGCCTACCAAACTGTGAAAGTCCTGTTTTAAGGGGTATTAAAAAGACAACTAGGAAGGTTCCCTCAAGCCTGTGTACTTTGTTCATAGATGGCCATGACAATTAGTCTAGATGCTCTTTGTCAAATACCATGTTATCTCAAATTAACATTTGTGTGGCGAGATTTCTGTTTAATTTGATAGGTACTTAAAGGATAGGTAATTAAAGAAATAAAATTATACTAATTTCAAGATTTTTGAAGTCTCCTTTTCCACTTGCTTCAAGAAAACTTCATAGCTTTACTTTGCGCAGCATCTTCCGTACGGGGGTGTGCTTCACTACTGCATATTTGAGGAGCTTATGACAAACAGGAGTGTACACAACTGAAGATAAGTAGTCACATGTTTTGTGACTGTTATGAATTCAGGAATGCTGAGTGCCTCAGTCTGTAAGAGCTGGTATGAAACTTAGGAATTTCAAAACACATGGTGCTCCTACATTTCACCATGAACAGTGGCTAAATTAAATTGATTCAACCTTTTTCCCTCTCTCAAAAGCTATGTGACAAATCCACTCCTCATAGAAGTGCAGAGGAGTTTAGAAATCTGACAGAAGTGTCTCTGGCCTGCAGAGCTGGCTGGGACAGCAGAGAGAAACTGTCCTCTAGAGATGCAGAGAAACCCCTTCAGGTTCCCTGTGTGCTCATTTGTCCTATTTATGTCACACACCTTGGTGCTCCTGTTGCTTCTGTTCTCTTGGTGGGTGCTCTGCAGTGAATTAGGACGGGACTCTCCTTGTAGTCCTGGTTGGGCAGGCAGGAGAGAGCTGCCCCATGGTCCATGACATCCCACCGGCTCCAGAAACAGCTATCTGGGCATCCCACAGCCAGGCAGGAGGCAGCCCAGGCAGACCTGCCTTCTGGCAAGCCAAGCTGCTTGACTCTGGAGGTGCTTGGAGCGTGCATTTGTGAGCTTGCTGAACATGAGCAGCATCTGTTATTAGACCTTTTGTGTCTCTGTCTTGACATGCAAAGTGAGCAAAAAGTCTAAAGGAAAGGACCTGACGAGCAGAATTTTCTAATACATAGAGAGAGGGGTTTGGGGACTGAAATGAAGGCTTGCTGGAAGTGCCTTAGATTTAGAGTAAAAGTTGCTAGTTTTGAGCTATATGTTACTTGGAGTGATCTGGCACCTTACTGGCACTGCTCAGAGAATGGGTGAGCTCATGCTCTACAATTACGTAAGGAACGATAACTCAGCCCAGATTAGAAAGACTATGAGCCTCAGTGTCACAAATAAACTGCAAAAGATAGATAAGTGGGATCAAGGAGCAGGGCCTGGGACTCTCCAGGGGGGTTTTTCTCACAACAGGCCAAAGACCCTGGTACTATCTTTTTCACTGGGTTTTGCCCTGTAAATCTCTCCCTTTCAGAGGAGTGTTTGTTGCTGGCAGGAGGATTGTGCCATGCCAGAGTATGTTGCAGCCTGGTGGCTGATGGACTTTCCTGAAAAGTATGAGCAGTGTTTCAGACAGTGGATCTAGAAAGTCACTATTCCAGCTCCTGGGCAATGAGAAGCCTCTTCTGCTGCTGCCAGGAGAGCATCTTCTCTTCTGAGTTCATGAATCCATCTACCATAAATGTCATTAGGCAGAAAATCTGCTCCCAGGAAAGAATGTCCTGCTTTATTCCCAGCCTGGGCTGCTCTAAGCACGGGTCACCATGTGGGTCTTTCCATGGGATGGGGGCAGGTGGGCCAAAGCACCGATTGCCACAGGCCCCAAGTCTTTCCACTACCCACACCTGAGTTTCCATGGCAGGCAAGGGAGTAGGTCTGTTTTCAGATGTAAACCAGAACGGAAGCCAACACATAGGCAGCATTGGTGATCAGGGATCAGGGATCATTGATACCAGGGATCAAAAGCAAGGGCATGTAGAAGCTGAGTTAATTGGTGCTTAAAGCACTTAAAGCAAAAATTCAGCAATGAAGATCTGATGCAAAATTGACTCAGAAGCAGCACACTAGATTTAGCTGGCATACATAGGGACCTTCCCTATTGCAGGGAGCAAAACATTTGTCAATGCCAGAGGGCTGTTATAACAGAAGAGTTGCTTTAGCCCCAAAATGGTGTTTTCTAACAATGCTCTGCCTCCCAATAAGGGAACACCAAAGCTGACTCAGAGAACTCTGAGCTGAGACTCTGCCCAGAGGAATAATATGAATCATCTAAACCACTCTCACAGCTCCCTCTGTCAATTTACTAAAAGCATCATATCTGCAGTTGGATCTGTGGCTTAGAAAATGTGGCCTAAGGCAGGATTTTTTTTTGCTGCTATGTCAATACATTAAAAGATCCAGAATGTGTTTAATAGTAGGCTTATGGGGATTAAAAAATATCACTAGAATTCTCAAAATATTGTTTTTGCTTTCTCCGGATAACATCTACAGAAAGACATGCTTCACACAACATGATTTTAAAGTGATGAAATCTCTGCTTCTTCACTGCCTCTTTCCATGACTCCTCCTTCGGCTCAAAGGAGTTGTGCCAATATAAAAAAATGTTATGTATATTGTGGTGGAGCCAGGGCACTGCATAAAGAACCTCTTCTTTACTGTGTGAAGTGCAGTAAATTCACAGAAATGAGTCTCTGCTCAAGGAACCCACAGCCCATAACTCTGAACATGGCACAGCACAAAGAACCATGGAAAGCACAAATGACCATGCAGAAGGCAGATGGTGATGGGCATGTATAAACACAAATGTTGGCCAGAGAGCCCCTAGAGACTCATGAAGCTGGTTGAAGGCTGTAGAAATACCAATACATCACAGAATGCTAATTTTACGGTCACATCAGGGATAATTTTTAAAAAGCATTAAAGAAAACCCCATAAAAGCACTACCGAGTTGTGCCTAAGTACTAAAAAGACATGAGGATGTGCTAGGGGGTTTGGCCATTCTAAATTCAGGTGGAATCAAGAAGCAAAGAATAGTTTAAAAATATAGATGAAAATATTTTCAGTGATCTTATGGGAAGACCATTTAGCTAGTTGCTGCCTTAAGCTTCTTTATACAGTTTTGACTTAGGTGAGATTTGGATTGTTTCACTCATTCAGACTACTTCAGCCACCTAAATAAAGTATCTGTAAAATGTTGATAGGTCAATGCAATCCCACAGTTTTCTATTGTGTATTTAGTATTGTTCTCTCTTCTAAGTGGATTTTCAGTCTATTTTGAAGATTAACAAATAATTTATTCTCAGTCAGAAATTAATTAAGCCCCATTCATTCAAATGAAGATAATTCCAGCTATTCAAGGACATTTTCTATGTCAGTGCCTCTTTTCCAAGATTCCATAAAGTACTCAACAAAATAAATATCACAATTACGGGGGGAAAGACCACGTAGGAAACAAAAAGAAGAGGGATATGTGTATAATTTCTAGAATGTTTTGCACTTTAAAACTTCTGGAATTAAATTTTACATCAAATTTAAAGGCAAAAACCTGTACATTTTACACTTTATTTGATGTAATATGTTACTAGAAACAGGATTGAATTTTACCCTCAGAGCACCCTATGAAGTAATTTTCAGTTCATCACCATGTTTATGCTTAAAAAAAGTTATTGGAAAACTGCTTTCAAGAGAGAAGCAGCTTGTTTTGACAAAAGAAGTCCTCAACAAACTTCTTTTACTGACTTAATACAAAGCAGTTTCCTGAGTGAAATAAGCTATATGGTCTAACAGAACTCTTTGCTATAATATCTGAATCTAGAATCTCCTCCATGAGAGATCTCTTGGTCAGAGATATGATTTTTCTCCATTAACTACTCAGCTCTTATTTACTGTAGCTACTAAAGACAGTTCTTCAGATGATACCACACCAAAGAGCAACAACAACAACAACAACAACAACAAAGGATTAAATGCAGTTGGTGGTTCGCTCCAAATGACTGGTTGAATCAGAGCAAAACAGATTGCTGAGGTGTGTCTTCTGCTGAGGCTCACACAATCTTGGTTTGGCGTTTTTATGCCTTGACTGTCTTGTTGTATTTTGTTAAAGTTGATGAATACAACTAGATTCTATAGATATATCGTCTAATAAAAAAATCCATAGCAATACTCTGAACTTTCTGTAAAAAAGTGTCATTGCTGCGTTATTCATTTTATTGACTAGTGCACACAGGGAATTAATCAATTTGAGCTGCAAAATAAAATTAAATGTAGTAGGGTTTTTAGCATAGCTAAAATATTTGGCTGAGGAAAGATGTGAGGAGATGGGATGGAATAAAAATTAAAGCTACTCAAAAGCTATTTATTAAAAAAAATGTTATTTTCACAGAACTGTGAGAAAAATGATTCCCTACCAACCCAAACCATTATAATAGGTCAAATACTCTAGTTCCTCTTTTTTTAAAAAATTAATTTAGGGAAGCATTTTGCCAGCATTAATAAAATGCCTTTTCTGAAATACCAGAAACTAATTTTAGAAGAAAGCATTTTTTAATATGAATTCTTTCAGGAATTCCTGTTTTGGAGAAATTAACAAAGTTGTTCCCATCCCAAGCTGCAGCAAACTATACTTTGAAATGTTAAAATGTCTTTGAAGATATAATCTATGATTTCTGCTATGCACTGGTCCAAACCCTAGAGAAAATAGTCTCTGCTCTAGGAAATTAACATAAATTGTCAAAATTGATAAAGAAGCACTAATAACATAATTTAAAAAATTATTTCCATCACAGATACTGGATGAAAAAAACTGAGGCTGGTAGACGACAATTTCAGTTTTACTTAAGCTGTCTTGGGGTAGAAGTGTCAAGAAAAGCCTCAGAGAAGACAAAACTGTTGCGTTTGTGGAGTTTGGGTGGCTACAATTATGACTCCTGGGAAAAATCTTTCATGCAACCGCAACCATTACCTATGAAAAAATTCCAGGAGCCTAAGCGAAGATTTACTCCATAATCCAAGCTTGGAAATGGGGCCTGTTAGGCACAGTCTGTGTGACCAGTTTTCACTGTTTTCCTCAAAATGATCTGCGTGTTAGAATAGTTTGTCTCTCTCCAGGGATAGCACAAGGAGCTTAGATGACCACTACAGATGGGTTATTTTTGCTGCCCAGTTGAATCTCACCAGGGCAGTCCAGCCCAAAACCACACGTTCCACCATGAGAGACCAGAACTGATCTCCTGGGAGCATTTGGTTTAGCTTGTCACATCTCCATTGCCAGAGGGGACCAGCACAGTCCTCCGAGGAGCTATGGCAAGCAATCAACATCTCGGTACTTCAGCAGGGACCTTTGAAGGATGTAGCAGTTCTAGGTATGCCCCATCCCCAATTAATCTACAGATGCTGTAGTCTTGGGATTAGTCTATCAAACTTGTTAATAGGATGTTTGCCATCAAAAAAAAAATAAATGGGCAAAGCGTACACAGCAATATTGGCAGAAAGAACTGCTGCCTGACTCATTATTTTCTCACACTTCTGGTGGAGTAAATAAATCAACTCTGAACATTGTTTAGGAAACTTGAAACATTGGTGTAGACTGCTTAAAATAACTTGCTTATTGATGACCTATAAATCCAGCTTAAATCTCCCATTAACCTTTTCTCTGAGTAGCTTTTTCATTAGCAGATGATCAAGTGATTGGAAATGGCTGAAAATGAAGCTGCTCAGCTTGCAAAGGGGCAGACCAATGTCCCTGTTGCCGCCACAGTTCCTGATATTTTTCACAGTTGGAGGCACCAGCTGAAATTGGGCCATTTCCTGCACAAGCTGATTCAAAAACTTAAACTCAAACCATCGCAAGTTAGTTGTTTGGGTTTTTTTGAAAGGAAGCTTAAGTTCATACTTGCCATGCTGTATTTAGCTCCCAGATTGGATCTTTTATTTTTCCCCTATTGCATAAATATTAATAGTGTGAATGGGGTGGAATTCCCATTTATACCAGTACGACATTGCTATTTTTGATGTCACAGAAAGCTCACTTTTCACCTGCCAGAAGTTTATCAGAATTGCACAGTATTTACTGTATTCTTATGCAGCAGCAGACCATAGAGGGAGTGATGCTGTTTTGCCAGATCTACCATACTATGTACATAAACCTTCAAAGCATTTAATGAAAAAAAATAGCTAGGTATTTCTTACTGTTAACCTTCAATTATTGCCTCTATTTTTAACCCCCGGAAGCTCAACTTTGAAGAAGCCCTCCAAAATAGCATGGTAGATGAAACACCAAGAAACACAGAAAAAGAGCCACTTATGACTGACAAGAACCATCAGCAGGGCCGCCTGGTCACACTGCAGAGGTAGTAAATTGGTTCCTGCATCTACTACCAGTTTCTGCTACCTTGTTTGCCAGATTATTACATATACAGAGAAGCCTTCTGCTGAGAGATATACACTTCAATTTCAGCCCATGACCTCATATTTTACCTTTTTGCTAGAAATTCAGACGTAGTTCTGTGTTCTACCCTTAGGTACTTGTACACTGTAATTAAATCCTATCTCACCTGCTCCTTTTTCACGGCCCGACATGTTAAGGTCTTGGAGCCATTTCTTCAGAAGACATATTCTCCTGTCTCCTAAATTAGCCTTGTTCCCTGGACTGCTTCCAAGTTTTCCTTAGGGAATGCACCAAATTACAAACCTCTTGAAAGATTTAGAGGTCTAGTGGGGCTTCACGTGGTGCAATAATTGGGGGAGATTGGCTCTAAAGGATATGGCTGGGCAGGTTAAAGTCAATGGAAGTTCAACGTGTGGAGAGATTAGAGAGTCAAGGCTTAGTAGACTGAAAGCAGTATGTGACCTAAAAACGTTAGTAGGGATTCAGACAAGAGTGTCTGTTCAAATCGAAAATCTAGGGCTAACTCTCCTTCTTCAGTGTGCATTTTAATACCTAGTGTAAAAAGCTGTGGCTGTGGGGAAGCCCATGGAGGAACTGCAATTTGCTCAAAATGGTGTGGATCTGGAGAGAGACACCTGAGTGTGTATAAGATGCTGCAGGGAGAGCAAGAGGACAGCAAGAGTCCTGGTCCCAGAGTCTGGGGTGAGGCAGCAAGGTAGGAGCAGCTGTGGAAACTCCTGGATTCCCGTTCTGTCCAGAGTCAGGGTCAGGAGGCTGCCTAAAATCACTTGGCCCTGTCCTTCAAAACTGCTGGCAGGTGAGAGGGGGACTGGAGCTGGAGGGCCAGCACTCCCACCTCCTTACCCAAAACCTTCTCAGCCCCAGCCTCCACGCTGGGGAAGTGCACCTGGTCTACTCTCTGGTCAGCTGCGAGGGGCTTGGTCTGCCATTCATCCATCCATCCATCCATCCATCCATCCATCCATCCATCCCACCTGGCCAGTTCCGAGTTGCAGCTCTGTGCCACCAGAGCTATTGTGAAACAGTTACAGAGAATGCCTAAATGCAACGAATCCATCACATAAATAAACCACAAGTGTAATTTGCCCTGAAAGTGAAAGAAGTGTTCTGTTTAACTATGCCTGGTTGTTTGGTGATTGCAGCGAGCGCAGTGACAGTCACAATGATGTACTGTGTTCTTCTGAATAGTCTCTTAATAATAGCTCTGTGACAACTCATAAATGACATTTCTCATATACAACACTCGATAATGTCAGCTTCACTACACTCACTTCACTAATACACTCATTGCTCTAAGTTTTTCAGCTGAAGAATGATGCCTACCTAAAAAGCAAAGCAATTTTTCTGCTATTTATCAGAAGACTTTGTGCTTTGTTTTCCACAGAAAATGGGATTGTCCTTTCTGTGTCATAAGATAGTCCTTATCCTGAAAGGAATACAAAATGTTAAATAAAGATATGGGTAGGAAAATAGATCTCACAGTATTTGCCCATTTCTCCCACGTAAATGGGTCTAATAAAAAAAGTTATGTTTAAAAAGTAATAAATAAAATCTTTTAGGGGGCAGGTTAGGAATTTCTGAAGCATTATTCAAAGGCCCTTCCTGTAAGAGGTGGACTCCTAGGCCTAGACAGCACATTTCCAAAAACTGGTGGTCTCCATGGATGTTACATATGAAAAGCAGGACTGTTCCTTAAAATCATCCTGTGCATATGCCACTAAGAATCTTTATAAAATATTTATGCTAGGGATCCCAATAAAATATGTGTCAAATCTAGTATTTTGTGTCTCAATTCTGCCCCCTTTATTAAAATCCCTGTCCACAGAGCAGCTAGTCTTGTTTAGTCTTTATCTTTCAAATACATACTCAAACTCCTAGAATCTCTCCTTCTTTCTACATTTTAGTCTACTTTCTATGGTTTTCATTCTGTCTCCTTCCTTTATGTTATAGGTGGGATGAAGAAATACAGTTTAATTCAATACCAGGAGAGTATTTCTTTCTTGAACCCACGCTGAAATGCTGTTCATTTACTTGTGGTCTCTCATACTTGGCAACCAGCCAACAACACGATTTTTAAAATATTAAGGGAAAAAGTTCAGATAATGAAACAAATTCCAATTAGTGGGATTAATGTCAAAGGGTTAATGTCTTTGCAGAGGATTAAAATATGCACAACACCAGAAGTGACCTTATTTAAACGTTTTAGACAAAGTGGAATAGAACTGCTGGAACCTCCTGCGCAAGTGGCAGCCTTTGCTGGTTGTTTCTCTTGCAGCACAACCACGGACGACAGAATATAAATCTGTGGTGAGAAATGGACCTTGTCTGAAGGAGCTTGCAATTTAAGCATGCAAAAGAAGAGGTTGGAAGAAAATCAGAGTCAGAAAAGTCAGGCAGCAGGTATGTGATAAAGTCAGCAGCTGCATGGGTCCAGATCCTGTTCCCATTTGGTTTCAATCAAGTACTTCAAGTTTTAGGATTGTCTCACAAAAGCACAAACAGAGAATTGGCAAATTAAGGCAGCCAAAGTCATCATCACTATTTCTAAAAGGTGCTAAAATCCAACTGAATTTTTTTTTTTCATTATTTAAATGAGTTTTAAACAGGCCATGAATAGGCTCTGCAAGGTTCCTAGCAAGCCTTTGGCAAACACGGTAGTACAGATTAGGAAGACCAGACTTGGTTACAGCCCAAGCTGCTGGTGAATCAGCCTCACTGCCACCCTCTGAACTTAGTCCTTTGCTGCTCTCTCCAACTTCAATGAAGGATTAAAAAGGAGAACACAATGATTGCATGCTGCATTGATATAAAGCTTTCTCCTCTGATTTTCTAAAACTACATTTTCGTTTTTGTTTGTCAAAAGATTTAGTGTTTAATTAATCTGTTTTAACAAGACAAGAAAATGTGTTGTAGCAAAAAATTCCTCCAGTGTATGTATGGTCTGTTCAAATAACCTTTTTCCCATCTTCTCTGAAATCAGACGATTTGAATTCTAATGCAAAACGTTCATGCTAGAACCTGATCATATCCCAGAGCTACAATTCTGAGTGGCATCAGTCCACAGTATTTGACGGTATTTGCCAAAAACATGTCAGGACTCCCCTATAGTTCAAATCACCCCATAAATTCTACACTTACACAACATTGGTGACCTCATACCCAAGGCATGCCTTAATGATCAAGCAAGTGGAAACGTTCGGTAAATACATTGAATGTTTGACATTGTTATCAGTGGGTGTTCCCTGGGACTCTTGTGAAACAATCCCAAGATTAATGCAAGGCCAAGAAGTGTCAGCCAAGTGAAAACCTTGCATGTTAGTTAAGAAATTTAAATAGACAACAGCAGTTTTACTGTGCTAAAATTCAGCAAAATAGTTCTTAGAGAAGTATTGGGAAAAAAAAACCCCTAATTTTTTCTAACAGAGTTATTTGCATTGCTTTGGCTGATTTTCTTATAAGTCTTTTTTTCTGACATTATGAAGCTGGGGGAAGTATATCAGTCTCATGAGGAGTTCTGGGAAATGAAGCATTAAAAAGTCTACAAAAGATTTTATAAGGTCCATTATAAAAATGATACTTCATACGGACAACTATTTCAGCCTTTCAGCCTCTCCAAATCTGGTCTTAGAAATACTCTGAGTGAAAAGTAGTTTGATTCCCTAAAGCAGAGCACAGTGCCCCCTCTACAGTGCACAAAGGATTTGGCTACTCCTACTCGTTTTCACATCAGCATAAGGCATTGATACGCTGTAGTAAAATCACAGAGGGGGAAAGGAATACTATCACAAAGAAAAGCATTTTTCTAATAATTTTTATTTCTCTGTACTTCACTTTACAAGCTATGTTGAATTTAAGTACACATTGGTGTTTTTTCACACTGGGCATCAAGTGCCATCTAACATCAGATGTACGGGGCAGCCTCTTGGGGTATGTGTGGGACGCTGGCAGGGGGTCCATCCAAACAGCTTTGGTACACTGAGCAGCACATAAAAGAAACATTTAACAACTGTGTGTTGCAACTACCATGCTTAGTGTTGCCTTTCATTTGTAGTCTTGCAACGAATGAAACCCTTACCCTGTAAATATTACACACTCCTGATTATGTACCTGAAAAGGCTGCTGAAGTGAATGGGCCAAATCAAATGCTTTAAGTACATACAGAAAGGATACAGAGCGCAAGGGATGAGTTTGGAAACTTTGTGTTAATGTGTATCAATACAGAGACATAAAAGAGTAATTAAAAAAAACGTCACATAGCCAAACTTATCAACAGCAAGAAATGCAAAACCGATTTCCTGACCTGCTGGCCGACAGTCAGAAGCATCACCTGGTTGCCTTTGCACCGAAATGATTTCCATCAAATAATTCACATTCATAAACTAAAGAACATAAATGGAACACTGCGAGTGACAGATTTGTGATGGCCTGAGCTGAAAGGAACTTACTGCCTAGGTCATACAGGTATCTGTATGACCCTACAAGTTGGCTGTAATCCTGTTCAAGGTGGTGGTAAAAACGATGGATTAACATCACATTTGTGTGCTACATTACTAAGTAATGAGCTGCACTGTACTACATGTTTTGCCTCCAGGAACATCTACTTATGTCATTCTTTTTAAGTCATCTTTTTGCAGCAGAACATCATAGTTTGATAACCAACACCTTTAGTATCAGGAGTGTAGCATTGTGCCAAATCTTTAGTGTCAATTACTGTGTATAAAATGAAATATTTGCAACAAAATCGTCCACAGATTCTACAGACAAAAATTTAAAAATCCGTCATAAACATCCATTAGCAGGAGTTTCCCACTTTTGCTCCTTACCTCTGAATTCAAACCCTTGGCGTGTCAATGAGCACATTCACAAGTAAACAGGTGTGAGAAGAAAAGAGGGGCAATACCCTTCCAACAGCGTCTCTGTTCTCAGCCCTATCATGCCTTTTGCATAGTCTTGATGCCCTGACTTTCAACAGTGTCCGGATGCCTAAAGAAGCAGAAAATCCTTTTCAGGGATGCACCAAGGACCTAAACGAATTAAGAGTGTCCCATTTGCTTGTCTACTTCAGGAATGAGCTTGCAAACTTTGGTATGAGGGAAAGCTTTTCCTTAGGAAAAGAGCTGAGCCTGCATGGAGAACTGAGTGGGCTGACATTTCCTCCTGCCCTGGATCCCACAGCACTGAAGAGGACTTATGAGCAGCCTGATGCAGTTCTCTGGCCCACGGTAATGTCTTTATGCCTCATCAAAGATGAAGCTTATTTTCATTTTAATCATAGTTTTTTTCAACTTAGGGATGACGTGGTTAACACCTTATTGGAATAAGTGATACCAGCTTTTATGTGATAGGGAATGGCTCAGTAATTATTTTTAATGTAGGTAAAAGGCTGTATTACAATAAACAGAAAATATGTTTATCCTATTACAGCTAATGCCAAAGATAAAATCCTTTGTGATTCCTCTGTGTGCACACAAACCAGATGCTGACAGGCCCAGCTGCAGGCCCCATTTTGCCAATTTATCCAAGTCATCTTCAGTGAGTAATCACATCTTGTCTTGTTTCTAATCTAATTCCATCCATTATCCAAGATGGATAATTTCCAGGGATAGAGTATAGGGGCGGAAATGCCTGCAAAGAATAAAAATCATGCAAGTCTACTTTTTGATAGATGCAGTCCACAACTCTTCTGCCAGTCCTTCCTCCATCTGAGCAAGTCTGCATGTGCAGAAAGAAGAAAATGAGAGGCATGAGCCACAGCTGAATATCCAGTGTTTACCCATCCCACATGGCAAAAATCAATGTATAGCCTGATGTTGGTGATGGCATGCTAAGTCCACTGCCTGTAGCATGAACCTATATATTTCCCTCCACTCTTTGCCCGTCCATACCTCTGTTTCTTGCCTTGTGTTAGGTGGAAGGCTTATTCACTCAGCTATCAGTGTTTTGGTGTGGCTCAGAAAGGGTGTTCTATGCCAAAAAGTAGCCCAAATTAAAATGCCTCCATGTTAAAAAGACATGTATTAGGTTGTTGTCTACATAGGTAAAGCAGCCCAGCAGGATCAAACTGTCCAGTTCTGGTGGAGCAGAGACCACCTCTCTCCAGTACTCTTTTTTCCCCATTTTTGTCCGTACAAAACCATGTGGGCACTTGAGGATGTCCTAGCACTGTCTCAATAGATGCCCTCTATCACAGCGCCTCAAAATTCAACCCAGAGTTTTAACTGGGAACTGTCTTCAATTGGAAGAGAACCTGAAGGAGCAAAAGGTAAGATAACTCCTTTTCTCCAAGAAAAGAAAAGCAAAACAAAAACAGTGAGGAGCCCTGTTTTCCAAAGGTGTAAATCAGACTTCTAAACTCACAGCCCCAAGGGAACTGCATATGCTATCCATAAAATCAGATTAGTTACGAAATTGGATGTTTGTTTAATTCAATGGCATTCATGTATGTGCCTGGCTCATCATAAGTCTTAACATGTAAATCATCCAACTATATAGATTTCCACATGATCAGAGTTCACACTGATTTCCATGCAGAAGATGTTAGAAAATTCCTGATTTAGTTATTAGCACCGTTTTAAAGGGAATTTACAGGGTCAAAAATGTGCCACCTGTCCTGAGTCCTCCACCAGTGGCTTCAAATCCTACAAGCTGAAGGTGGAGTTAGGGACCACTTCAGGTGCAAGCCTGGGTGCCAGTACATACCCTGCTGCCCAATCCCCCACTGGGGCAGGCATAGCTCTAAACCATAAAGTGCTGGGGCCTTAAGATCACGTTGTGGTTTGGATCCCTCAGGAGTCTCATTTGGGCATTAGGACCCTTTGTGCCAATTTCTGAATCAGGGAGGCCTCCAGTGGCCAGTGGCATCAAGGCCATCGAGCAGATACACATCTCCGTGCTGCAAGAAGGATCACATGGGCATAGGGATATGTAAGACACCGCCAACTCAGCTAATAGGTGGTCTGAGCTGCATTTTTAACACAGAATTTATCATGACAGTTGATGTGTTTTAAGGCTGGATGCTGCTGAGCTCATCTCACAGAAGGCAGCGGCATGAGGAGCATAAAAACCCACCACTGACACAAAAGCAGACTGAAGTTAATTTAAAAACAAAGCTTAAACATCTGCTCCAAGAATCAGCTCTCTAGTGCATAGATGGGAGCACTAAAGTTTGAAACATTACGGAGTGTTTAACCAGTCCTACACCAGCTGTTAGACATTTTTGGCAACAGTGTAGACATTATCTGGCAAGTTCTTGTGAGCAGCTGACAAGAATGAAGAGTGACATATAAGAAACAGAAAATGCCAGCCATATGGCATGAGTATTATGCTAATGTTTCAGGTGTCAAGCAGTAGTCACTTGTGTTTGAGTGAGCAAAATTTATATGGATTTTAATGATTACACAATGTTATACACAATTACATTTACATCCCCATATTGTTACAACTGTGATTTTGCCGTTTAACAGTAATATACACTGAACGAAATTTCTCCACTTAGGAGTGATGTTGTTATCTTTATGGCTTTAATAACACATTCCACCTCCCAGGTATGATATTTATTCCTACAGTGCCACTGCAGTCAGTGAATGAGCTGTGATCCAATCTGCAAGGCACCGCCGCCTGATGCTGTAGCGCGAGGTTGTTTGGTAAATACCAACAGCTCGAGAGAAGTGCAGCAGCCAGGCTGTTTATGGGTATGTCTCCACAAAAATAAATTATGATGATTTGATTCCCAAACCTCTTCATGCTGCTGGTGTTGTATTTACTGTGCGTTTTCGGGAGGGAGTTCTCACGGCAGCCTGGCTGTCTGAGCTTCAGACACTGAAGGTGAGCCCCACTGGCAGCTCAGCTCTGCCATGTTTCCTGAAGGAATATGATGACAAGCTGCTTTACAGACCACATGCAACATCAGAACTGTATTTTGTCACTGAGAAGTAGAAGTAGCAAAGCCTGGTGCCAAAAAATTGTGCATCCTACTTGCTCTGCATCTCACCTTTGAAGAAGCTTAGATCAGCCTCATATCTCTGACTACAAAGGGAAAGGAAAACCAGCCTGGCATGCTGGATTGCCAATAGCTGTCTCACACAGACAAGGCATAAAATGGCTGTCTGGTGAAAGTGCATTTGTTTGATGATTCATTTTGGGCTGAGGCTGCTTCTTGGTCGATGCACAGAGCAGCACATAACGTGTGACATCTGTGCTGAGGTGCAGGGCAGTGATTAGGCTGTGAGGAAGACCAGCACCACTTCTGTGTCCATTTTATAGAGTGAACAAAATAGGAAATAATAATTTAAAAAAAAAAGAAAGGATGGAGATGAATTAAACAGCAGCAAAGGTCCCACTAGGGATGGCAACCTGGGCATTGGTGCACCGCTATGCCAGGAGAACAGGTTGGATGCACAGATTGCTTAGTGTGATGTTATTTGCATCCATGCAAAAGATTTAAGTGGCAAAAAATCTCCATTTAAACACATTTGTGGGGAAAGTTTCAACTCCTTGTGCTGACTATATCATGTAGATATAATCAACATAGGCTGAACTATGTTATGAAGAGAGGAGTTAGACAGACACACAGAGCAAATTGTGGAGCACACCTGGGAAACATGCAGGTGGACTAGGAAGTCTGGACCATCCCTGATTCTGAGAGGAAAAGAGGAATTCCTATGTCTTGCAAACACTCCTTGATGTACTTGTGATGCAGGTCTTGGTTGTGCTCTCAAGCTATACTGAAGATTAATTGAGTAGATAAAAAATGCCTGGTGCCACCTGCCACAGTTACAGTGTTATTATTAAGCTGATGGAGAATATATTGGCTGGAGTAAGCACTTTCTGTCATGAAAGCTCCAAAAGGTAACTCAGATGTTTCAAGACAGGCTGAGTATCTGCCTGGAGCTGCAAGTTGTGCCATTCTCTGGTGAGCTCGTCATTACAAAAGCTCGCTGAAGGGCAGGTTGCTCTCCACAGGGCTTTGCCAGTGGCTTTGCCAGTGGGATAATGTTTCCATTTCTCTCAGATGCAAATCACACTTTCCAGGTTCTTTGGGAGAAGCATCTTCTGCTGCTTCTAGCAGGCTTGGAGTCTAGCCAGCATCTGAGTCCCCTGTAAGCCCCCACAGCCCACTAGAGCCCCTCAATTTATGACTTGCTTGTCACACTAATACCATCTCAGCATTCCTGCCTACTCTTCACTGCTGCGCTGGTGCTCCTATCAGCAGTGTGAGGCAGAGCATCTCCCAGTGTTTTTATTTCCTTGTTTTCCTAAAGGGCATAACCAAGTTTTCTCATAAGCACAGTTTGGCTTTTTCCTCTTTGAAAATCTTCAGACCAAGTCTGCATCTCGTTTTTCTTCTCTATATAGTTCTGCACTTACGGGAGTGTTAGGTCTACAACATTTTCAAAGCATTGTTCAGTATGTAATTCATATAAAGCCAGGGCTGCTGCCAGTCTGCACACCCAGCTTTGAGTTTAAGCTCTGTTAACTGCATTTTTATATGTAGAGAACAGCTCTGGTCATCATGCCAAGCGCAATAACAATTACAAAAGGAGTAAAATGACTACCCTCTGATTATCTCCTAAGTACTGCAGAGGCAAAGCAAGGGCAGTGTTTGGGTAGAGCCAAAAGTGAGGTCTAAGCCTTGTAAGTGGAGATAGGATGCAGCTGTCCTGCAGTATGGCTCTGTGCTTTCAGTTTAGTACACTGTCAGTCTTGCACCAAAGATATCTCAGATCTACACATAAGATTACAATAATTTTAAGTTACCTGTTTTGTTTTACTCTGAAGAGAAATGAAGCCATCTGGTCTCACTGTGGAGGCGATAACCAACGACTCAGCTGGTAGCGACAACTATCAGCTTGGTGGTAAAAAAATCACTCTCTTCTCCCAGGGTAACAAGTGACAGGATGAGAGGAAATAGCCTCAAGTTGCACCAGGGAAGGTTTAGATTGAATATTAGGAAAAAAGTCTTCACTGAAAGGGTGGTCAAGCACTGGAACAGTGGTGAAAATCACCATCCCCGGAAGTATCAAAAAAAAAGTGGATGTTGCACTTGGGAATATGGTTTAGTGGTGAACACAGTGGTTCTGGGTTAATGGTTGGAATTTACAGTCTTAGAGATCTTTTCCAACCCTAACAATTCTATGATTCTATGGAAACAATGGAAGGTTAATAATTTTGGAAGGGCGGCAGCAGCAGTGATGGAGCAGCTGCATGCACCCACTGCGGGAGACAGAGATGTGTCTCCAAGGGCAAAACAGGCATGGCAAAGCAGGAAGGTGCCAGCTCCTTCACAGCCCCTGGAGAACAGGATGTGGGGAGGAGTAGCAGACAGCAGAGCCTGGTGTGAACATGGGCAGGCAGGAGACAGGGGACAGGAAAGCTGCTGCTCCTTGCCCTGGTGCTTGTCCTCAGGTTACAGTGGGTATTGCATTTTACATCTCCATGTTTCTGTTCATCCTCCCACCTTTTGTTTGTGATCTTTTCACAGCAGGACAGTCTCCTAATACATGTTTATACAGTGACTAGCACGGTGAGGCCCTGATCTTGCTTGAGGCCTCTAGTCATGACTGTAATACAAATGATAAATCATCATCATAAAACAGGACTGCACAAATCCATAACTCCTGTCATAACTCACGGATGAAGTGTCAGCAGCTCACAGACATGTGACAAGGTCAAGGAGACCATGAAGGGCCAGAAGAAGTGAATACTCACAGAAAAGAGGAGATGCTGAATGGCTTTGAAATATTTCTAAAACCTGTCAGTTTTATATCTGTGCCAGTTCATGGATGATTTCCTTTATTGATATCACCTCTTGACAGCAATGTGGCTGGGAAAAGGATTGAGCCACACATCACAGGGCTAACGAGGGGGTCACAAAGGTGCAGCGGAATGAAAATGTGCATATACAGTCAGTCAGCGGGTGCTTCCCATCCTCAGGCTGCACTGAGGTCACCAAGCTTCAGCAAAACCATTTCTTCGTCCTTCTACTGATGCCTAGAGACCCTTACTTGTGTCTCCTCTCTTTTCCTCCTCTGTCGCATGGAGGAAAGCTGTGTGGGTATCTCATGCAGGGGATTTCAGCAGCTCTGGAGACTCTCCCTCCCACCCTTGAGTCAGCTCAGACATACACAAGGCATCACTGGCCAGGGAACTGCTTCCCCAGCAGGCATTCCTGGGCAGCCTCTGGGCACATGGCTAAATTCCCTGACAGACCCATCCATTGCTCAAAGCTGCACGAGTCAACAACATGCTTTGCAAAAGCTGTCATCGCACTCTAGGGTTACACATTTTTTCAGTGTCCCCTAACCTGTAGAGGCAAGGAGTTTAGGAGACCCAGAGCATAACAGGAAAGATTTGCTGCAGGAATGTGAGGAGCTGATGCTGCAAAACCCAGCAGTTCTGTCCATTCAAAGCGAATCAAAGAAGCATAGAAATATCTTTAAACCATTATATCTGGCAAGAAGCCATGCTGTGTTTTCAGCCAAAGTGTGATGCTTGGAGAAAATGTAGCTTCGGTGAGCTGAATATCAGGTGAAAAAGAAACACAACAGGAGGGCCAAGATGTATTTATGGAAAAAATATTTTGTTCTTGATGAACTGAAGGATTTATGCTATTCCTCCCTGTAGCCTCACAACTTCCAGGCAACAATTCCCAGTCTCCTCCTTATTCCTGAGATTAGAACTTTCAAAATATTTTTAAATGTTTCAATATAAATTTAGTCTTTAAAGCCTTCTCTGCTGCAGGCTGCTGAAGGCTACCCTGTCTGTCATGTTGGTTTAATAGCTTACACAACCAGGAAAACCATATCATTCAGTTATGACTGAATTATAAGGAGCTTCTCTAGTGACTCCTGTTTGCCAGATGACATTGTAGACAGACAATTACAATACAAAGGATTTTTGGAATACATCTTCTTAAAATTTTACATTTGGTATTGAGGACTCTAAATGAAAGAAAGTTCATAAATCAACGATATTGCCAAAATCACACATGCTATTGCAAGAAAGAAAGTAATCCCAGATTCAGGTCCTGGTGTATCGGCAACACCAGAATAACTCCTCTCACTCCATGTTTGTGGAGTAAATTTCCATAATTAGGATGAGATTTGGGCCAAATAACTTTGGCACAGCTGACAGAGTAAATCAGATGAAAACAGAGAATTAAAACGATGAAGCAGGAAGGAGAAAAGTGGGAAGGGCTGAGAAGTGACATCAGATAAAGAGATGTGAAACAGATGTGGTTGAACCTGGGCAAGGATACACTTTGGGGTAAATGAAACAGACAACAGCAAAAGAGACAGTTTTCCCTGAAGAGCTACCCAGAAATAAAGTGCTTTAAAGAAGAATTTGAATTCAGAGAATATGCCATAGTCAGTATGATAACACATGCATTAGGCACTTAGAAAGACCAGAGCAGAAAATGATCCAGAGGAAGAAAAGGAGAAAAAATGTTCAAGAAATTGGAAGGCCAGACGGAAAGCAGAAGCTTTGAGAATGTGCAGGAACCAGACTCAGGAAAGCTGGACACTGCCCAAAGGCAAAAAGCACAACAGTCTTCCTAAAAATAGTAATTACAATAATTTGAACCGCACTTCAGTATGATGTAAATGGGCTACTGATATTCTTAGCATTAGATGCAGGGCCACTAAAACATTGCTTGACATTCTTGTCCTTCATTTTACTGCTGTGACAATGCAACAGCCCACTAAGCGTCACCAAAAGGATCCTCTCTCTAGGCTGCCAATGCTTTTATCTTGCTATGTGAAGGTCAGATCCTGGCAATATTAGGCCAGCACTCCATTGTCACTGCAATATTCAGACACCCTCTGAACTACCTCACTTAAATCTATACAAAACCCAGCTCATTGCATCCTGATTTCAGGAGATCAAATTGTCATCCTCTCTTGTCCTCCTCGTGCACGCAAACTTGTGGTCCTCCCAGCTCTGAGCTCATCTTTTCTGTCAAATCTTACAATTACGAGGCTGACTATTCCTCACTTTGCCCTGTTAACAGCAGCAGATTCAGCTTCCAGACTAACACCTGCCTCTCTTGCTTTCCTTCCCCTCATATTTATAGTTAACACTGTAAACCTTAAACATAGCTTTTAGTATAGTTAAAATCTTTAAATATAGATAAATTTTAACTTCTAATATAGCAAACAATAGTAACAATCTTCAAAATAACGTCTTCAAAATCTCCTCTTGAAACTTACTTCTGTTGTGCCTTGCAACTCGTGCTTATCTGACCGTGGTTAGGTGAATGTGGACTTTTGTTCCTTTCTAGTTTTTGCTTCTTCTACCTGTTGTTTTTTTTGTTGCCGTCTTATCTCCCCAACCCTCAACTAAGTTTGGAGCAAAGTGGGTTTGTGAAGCCATCTGGCAGTCTGTTTAGTCACTGTACTGCAAAAAAAAGTCCTCCTACCATAGAAAGCCTTCACTATGGGCAGGGCTAGGAACTATTTGCTCTCATTACCATCACCTCCAGGAAGGCTAGGAGACATCTGTTGAATCTGTGTAATAGCCCTGACTTCCATTTGCCCTTTGTCTTCCCAGCTGTAGGGACCCACCCTGATCTCTCACTAACAAAGTAAAAATAAGGACACTGTCTTGTTTTCCCGCCTCCAGGCAGCTGCAGAACCTTCCCTGACCAACTGTAGGCCAAGTCTCTTCTCCCTGGGGTCCTAATTCTTGAGAAACCCACTAAGCGATCTCAGCTTGCCGCCTGTGGAAAGCAGTGTTTTCTCTTGTGCTCCGTGCCTTTCAGCTGGCTTAATCTGGGAGCAGCAATGGGGAAGATGATTAGAGGGGTGTGTGGGGGGGGGTGTTACAGACTGAACTCACGGCAAAGGAATGCAAAGGAGAGAATGTCAGTGGCAGAACAACAAACTAGATACTAGGTCATTTCATTCCTCAGCTGGATAAATCAATATTTTAAATGAAGACTAGCATGAGGTGCCCTCCCTGTTCTGGATCCCAGCATTTCTCTTTCTTTACTGCAATGGCCTACAAGGCTTGGGCTCCTCAGAAGGCTTTTCTTGGCTGTCTTGCTTTACAAGTTTTTGACAGTGACAGCCCTGGAGCTGCTGGATGAATAACATAGCTGGCAAAGGCTGGTCTCCTTAACTAACTTGGCCACAAACACCTCACGTGCAGAAAGAAAGAGATGTGGGATTTACTAATGGGTGCAGCTCCACCAGGAGAACCAGTTCATGGTCACTAACATTCTTGCATGCTTTCTAAGCTCTGACAAATTTCTGGAGACTTTCCCATAGTCATTCTGTCCCCATAGTGTCTCTTGGAGAAAAGACATGGAGCTGGCCAGAGCATGGGGAATAATATTCCCCCAGAATATTACACAGAGAGATTTCTCGAGGCTGCCTCCAGCAGACAACGTCATGGAAAAAGGAGGAGAGGGACTGGGAGTTAATCACTCCCACTGACATCAGAGCTGCATTCCCACTGGCAGGTGTGGCCTTATTTCCATCATACTCTTGGCAGTTTGGAGGTTTATCATCAGATAGGATTGCTGGCCATATCACAGGTGGGTGTCGCAGCTCTGGAAGCACAGCACTAGGAGTTCCTCATCCCTGCTCCCTCTGAGGCTGGGGCAGAGTCCCCATCAGCTGTCACACACACAAGGATGTGACCTCAAAATAACAACTTTTAAAACATTTTTGAGGAACACAGCTTACTGACAGAGAATTTGAGGCAATCTAAATCTTAGGTGAGGACAAAAATTCGGTGAAGCTAGCTTCAAAAAAGATTTAGGTTGACCGTTATCTTAACCTGGGGATTGACTAAAAGAAGAAAAGTTTCAGTGACTAATTTCTACAGGGTCTGGAATACAACAGGTTATTAAACACACAGCCCAACAGCTGCAGAATCTGACAGAGACATTGTTCTCCCTAAGCATCTCATAATAGAGTATTTCAGATGATTAAATAGCTAATAAAGTCAGAGTCTTTGCTAAGTAGATGGATACCAGCAACATTGCAAATGTAATTATAGATTTCTATCAAAAAATCTTCACTCAAAATATTTATTTTTGGACTGAAGCTAATACATAGGTCTCAGTTAAAGAGAAAATATTTTAGCCACTATTTAAGAGGTTTGCAATTTGCTCTACTGTAGTGGCTTTCAATTACAACCAATTTCAAGGTGTAAGTTTTCAGATTGAGTATTCCTTTTTACAAGGTAAATCCTCACTGGTTGCCACATAAAACTAATTTTTCCATTACTCATATTCTTATGCTTTTTGGCAGCACAGAGATACTTATTTCCTTTGCTTCTTCTCAGACATGAGACAGTTGTGATATCTGTACCTCTATAAAGTTACAAAGTTGTAAGAAAGGGTCAGAGGAGCAGAAAACACTGTTAGGGATATGTGCAAAAAAACCCACAGAAGAGTCCCTCATGCACAAAATTATTCATTTGCCTCTTTGTTGCTATTTCAGCCTGTTTGTTTTATTTTCCGTTGATCTTTTAGACTGTTTACTCATTCTTCTGTGAGGGCCATTAGAAAACCAGGGTATTTTTTTGAAATCTTGCATACGCAGCTATGCCAACTAATTCACAGGCTGCAGAAAAACAATTCTTGAAATCTGTAACTTAACCCATTATCACAGAGGAGCATGCAGCAGAGCTTGTACTCTCACTGAAGCTAGTTTATCTCTACCTCTGATTACTTTTGCCTGGTTTATAAAAATGTAATGGATACTAGTTTCCATTTATGCAGCACCGCCCGTGTCTGCTTTGCTTAGCATTTCTTAGTGTCGCCTTCTCTGCAGGCTTTACCAACCCCACACCCTGCCTCAACACACTCTTTTTTCCTCTTTGAAACCCTGTCTTGAGAACTCATTCTTGTTGTAAAAATGGTGAGAAATTAGAGGGCAATGGCTCAAGTGTAGAACAACAGAAGATATTTTAAATATATACAAAGAAAAGATGTTGTTACATTCTCTCCTACCATTTGGGCAGGGCTGCATTTCTCAGAGAAAGCATTTCCAAGAAGCAGAGGGTTTCTGGGTGCATGTGTATGGCACCTGGGCTGGAGGAAGAGCTCTGGAGACCAGTAGGCTCCCACTGCAAATGTGGCTGCCTCTACCATCTGTGGCTGCCTCGAGCACCTGTGGCTCCAGCATCACCATCCAGGGGGTAAAGGGGAGCCCGTGCTCACCTATAAAACGCAGAATGGATAGGACTGTGCCTACAGCAGTATGGGCAGCTCAACCTGCTCGGGTGTTGCTGAGAAATGCCCTCACAGATTTCATGTCCACGCATAGTAAAACACAGGTAAAGAACAGATGCCAGATCAGAGTGCCAACCCTCTAGAAAGACCTGCTAGGATCAAAGAGGATAGCTGATGTACTCTATCATGCAAAAATATCAAAACCACAAGCTGGACTGCCTTTAGCTAACTCTTATTCACCCGAAGATCAGTCTCATGAGCTAACTGCAAATAAAGGATTCCAGCCGCACACATGGTCAGAGGGGGTTGTTGCACCATGGATGCAGACATGGAGTGTGTTAAAAATTACTGAAAGATGTAGAGTTTACAGCACACTCATGCAAGTATTTGCGTGTGCAGGATTCAACAAGTTTTGGAGGCTACTACAATGCATATCAAACTACATATTCCTCTGCATCTAAATATGGTTGCCAGGTAAATTGAGAATTAGGTCCAAGCCAGAAATTTGTATCAAAATCCCAATTTATATGACAGGGTTCAAGGAGGCATGTGGGTTTTTTGTTGTTGTTTTTTTTTTTTTCTTTAAATAACCTGTTCTGAAAAGAGATGCTAGCTGCTAAATGTTTTCTTGAATTTTCAAGGCACTTTCACTTCATGCTGTGGTTGGATGTAGGGTTTTGTTCCCACTTCTAGTGAAATTTGAGTGTAATAAAAAGTATTCTAGCCTCTATTTATTGCACTGACCATCAGCTAGCTAGATGTTTTATTTCTATTGTCAGTGGCAATAAGAAATTGGTGACAAAAATGACTATTGTGGCTGTAACTGCAGTGTTATTTACAAACAGCTAGATGCAGAAGAAATGCAATTTAAATTTCATTGTGAGCAGTATTCAGTTCTAGAGCTCTCTAATGCACAATTCATAGCTGCTTAAAATGTAGTCATTACTCTCATACTGCAATACTGTTTGTCATGACAAAGAGAAATTACTTTTCTGTCAAATACTTCTGAAAGATTGGTTAATTTACACTTGCAAAGGATATGGAGCAGCATCTCAGTTCCATGGAGATGTTTCTCAGAAGCATTTGTCAGTTTAAGGTTTGGGGGAAAAGGTAAATGGAAGTCCCCTTTAAAATGTAAAAAAGGGACCATGCATACATCCCAAGGTCTTTGTACACCAATGAAGAGCAGCAGTGAAGAGCAGATATAGCACTGACAGACTGCCAGCTTCAGTGCTGCAGAAAACTGTATTGAGGACCTGCAAGAGGAATGCTCCTCTCTGTTTCAGTACTGAGCAGCCAAGCTGGCAGCATTTGAAATCACTGCTCCTGACTACACGTGAGCTGTGCGTGCAAATTGTCTATGTAAAACATCCTTCCCTTTGGCGTCTCCTTCTGCTGGTATCTGTGTGTTTGCTTAATCCATGTTGGGATGGAGGCAGCAAGAGCCAAAAACACGAGAAGGAATGTTATTTTTACTTATTTGCTTGGAAATTCTGTGTGAGCTTTAGCATGGCTGGCTTGGATATCCACCTGAGGCATCGCAGCTCCTGGTCCCAGCTGCATAATTTAAGGTGTTGAAGTTTAATGCCTGAGTTCCTTGGAGAGGTGGTGGAGTAACTGAGTGCAACAGTGCCTGTCAGACAATGCTCTTCCATCACACTTGAGAAGCTGCTTCAGGAAGATTCCCCCTTCTTTTTCCCTCATGTGTCTCCACATGAGGATGTGGCACTGAGGGACATGGTTTAGTGGTGGATTTGACAGTGCTGGATTAATAGCTGGACTCAATGACCTTAGAGGTCTTTTCCAAACCTTTTTGCTAATTCTATGATTCTATGAATGAGTGCTGGAGCATCACCCGGGATTCCTCTTGCTAAAATCAGGGGGGTTGTGGGAGGGAGATGCAGGTGTGCCCTCGGCAGCCTGTGCAATGCTCTCGGGGGTGAGGGCACTGCCTGAGGACCTGACAGGACATGGTACAGGTTGCTCCCCAGCCTGCAGGGATTTGCACCCACGTGTTCCTAACAGAGAGAGCAAATCTCTTCCCTTCATGAAAGTAGTGGAAAGGCCTTTAGAAAATGGGGTGCTCAAGAGAGGTCTCAGATTTAGCATGAAGAGTGGATGGGGTTATCCCCTACCTCTGCCCTGCAGCCAGGCAGGGTTGCTTAAATCACCTTGAAGTTGAGGTCATGGGTATTTTTTTGTAAGTAGAGCTGAACAAGTGGAGTGCAGGCACATCTTGTAGGTGTACAGTCATGGACTGTGTGCAGCTGGCACAGTGCAGCTTCACCTTTAGGTATTATTGCAATTAAAATGATGAAATAGCAACAGCACAGGCATCCTTGACACTGATGCTTGTGTTTAGGCATGTTAAGCTATGCTGATACTGATATCCCGATCCTATATTGGCATCACAGCTCTCACAGAGTTTTGCAATGTTTTAAATCTCAACCCCTACCAAATTCCATTAAATACAGTCACAATCCTCCTTCCTCATGCTGCTCTCTTGATACGACAACGGGCAGAGCATCCTTATCTTTCCTCCCCAGCCTGAGCTGCCTGCAGATGCTGTTGCTGTGCTTTGGTGCAGAATGTTTCAAAGGCAGAAATAATACAGGAGGGAGTTCTCTGAAGAGTTTACAGAATGTTTCAGGGCACCTTAATTATATGTTATTTCTGTTCCCTTTAGGTTTAGTGGATTTGCAGCACTGCTCAGCCCCAAACTAGACTCTGCTCCAGCCACCCATAAAAACTTCAGAAAGTGTTTAAAAATCATGAATTCTTATGTTGCCTGTAATTATTTTCCATTTCAGTTGCCTGGATTTTCTTTTGAGACACATTTTCTTGGTTTACATCAAGGCTACAATCCTACCTTGCACAAAAGTTAAATTCACATTTGTTTCCAAAATTAGAATTAGATGCGCCTAAATTCTGCAGGTTAATAAAGACAGGTATGAAGAAATGAACACAAGTGTAAGGATATAAAGGTGTAAAGATATATATCAGGGTATAAACAGACAGACTGGGATTTTTAAAGTTTCGCTTGAGACAATGACAGACAATATCTAGAATTATTTTGAAACATTTTTTCCTTTGGCCAAACTCCAAAATATTAGAGTCAGTCCCACTAGTTTTCTCACAACCAGTCTTTAAATGCCCCCTGTTTAAAATATGCTTAATTCGTCCATTTGTGTCGCTACAGTAACATGCAAGGGAAAGGGCTCTTAGCTCTTTATTCATAGAGGGACAGAGATAAACCATACCGGTTGCTGCTTCTGTATGATACATGAACTGTTGAAAAAGGCAGGTTTTTTATGATGTCTAGATATGCCACTCACACTGCTGTAATTTCAGGACATAATGCAGTGGCACTAAAGCATCTGGGGTTCGAATGTTGAAAAATCTAGTTGTGGTTGTAAAGGTTTTGGGATCAACTGTGTTTGGAATCCCTCTAATTTTTCTGGATAGAGCCAGAGAGTTTGTGGTCTGGGTTG
Source organism: Ptilonorhynchus violaceus (assembly GCA_013397565.1). Lineage (NCBI taxonomy): Eukaryota > Metazoa > Chordata > Aves > Passeriformes > Ptilonorhynchidae > Ptilonorhynchus > Ptilonorhynchus violaceus. Next base: position 154,935 of record VZRJ01008539.1, read on the forward strand.
ATCAGCAGTGCACCTACCTTTAGCCCTGCACATTCCTCTTACATGTGCGATCCCAAATGATGCACCTACCTTTGACATATGGATACACCTTTTATTTTTTTTCTGAGAACTCCCAGCCAGCAATTTAATTAAGATAATTTAATTTGTCTTCAAAACAATGGGTTATGCATTAATTAAAGTAACTTAATTTGTCTTCAAAACAGAGTATTATTCATCCACCCTAAGGCACGAAACTCATAGCACAAAGGGCAAAAAACATCAGAGGTACATGACTCTTACTCATACCCTCATCTTTCCCCTTGACAGCTTTTGTGCTTTCTCATTTTCTGCTTCAAGAAGCATTTGTGTTGTATTAGCACCAGTCTGTTTTTACAGTGCTTCCCTTTGCCCTGTAACTCCCTTCCTTTCACACATTGCTTCTGGACAGCTTCTCTCAGGTGACTCAAAGGCCCCAGTTTTGCAAAGCCTTTATGAGAGTATAGCGTGATACTTCTCAGCCCTGAAAAAACAGAGATATTAATAGTGTGGCAACCAAGGTGTTGTTATCTTTCAGGTGCACAAAGCTGCTTGGCTTTGTGGATTCTTTTGTATGCACTCAGCTTCTCTTCACTTTCTTGATCCCTTTCATAACCCTTATTGACTAACTGCACAAATATCCTCATCTCACAAATGTGCATGTGAAAGCAGAATATTCATTTTAAAAGTAAATATGTAAGGCACATTTTTCTAGCTTCTTCTTGAAACTACTTATTCCAAAATAATAGCCTGCGATACATACCTATTAACAGCAACAGAATGCTACAGAATACTAAATATTTATAAACGGTAAGATTTTATAAAACATTTAAGTTTTGATAAAATTTTAAAAATTTTTATAAAAGTTTTGTAATTAGGCTGCATACATCATATGAATATTTGGTAAGGTAAACCTTGTGCCCATACAGAGAGAATTTAGTAAGTTATTTTTGATTAATTGCGTGCCGTTGTTGAGAATGTGCCCACATAGCACAAAAATATCTGAGTAATGATAAAAAGTACTTCAAAAGAAACTATTTTAGATGCAGTTCAGCTGAGTCTTAGCTTCATCTAATCCCCACTTCAGTGGTAGATATAAGCACACTTCATTCTAGGAACTTGTGAAACACCAAAGAAGAACAGGCACCCCCCTGCCTGTTGGCTTTGTCAGTGTGTTTATTTCTTGGTGATACTGAATGTTTAGAGGCTTGTGTGTTCCTGGAAGTCCTCACAGCAGGTAGCATTTGTAATGAACTCCTTAAAATCTGAACATACCATGTTTTTGTTTCCCCTTCAGAGTAACTAGGAAACCAGCCTCACCCCGGACCCTATGTGGAGTCCTCCCCTTCAGATCCTTTTGTAACTTTGGCATTTCTAACTAGCTGACATGAATTGCTATTGGTAAAATTATCACAGGATTCAGTTCTTTAGCTGCAGCAAGAGAGGTATAAACTAGATATTTCTGACCAGCAATATCAGTCAGAGCTGGCTCTCCCATTTGAAACATGGCCAACTTATGCCTTTGGGATGAATTTCAGGAGATAGGACAGAGCCTGCAGATAGCCACACAAAAGCTCTCCTTTCTGTAGTGCCGCAGCTCTGGACAGTCCTAGCATGCAGAACAGGGAAATCAAAACGGTCACAAGGAAGCCCCACCTATAATACAAAATAACCCCATTAGTCTCTCCACGACAAAGACCTGGGAGTTATTTTGCTGGGTAGGTGGCCATGGGAACAGTGTGGTTATCATCACAAAACAGAGACGGAAACCAGAACTTTCTCTAGGAATGGGGAAGCAGCTTCCAGGAGTATCACAGAGAGCAGCACTTTCAGAGCAAGAAGCCAAGATTCCTAAACCAACAGCACCAGTAAAGAACACCATAAACATAGAAACTATCAAGGAAAACCTAAAATCTTTCTGAGGAGGAGGAAAGAAAATAAAGAGTAACCTATGCATTTCATTGCTTGAGACAGACGTCAAAGGGTTAGACAAGGTATGAAGGCCTGTAGCTGGATTTAGCACCCTTCTGCAAAACCTTGCATAGGTTGAAGGCACAAAGCTGAAGTTGGTGGAATACGAGTGAGATTGCTCTGTTTAATCTTTTCCTTTGGAAGAAGCTGCAGGTGAAAGCACAACTGAGAGCTGCAGGACCATCCTTCTGCTAGCAACATGCACAACTGCAGTAATTCTTCATTTATCTCCTCACTCAGCCTGGCAGGGATGGCAGCTGCATGTATTGAACCACATTCCAACTCCGGTCACACTGGAATGAATTCAGGGTCATGTCATTGACTTCAATGGAGTTATTCTTTATTCATGCTTGCCTAGCTGAGAATCTGGCCCATTCTATCTAGGTAGCAATATCTAACAGAGAAAATACTGCCAAATTAAGGGAACAAGAAAAACCAAATTATGTCACATGTAGAGGAAACATTTTACATTATAAGGACTATAGAGACCCTTTAGTTTAAGGACTTTATCAACATTTAAAGGACAGTTGGCTGAAATGCATTGCTTTATATGCCTAGATATTCTTTCAAGCCTTATTTGCTATTTTAGAAAATCGAAAGAAAATGTATTGATTGTAATGTTATTGAAATAAAAGTGCTGCGGCTTGTTCAACACAGAACACTAATTCGTTATACATCTATGAGCAGCAGTCTGGATTAAAGTGTCTTCCGTTTAGGATTTCCTCCACATCAATTAAGAAGGCCTTTCTGGCTGAAATATGTTGAGTTTCATGATTTTCTCTGTGGGAGCACTTTTCTGTTGGTGCCAAAACCAGTTTTGGGAAAAACACTGTGTTTTGCTCTGCTGGGCAAACCCGGGGTGTCCCTGCTGTAGTGACCAACAAAAGATAGAGTAAAAGAATGAAGGTAAGAGAAACTGATCATCACTGTATTACTTTCAATAAGTTCAGATTCATTCAGAGCATGGCTTGATGATACAGTACATCTGACTTTAGAGATGCCAGTGGTGTAACAAAAACTCTGCAACCACTGATATAAGAGTAGCAAAAAGTTATAGATTTACTCCAGCAGTTCATTTGTTAAAGAAATATTGACATTTACTTTTTAGCAGGCAATGGACTGAATTGCCTCACCGCCGGTTGTACAAAGTTGGTATCATCTCATGTTATGTGCTCTGACTAATGCAACAGAAATGCACTTGTATGCCCACACCTCATCTGGGTGCAATTTTTGTTGCTGCACGATCTGGAGGTGCCCAAACATAGAATGAGTGGTGGTGGATCCACCGAGGATGGGGTTTTAGCCGTACCTACTTAGCAATAACATGGCTCTTACACACACTTTTCACTTAGCCTCTGGATTTCACCTGGACCCACCAGAATATAAATGTATAAACTGATACAACACACTGGCCAAGAAACAGAAACACGAAGTTGCCTGCTTACTAAGGAAAACATATGTTAAATTGAGAAGGGTGCTGGATTGTTTTGGGTAGGTAGAAAGAGTTGTGGAACAATCCAGACAGAATTTTAGACAACTTTTTTTTTTTTCTTTTATTTTCAGAGCGGGTATCTCAACTTGTACTAACATCAAAGTGAATCAAGAAAAGTAGTAGCATATAGCTCTTTTCATACAATATTGTATATAAAATAACACCCTAGGATGACAGGGGTCATTTTAGACCATCCTGGACAGTTCCCATAAGGAAGTGAAAATATCACAAGCCTGGAGTTGCAAACTGCCTGCTCAGGTTTGGACTCCTGGTCTGGGTATCAAACCCTAGAGCTCTCTCACAGAAATCCATTTTATTATTCCTATGCAAGAAAGAGCAGGTTATTAATGTATCAGTTACAGAAACGATCCTCCTGTGCACTAGTAAGAGCAATGTATCTGTTAGAATTAGTTCTGTAAATCTGCATCATAATGGACAATATTCCCTTAAACTAATTTCCCACAATCATCCTTAATTGGCCAGCTTTCTAACACCTGGTACCAACAGATTTTTCATCCAGCAAGAGCAGTGCCACACAATGGTAACAGCAGGTTTTTACCTAATCCCTCTCCATACGCAAGCAACATCAAATGTGCCTATGACAAAGACACACAGAACAGCCTGACATTTGCTGATAACTCCCAGGAGATTCTCCCTTAGCACTAGTCTTGCTCAAACAGATTTTCCAGGGGACAAGGTGATTTGAAATAATTTCCAACTAGACTAATTGCACTTACTTGGAAAGAACATCCTTCTCCTCCTCAGTACACAGATATTAGTCCAGCTGTAAATACAGCTAACACTTTGTGAAGTTTTCAAAAGTAATAATTATTTAATCTTAGGAGAATTCACAAAGGCTTTCTTGATAATGAAGTTATGCAGATATATATACTTCATGCAAAGTCGCACACACACACACACACACATGTACACAAAACAAAGATTAAAAAAAAAAGTAGGCATTTAAAACTGCTGTTTCAATTCCACTCACAGTTTTGAAGTTCAAGCATAAAACTTCTTGCTTTGAATCTGTAGCTCCAAGCTGTCTGGAAAGATAACACAGTCCATCAGATATCCTGGTTTTGTTTTCTTGCTTAAAAATATCATCTGTCACAGGCACAGGAGCTGACTTCAAGGACCAGCCCCTTCTGCCGAGCACACCAATCGGGAGACCCTGGGAACACATGTGGAATGCTGCTTGCCTGCGCGCCGGTCACGGCCACGGGCAGCATCTGCTCTGTGGGACACGGCTGCCAGATGAACTCGAGTGCCAACGAAACACGGGGCTGGAGGTGCCACGGCCGCCGGGGGTGCCAGGGGGTCCCCAGCCCAGCTGCAGGAGACTTTCACAGAGCACCTCAGTGCCACTGCTTCTGCCACACCAGCTATAAGGACACCAGAGCCTGAGGCCAGGAATTGTGCCTTGTTCCTTCTGGCATTATTCTTTACTGTTTTAATAAAAATAATCTCCTTTAGCGTCATATTACATGCTTCTTCACCGTTTCTCTTAGTTGCTATTCTAACCCCATTTATGGATTTATATTTCAAACTTCATCCCTGGAAAACTATGCCTGTGGAAAAGTCCCAGGCATTGAAAGCCCCTTGTAACAGGGGTCTTGGTAGTGTTCCTAACCCTTTGGGTCAGCCTCACCTGGGTTTTTCTCCCTTTCCTGATGCCATAGGGCTGTCAGCCCACAGGGTCCCTGCTCCTCCTGCCTCTGCCACAGCTGCCCGGCTCTGCTCTGCAAGCTGCCCACACGCAGCTTTGCTCTGTGCCTGTCAATCAGAGAGGTCATTTCTTCTTGCATCTGTTTAACTTGGTGACACTTGAATGCAAACTGCTTAGAAATCCCATTTAGGGACGTAGACCCCCAGCCTCCTGCTCCTGTGTGCTCAGCCCTCGCACAGAGTCGGGGTGAGAGGAGTGCGTGTCTGTGAATGCGGTTTGGGAGTGCAGCAGGAACGCAGTGCAGAGCCAAAACTCAGACCAAACATAGGTGAGCGTGATGAACCGACATCTGTAGATCTGCGTTCACTCCTGGAAACACGTGTGCGAGTCACAACATGCTGGGAAGGGAAACCAGTAAACACACAGTGCAAAGGCCGTGCCTCTTCCAGCTGAAGCAAGAGACCCAAAGGCCTTCCCACTGTGCACCTCTCATAACCTCAGTGCTGGCTTTATTAACTCAGAGTGGCAGCTTTACTTGGTCAGATAGCCTGACTTTTGCATTCAGGGTGCCGGTTTGAGTGGACTGGCTGTAATAAAGACTGCTAGCTCTAGTCTGTGAATAACTTACTGGTTTAATTAAATTAATTTTGCTTCTAAATTCTAGCTTAGTAGATTCACTAAGGGATCATTTTACAATGTTTTCTGATGGTCGGTTAACCAGGCTGGTTAAAAACTTTGTCAAAGCTCTGTTTTCCACCCTCAGAAGCCACTGGTTTCTCAGAGGAAAAATTCCCACAGAAAGTCACTGAGACAGGACAGACTTTGGTCAGAGAAATAAGTTCCCGCCGGATTCAGGGTGGAATTTCCCATTTCCAGAGGCTAAGGCCAGCACAACCCAAGCAGGAAATAGCTCTCCTTTAGCAAGAGCCAAGAACCTTAGTGGAAGTGCTTGCTTTCATCGGCCGCCGGCGGGGCGGGGCGGAGCGAGAGGGACCCGTCTGTGGGGCGTGTGAGGTCTTTTTCGAATCCGCAACAACGAGCAAACTTGTTTCCAGTTCCCAGCCGGGAACATTTTGTTCAGAGGTTTCCGAGCTGGGAGCAGCTGAGGCAAGGCTGGCCAGAAGTTTTCCTGCCGCATCCTGATCCTGGGTCCGCACCCAGGGCTGGGCAGGGGGTTGGAGTTGGGTCAGCCTGCCTGGCTCTACCTGGGGCTGGGACAAACCTTCACCCTCTTTTGCTGCTGAAGAAGGCGCACCATCTGGCAGAACTTTGGAGGGAGAGGCGGAGGAAAAAATGTTGAGCCTTGTAAAACGGGTATTTCCACTGTGTCTGAGACCTTGCTGGGGTGATGCAGGGGAACCTGAACAGAAACCTCTCTGCACAGCCAGGGCAGAGACCTGTTCAGAGGCTGCCGGCTCCATCCACCTCAACATCCTCTTTGGCTTCTGACAAGCTTTCAAAGGGTTTAGCTTTGATTCTCGTTTTTTGATCCTACACACTGTCAAACCTCCCAAAGAGACAGTTTTGCCGTATCCAGACACATGTGCACATGGCAGTGACAAGTGGGACTGTGATCTGCACCAGGGCATGGGAGAGCTGCCTTAGCCCTCTGCCTGTGGATACCTGCCATGGCTGCAGAGGGGTGGCACAGGTGGCCCAAATTTGCATTGGTTCTGGGAAACTCAGCCTGCTAGAAGGTGTTTAATGCGCAGCCAAGCCAGCTTTTGAAAGCTAAGCATATACACATTAATGGCTCAGATTTAACAAGTCACCTTACCCCAGCAGTGTGAGATGGACAGTGCTGTCATCTCTCAAAACCTGTTTACTTACCAACACTTTCTTCCCTGCAGGATATGCATGCTATCTATTAATTCCCAGTTCTATTGCATCTCACTGACAGGTCTTTTTCCTTGACTCCCAGCACGTATTTTTTTCCTTTTTTTTTAAGTCTGATTATGCCTGACTTTGTCCTACTAAATTTCTACCCTCAGTATTTACAGCCTGCAAATATTTGTAGATTTATCGCATTGCCTGTGAACCACCACTTCACCAAGGTCTATGTATATTTTTCCTCATTAATCAGTTCCTCTGGACCCTCTATTTATGCTGCTCTTTCCTGTAGAGTTTTCAGACTTTGTTTTCAAAAGACAGCAGAGGGAAGTTTTCTTTAAAAAAAGGGCAATAGCTGGATAAAATTAAAAGCATATGAAGGAGAGTTTCAGGCAAATTTGCATTTGAGCTGACCAGCTCTAAACTTCATACTTGTTCCCTCTTCTTTATCACGTTCGTTTCGATCACTAGAGTTTTATTGAAACCCTAATGCTGCAAACTTTTGCATCCCCTTTTTCCAAACACGCTGATACATAATCCATTGTAAATTAAATCCATGGGTAAATTAATTGACTTGCATGAAGCCACCTGGACATGCAGGTACATGTGTGTGCCAAGAGTTGTATGGTTCCAGTCTCAGGACAAGACCTTCAGTGGTGCCTGGGAATCCAAGCTGCACCTTTGCCAGAGAAGTGGGGTCTTCTGCAGCTGAAATACAGGGCCCGGGAGGAGCTTCAGCCCTGCCTGAAATACCAGTCATAGGGGTCAGTGGTCACCTGAGAAGGTCAGTACCTGTCTCTTCCTCCATATCTCCCCTAGGTTACCCCAAGGCCAAAGTGCAAATTCATACCCTGTGAATACAAGATGTGTCTCTCCAACCTTTTCCACCAGACGCTGCCTGGTTCCTTATGGCACAAATTGTACTTTACCCTGCTAAGGATCCCACTGGAATCTCACTATGCTTACTAAGACTTCGTGGGAGCTGAAGAAGAAAAAAATAATGCCCAGAGTTTAAGTAAGATTAGGTTATTCATGGGAGCAGCAGCAGAATGGTGAAATTCTCCTGAATTTTTGTGAGCCTCTGGCATTGCCCCAGACTGCTGTTTTCCAGCCACTCTCTTGGGTGCCCTTAAATCCGGACTGTAACTTTAGATAAGTGAAATTCTGTGTAGATGATGAAGAATCAGAGGACAATTCAGGGCTGCCCTCCATCTGTATTTTGGGTACTTTAAGGAGTTTGACTCCTTCTAGATCCTGGGAGAAAAGTTAAATCATGTTCCTTTTGTACAACTCTCTCCACCAGGGGCTATTCCCTTTGGTCTCTAGTCTGTCTGCAATGCAGCAGCCAGAAAGGACAAATTCTATAATTTTAGTTTAGGTGTTATTATTAAAAATTAGGGCTTATTTTTATTCACATGAGCTACAGCAAGATGTGGCAGTGCTACTGATGCCACTTCAGCTGCAGTGTTTCCACTAGGGCTGTTTTGCTGCTCAAAGACAAACAAAAGCAACCTAAACAAACACAAGATAAAGGCAAAAAAATAAGAGTTTTAACAGTGACATCTAGTTGTTTTTACAATAGTTTTCATGATCTTGTGGTTTAGGCCTGTTTTATGGTCCTTTTAATTTCATGAAATGTATGGCATGCTGTCAGCACTTTTTCCAGCTCTTGAAATAACTGATAGGCAGAGTGTTTTATCAAAAAATCTCATAGCAAGGATTTTTAAATAATACCTGAATTGAGTTCAATCCTATCATGTTACTCTAGAATGATTTCTTAAGACTGTGAAAATCGGGAAAAAAAATTTCTGTTTAAAATACTTCATAACTTCTACCAAGAAAGGGCAAGAATGATCTGATTAACAGCTAATATGTCACATAGTGATATCAGCATCACAAATATGTTCCATTTGTCCCTAGATAGTTTCCGTTAGTAGCTAGAAGTATCACCCAGTTCAGAAATTAATTTTGAAAAATAAATATAATTAACTGCTGAACTGCATTTCTCCCCCAGAAAGTAAGGTCAAAGTTCTAGTTTAAAAGATTTTTTTTTTTTTTTGGTAAAGTTAGCAGTTTTCAGCTGCTTAAACCCAGCACTTTGAGAATGAAACCAAATATTCTAGACTGAACTTCTGAGGGAAACGGTTTATATGAATCAGCTCAACCAGCTCCCCTGAACAATAGAGCACTTGTAAATGTGATAGCACTGTCCACTTTTCATTAATATGCAGCTATCAGTGTGGTGAGTCACGCTATAAAGCATTTAACAACTGTTCTCATAAATACCATACACCATCTGTTAAGTGAATCAAAAGGCTACATGCCAATTTTACTTTTGGATAGAAAGGTCTGTTTTAAACTTACACCAAGAGTCTCAGGGTGCACAGATATTACATAAAATTAGTATAGAAATATGTCATCTCACCCAATTCCCAAAAAGCACAGCTAAGAAAGAAAACAATTTTATCCAGTGAGATGTTTTGACATTGTACTGTTTGTTCTCATTTCATTATTCATGTTATTATTTTCATTATTCATGTCAGGAAACACCAATCTTATTTTTTTAATATTCTTAGGGAAGATATCTATATTAGGTTTCTTACTAAATTATATTGAAATGAAATATTCTGACATGCTCAAAATACAAAAAAAGTTTTCTTCTGAGTTTGCGGGAGTGTCATGAAATACTTTGCTTCACAGCAATTCAGTTTGAGATTCCACTTGGTGACAACAGCACATCATCTTACAGGAATGCTGGCTTGTGCCATCATCCCATCACTCAGGCTGGACACCGATTAGGTCACAGAAGAAGGCCTAGAAGTTCCCTGATGCTGCTCACTCAATGTAAAATTGTGGGAGACTTAATGAGAGGAAGCTTTGGACATTATCAGTGCATTGGCAAACACTGCACAGTTGGAATTAAATTTCTATAAAACTCAGATAACTCAAACTGCTGATGTTTATTGTCCTGATATAGAAGTTAAGGGCATTTTGGGGGGAAAGGGTTTGAATGCTTATAAGATGTATTAATCAGTCTAATGAAATGTACTTGTCAGAACACACTTTCCCCCTGCTACCTCTACATTTTTCAGTTTTCATTTTTCAGAAATAAACTAATTATTATCTAACCCCTTTTGCTGAAGCTACCTCCAGTCAATTATAGAGTCTGAACTTAAACTGGCTGGACTCCAGAGGTTATAGTGGGAGCAAAGGAAGAGTGGAGGTGATGGAGGGACTGAACGTGACTGGAATATCCCATGGGGAGCTGAAGATGTATTATAGTGTATGGGCCCAAAGGAGTAGATATGCAAGAGGTAAGGAGGAATAAATCAACATTTAGAGTATAAAAATAAAATCCTAACAAGTGATGTATATATCCTTTACTCAAGTGAATGCTAGAAAAAATTATTCAGAGGTTTCCCTGGGCACAGTTTCAGAACAAGGACTACAAACTCCAGAGGGAGGGGAACTTACATTCAACTTCTGTGTTTCCCTACTCTGAGGTAACTGTGCCCATCAAAGAGCAAGTGTTGCCTTCTAAATGCAAGCAGAAAGCTCTGCCTTCTAAATGTCCCTGTTTCTCCACCCTCACCCTGTCAGCTGTAGCGCTATCCTGTTTCTGAACACCAGGTTCATGTGTAACAAAGTACTTCACAGATTTATATCTAAAAGCCTTCCACGTTCCCTATACACAAATGTTGGGTTTCAGATGTTGACACCATCAGTTTTGACCAGTTTTACAAGGCACTGGAAGAGGTTTTGAAAAGAAAATTCACAATGAACCCTGCAAAGTAATACAAAATGGAAACTGCTTCCCTCCACCATGACAGACGCTTTATTGCTGGTGAAAGATCTTTCTTTAATTATAAAACTCCAGGCAGCAACATTCTTGCGTGTTTATTTTCTGCACTGATTTTGACAGTGGTGATTTTCTGATTCACAAGAGCAGCAATACACATTCTGGCTCATTTGAGACTGATGGCTATGGCAGCAAGAACTAATATATAATGTCTACGAGATCATTGTGTGCAACTATGAACCAAAAGGACAGCCCTTTTGTTCTCAGACAATTTTTGCACAGGGTAAAGCTCTTAGAAACGAAAGTGGGAGAGGATACAGAAGAGAAAAATACCCTGTTTCTTCCCTGTCTAGTCACAACAGTTATATTGAAAGCAGAGGTGAGATAAAGTGACTGTGTGGGATCTACCAAAACAGGGCCCCAGCATTTGTGAGGTACATACTGCAGCAGTTCTCCAGCACCTCTGGAGGGCTCATACCATTGTTCTTTATATTTTATGATATACTATTATTCATTATCCCGTTTAATGTAGTGTTCCTGCTTCTTAGAGCACCAGTTTCTGTATCTAGCATAAACATTCTGGAAATTAATTGTATTTAAAAAAATCACTTGAAACAATCTGGTTTATGAAGTTGTGTTTCCATTCATCTTCTCCTTGATCATCTCTGTTGTAAAGCAAATAAGTCCTAGCAAATGAGAGAGTTCCCTGTCATGCCTCCACATACCAGTTCTGGCAAAACAGAACAGGTCTGACCCTCAAACTCCCTGCCCAAAAAGACCTCCCCAGGGTCAGACTTTTAGCTTGGTACTTAGGTTCATCGAAGCCCCACTCACAGAGCAAGAGTAGAGATGTGGTCTGGAGTTTCATCAGTGAGCCCCAGGCTGCAGCAAGGCCCCCAGCCATGTATCTGTGTTCTTAGAGCTGAACTTCTAATCCTGTCACAGAATCAAACAGAATTTGGAATTCTCAAATCTGTCTGTTACATTAAAATCTCCTTGTTCTACAAGTATTTTAAAAGCACTGAATGTGCCAGATCAGGCTGAATGTCACCACCAGTGTGCATATTGTGAGTAACACGTGTCTTCACCATGCTTTGGGAAGAGATGAACTACTTCTTCCTTTGATCTAAGCAAAAAAAGGGAAAGTGGATGCCTTAGGAGCATGCCAGCCATAGGTTCATGCACTATGCTTGCCAAGATTGTATGGCTTTCTTGTTTTGGCACAAGAATGTAGCATGCTCTTCTCTTTTTGGCAAGTAGCCACATCTTGGCAATGGCACATTTCAGGCTTGTGTGTGCTTGCAATATGCATGGAAACTGTACTGCCACAACACCCTACATGACTCCTGCAGGAATAATAATCTTAATTTTATTGTCAGAGGAGCATTCCCGGGAATATACCACAGGCTCACAGAAATGCTGGTTGGGAGGGACCTCTGGAGGTTCACCCTGCAGCTCAAAGCAGTGCTATTGCCAGCACTTGGTCAGGTCAGCCAGGCTTTTCCTAGTTGAGTTTTTAGGACCCATTCCAAGGATGAAGATTCCACCACCACTATCATGAGGCTCTCAAACTGCTTCCCAAACTCTATCCTGAACTTCTCAGAACATAATCTGTGGTCATTGCCTCTTCTGCAACTGGGCGTCTTCAAAGAAATACTTGGTTCTGTAGGCTTTGTAATACCCGTTGAAGTAGCTGCCAGCTGCTATTTCATCACCTCCTGGTCTCCTTTTCATCCTAGACACCTCAGCATCTCCTTCAGGTAACAGGCTTTAGGCCCAAAAATGGACACTATTCCAGATGGGCCAGTGCTAAGAAGAGGGGCTAGTAACAGTCCTTGCTATGCTCTGGTCCTTGCAATGGAGCTGAGGAAGCAGTCTTCTTCCTCTGTGATGAAAGCTCAGGTTGGATCATATTCAACCTGGCACGTGGGTCCTTAGGTTCTTTTCGCTGGGGCCAGGATGTTTCTCAGCCAGTTGCTTCCACCTCGTTCTGGTGCATAGTTATTCTGCCACATACACAGGGGTTTGACCTCTTCCTTGCTGAAGGGAAAGTGGAATGGCCTTTCAAGGCTCTCAAGGTGTCCAAGATCATGTTGAACTGAAACACACCAGTCAGCCTCAGGCATTCCCACGGTTTGCAGATTTGCTGAGAGTGCACTCAGGTGTCATCCCTGAGGTAGTTATGAACATGTTGAAAAAAATGGGCCTCATGCCAACCCCTAAGATACTCTGTGTGTTACCAGACTGCAGCTGGGCATGAATTCACCACTGATTACTCCTGATGAGCCCAGTGGTGCAACTCACTCTGCTCTTTCAACTCATGCATACGTCCTCAGCTTCTGAATGAGGATATCATGTGTGTCCAAAATTTCACTGAAGTCAAAAGATAGGAAATCCACCACATTCCCCTTGTCTGAAAGGAGAGATAATAACTGGACATAGTGATAGGGCTTTACGACTGGGGAGTCTGTACTATGTGCCAGGCACAAGAGTTCAGTCACTAGAAGCAATTTAACTGTGTTAACACAATGTTCCCCAAAAGCTAAATGTCTCTTCTTAGAAGAAAACTATGTTAGTCCTGGGAACTATGGAGGAGGGAAGGGCACTAATTTGCTACTGCTGGCTTTGTTAGCTTAACTCTCTTCTGGCTCCAGCATCGTGCTGCATAAACATATGCAAGGAGTTGAGTATTAGCATTTTTACTTCACATCCACTAGCATATTGTGAAGTTTTCTGTTAGTCATTTCAGAGCAAATTTTCAGTATTGAACCTGTAGAGCTAGCCACAAACTTCAAGTAGAATTATGGAAGTTTCATGCCTCTGTAAAACTGGCGAAACTGAGATATTTTGTCTTGGAAACATAGAATAGTTTGGGTTGGAAGGGACCTTTAAAAGTCATCTAGTCCAATCACTCTGCAATAAGCAGGGACATCTTCAACTAGATCAGGTTGCTCAGAGCTCCATTCAGCCTGGCTTTGAATGTTTCCAGGAATTTGAAGGATTTGCTTTCAAGAAGAGAAGCAGAAAAAATTACACAGAGAAGAGAATGAGGGATCCTGAGGTAGGTCTCCTTGATGTTACACATTCAGGGATAGTCAAGGTCATAGAATCATAGAATTATAGAATCATAGAATCACAGAATGGCTTGGGTTGGAAGGGTCCTTAAAGATCATCTAGTTCCTTTCCCCTTGCCATAGGTAGAGTCACTAGGCCAGGTTGCTCAAAACCCCATCCAACTCGGCCTTGAACACCGCATCCACAATTGGTCTGGGCAACTGGTTCCGGTGCCTCACGACCGTCACAGTAAAGAACTTCTTCCTAACATCTAATCTAAACCAACTCTCTTTCAATTTGAAGCCATTCTACCTCCCCCTGTAAGAAATTTCTCTTCATCTTTCTTGTTGGCTCCCTTCAGGTGCTGGAAGGTCACCATTAGGTCACTCTGAAGCCTTCTCCTTTCCAGGCTGAACAATCCCAAGTCTCTCAGCCTTTCCTCTGAGGTGTGAGAGGTGGGCAAGGTGCTCCATCCCTCTAATTACCTTGGTGGCCTGGTCTGTATTTGCTCCAATAGGCCAATCCTTTCTGTGCTGGGGACTCCAGAGCTGGATGCAGCACTCTAAAGTGCAGTAGAGGGCAATAATCCCCTCCCTCGCCCTGGCGGCCACACTACTTTGGATGCAGCCCAGGATACGCTTGGCTTTCTGGGCTGTGAGTGCACATGGCTCCCCCATCAGCACCTCCTTGGCAGGGCTGTTCCCTATCTGTTCATTCCCCAACTTGTGTTGATACCAGGGATTGCCCTGACCCAGGTGCAGCACCTTACACTTGTTCTTGTTAAACATCATGAGATTCCCATGGGCCCACTTCTCAAGTTTATCCAGGTCTCTCTGCATGGCATTCCATCCTTCGGATGTGTCAACTGCACCATTCAGATTGGTACCATCTGCAAGTTTGCTGAAGGTACACTCAGGTTATTTGAGTGTTTTTGTCCATGTTTACATGCTTGAATGCTGTAGTCTTTTTTTATGAATTATAACCTTATCCTGAAATGAAAAAGCGTGTGGCGGGCATTAAAATTTCTGATATGTTATTTGAACTTTACAATCACACTGAATGACTTCATTGCCAATACACACCCAAATTTTGTTTCAACCTTATTTTCAATATTATTACTGCAGACTGCTTCAGTCAAAATAGTCACATTTATGGAATCCAATAGATTGTAAAATAGAACTGGCCTTGTCATTAACATAATCTGTCCTAGTAAGTAGACAAGATATTGTTCACAGCTCTTTCCAGTGTCCTCACAGAACAAGATCTCAGAAAATACAAGCAATTTTATCCTTCAGCTAGACAAAGCATTTCAAGGGACGATGGCGAATGCTGTCACATTGGTGTTAAAACCAGACTGTGGTGGTCATAAGAATAAGAAGTTCTATTGAGTGTGAGAGAGAAAAGCTGCTTTGTTCTTAACATACCCCCTTCTATTTTCCAGAATGCTGCAGCAAGCTCAGACTTTCTCTTTATTTCTTTGCAGCAAAGTTGTCAGCAATGGCTTAGGCAGAAAATTTTAACTGTCGAAGACCTTGTACCAAACTTGTCCCAGTTAATACTCTTTCTATTTGCATGTGTATGAATTACTGATGCATGCAGTGGTGACAACAGCATCATTTCAACATGTGCCTCACTTCAGCAAAGTGGTACTGAAATACTCAAGAAATAGCTAAAAGTTGGACACAGACAATTTGTTATAAAGTACAGAGCACTAAGATGATCATTAAACATGAAGAGGAGAGAAGATGTTCAATGAAAACCAGAAGCAACAAGCAAGGGGTCTCTATATTTCAGTATGTAGCTTAAAAGTGTAGACCACTGGCCTTATTACAGTACAATTCAGAGCTCTCAGCAATGTGTTTTTTCTTGTACAGAATAACATCTATGAGACACAGCCTATTACTTGTAGTAAGAAGGATGTACAAAGACGGGGTGCTCAGGGAAACGTGGAGTGAGAGATATTCAGTTCTCACTCAGGTATACAATGAGCAGCAATCACAGCAGCCTACTCTGTAATCCAATTGCTCTTGCTAACTACAAGCCTGCTGCATCCTCCAGTCTCCTGAAATAGCCTCCTGCAGACTCATTATAATAAGGCCCATCTGCTAGATTTGTAGAAAAAGTAGCCATTTAATCATCTTTAAACATAGTCCCAGAGCCACTTTCCATGTACAATCTCTCTCTTGCCCTCTGAGATATTACCTTTGTATGATTTCTGGAGTCCTGGTATTAGGTCTGTATATACAGTAGCAAAGGACATTTGAAATATCACAAATTCTTTAATCTGTCATCCTTATAGCCAAGAAGCCCTTGGAGAAAAGACAATGGATAAGTGAGAAATGCAGAACATAAAATACAGAGTCCAGCCTGGGTAAAAAAGATGAATACTGTTTTAAATGGGTTGTATCACACCAGTACGTGACAAAGCCAAAGTATTTCATTTAGGGAAGGAGTGGTGAGCTTAGCTTTAAGAGGATAGAAAGAGATGGCTAGATCCTGAGTCTACAAAATGGGTCTTCTGGGTCTACTTCTCTTCCCACTGGAGAATTACAAACATGAAGGAAGCATTCAGTCCAGCTTTATGACGTCTGCTCAGGAGAATGTCTTTTGATGAGGCACCAAGAAGAGCTCTCATGGTATCACAGCACATACCGATCCTGTGAGCGTGCAGCATTTAACCTTTTCTTGCATAGGGAAGCACATTCTTGGAGATGCTGTTCTCACCAGGTATCTCTTATGGTACAGCAGGAGTGCAATCACTAACAGTGCTGCTTAGCTCAGCTTGTCCTGTGTAGCAGAAGGTTGAGAGAGAGCCTCAGGCACCTCAAATGTTGGCTACTGAATAATTTGGCATAAGTAGAAGAGCACCACCTTGTGATACCTGACTGCCAGCATGCCAGCTGGAGGAGGAGAATGGTGGGAGTGGGCTCCTGCCCATCCCCAAGAGCCCTGTGTCCCTGGACAGTCATCACCACGCAAATGTGGATGCACTCCTCTGCATTGCTTATTGCCTTAGCAATACAAAAGACGACAGAGACAAATGTGGAACAACTTACCACTGATATTTGATCTGGAAGAAGATCAAATACTGCTAATATTTTCTGGTGTGCATGTCCGGAAGCAGAAGAACTTTCAGTGCAAGTAATGTTATACATCCATCCAAAAAGATGAGTCACTGGTAGTAACAAATCACCTGGCTGCAGCTACAGCCACCAACCAAATGCCCATACAGCACAACAGGATACAAGATTTATTAAACTGGACTGCTGTAAACCAGCAAAAATCTTAGGCTATGGCAACAGATTTATTTTTCTGGGTTTTGTAGTGTTAACACTGGTTAGACAGCACAGTCTTGCTCTGCATAGCTGATCAGCCTTTGTCTTTCACTCTGTCAGTAGGACCATTAAAATGGCCAGCCCCAAGTTACAGTTCCAGCTCTTAAAGAAAAAACTCCACTTCAGACAAATGAGAAAACTATTTTCCAATTTTTATAAATCAGCACGTTCACTCAGACATGCCTTTCATGTTATAGCTAAATTTCCATTGCTGTGGGGAATTTTAAAAAAAGTTTGTAGAAGCTGAGGGTGCTTGTCTGGCAGATAAGGTATAAAGGTAATATATAAAATGCAAAACAGTGCCTAGATGTTATCTGAAACAATATTCTTGGACAACAAAAATCTGGCCTCAGAATCATGTTTGCAAAAGAAAAGTTGGCAAAGCAACTTAAAAAGTCCTCAGATACTGTCCAAAAATTTTAAGGTTTTTTTGACTTATAGCTCTGGTCAAATCAATGCAAAGCACTTTGGAAGTGCTGGATTAATTTAAGCCCTATTCTGGTAATTATGTTAGGAAAATGAGGGAATCTAGACATTCTACAACATCACCTCCTACTCATTTACATAATAAAATGAGAAACCGTTTGAATCCTTGCCATATTATTGAAACAAGATATTTTTATAAATTCAAATAATTAGGAAAATATTCCAAAAGCCTTTAGGTGCCTATGGCATAGCTCAAGCAAAATTTAAATGCCTGCGTTCAAGGGAGTGAGTCACAACAATTCTGCCTGTGGCATACCTGAGCATACCTGAGAGGCACCTAAGCTGTCATTGGTAAAGTTATTTAGGCACCTAAAGTACCTCTAATGTGTATTCCCAGAGGCCTTCTTATCTTGGATGAGATGAGTGTCTCAGCAGATATGTTGTCTCACGGTGTGTTTAGGCATTCTCAAACTAGTTGGTGGGCTGCCTAGAATCCTTTGTTTATCAGGAATGGTTACACAACACCCAGCCTGTGCCAACACCACTGAGCTCAGCACAAAGCAGGGAGTTCATGTGCCTGCTGCTATTCCAAAACCATCAGAATGAACACCCCCGTGGAGTGGTGTCCCTCACCTACACCACCTGTAAGGTGAGGAACAGTACCACTTCTGCTAGGCATCTTCTTTTAACAGAGAAAACAAGTTATTCATACACAAGCAGCAATTGAAGTGGCTGTGGGTTTTCAGAGCTATAAACCCCTCTTACTCAGCTGTCATAATCCCTGGGACAGGGAGAGGGAACTTCAAACTCATCCCTTCCTTCAGCATTTTCCCTGCATGCCTTTGCTTGGCACCCCGGCTGTTGTAAATCCCACAGCCTGGTGCCTAACTGTTTTTCTCAGCTGTATGAGATAACTAAGGTGAAAAACTCAGAACTGCAAATTTCTGCCTCTGAGGTGGCATTGGAAAGTCAGGTTGGATGTCATCATGCTGGGGTCCCTGTGTATCTCGGCCTTTGTGACTTCATCCTAACGTATGTGACTACAAACCTGGATTCTGGCAACCACTTTTCCAGAAATGCTAAATAAAGACAAGACTGCCCTTGTACTGCCATTCATTCCCTGAGATGGTTCTGGAGGCCTTATAGAGCATCAATATGCATGAGATTTTGTGATCAAAGGAATAATCTGAAACTTTGAGTTCTTACTATTTAAAATAAGAAAAGGAACTGCTTTTGAAAGACATACCTTTTAAGACTAAAAGACCCTAAATGAAGAACTCCAGATCACAGCAATCTTACCAAGTATTCCTTCTGCTATACTGAAAATGCCCTCATGAGCCTGAAATCATGGCTAGGATGTTTTTGGACACTAGACAGCATGGCAATACTCTCTGTAAAAGAGAAATATTCTAATTACAGGTCAACATTACAACCAGCAATACAGGAACTGGGGCTACAGGGAGAACCAAACCTTGTGCCACACCTCTGTACATCAGTGCCTAAGCACTGTGGCTGGAAAGGACCAAGGGAACTTGTCACTCTGCAGCCCCACAGTGAGTGTTGTAAGCAGCTGAAAGAGGGAAAGAAAGGGCAGTTTGCATCTGTCATCTGACCACCTCAGGACTGATGTTTTTTTCCCCTTCAGAATTAAGATAACAGCTACAAGAAGAGTGTGTCCAGAAATGTGATTAAAAATAGCACACCCATAACAGACATATCCAGAAATGTGATTAAAAATAGCATATCCATAGCAGCTTTTAATGCTGTGAATAAATATGTTCACATCTGTTGGCGAAATTTTTTCTTTACATGAAAACACATGAAGATTATTGTGCCCCAAAACATAAGCTATGGAAAATATTCATTTGTTTAGGGCAAGAAGAGAGACCCAGTAAAATGAAGGTCATTATTTCTTTGGGTATCTACTATAATGATGCTGTTCCCTCTTCAAAATTTTTCCACTGTTTTGAGATATTTCCCTACTCTGAGCCTGCATACAGAACCTCAAAACCACCCCAGTGTCAGATGTCCAGCAGTAGCCTCTTCCACATTCTCACCAAGGCCACAGTCCCGATCACTGCTGCCTGGTACAATCATGCACCACCCCATCTTCCTGAGAAAGGACTTTCACAAGTCCAGGGACAGAGGTTGAAATTGAAGTTACACCTGACATAGCTTCCACCAGTACCTGAAATACTGTGCTAATTGTGACTCTGTGTGTATCTACCTCCCGGTGGCAGCTCTTGGAGCTCTGAAGGTCACTAATGCTCACAAACATTTAGCAGTAATAACCCGCCAGAAATGTCAAAGCCAGGAAATGAAATGCTACACCCACAATTCTCTATGCATTGTATTTCACTTTCACTAAAGCATAACAAAGCAAAGCAAATAGCCTCAGAAAAGTTCATTTAGCCAGTTAGAGAAAGATAGGATTTTTTTTAGTATGATACTGGCCTATGTAGTATCCATTTTCTCTGCCTGACCTTTTCCAGATCAGCCTCTGTTGTTCAGAAAATAGGCTGTCTTTGATTCATGCTGGGTTTCCACCCAACATCAAAGTGGTTTGCATACACGGATCAAGAGATCTAAGGTGCTGATAATCTCCTGAAATCTGCTTGGTTGTGCCATTCAAATTAATACACCGGTAAGAGTTAGCTTCGGTAGTTATGATGTTAAAGGAAACAGGGAGTTTGGGAAGCTTTGCTTGCAGCGTTTGTTGCTATTTACAGGTTTGGTACAAACTCGACTGCTAAATATCCCTAATTAGCCCAACTCTCACATAGATTTCTCTTCTTTAGAAACTGATGCTACATTTAATTTCTTTTTTAAAAAGTGAAATTGCTAACTAGAAAAGGTTTGCAGGCTGCAA
Source organism: Ptilonorhynchus violaceus (assembly GCA_013397565.1). Classification (NCBI taxonomy): domain Eukaryota; kingdom Metazoa; phylum Chordata; class Aves; order Passeriformes; family Ptilonorhynchidae; genus Ptilonorhynchus; species Ptilonorhynchus violaceus. Next base: position 175,395 of record VZRJ01008539.1, read on the forward strand.
ACAGGCACTCTCAGTCTGCCGAGGCTTAAACAGATGCACAATTCATGAACTGAAACTACATGATATAACAACTCAACCATTTATTGACTTGATGAAGCAAAGCTTGTTACTAACAATAGCCTATTCAGACCATCTACTTTTTCTGATAAACACACTAGGAAAAGAAACGATTTGGAATTCTGGTTTTTGAAATACAGATGAACCCAGTTTAGCTCTTATTGTAGATGGAAAACATTTTCTGGTTTATTGTCCAGAAAATTTTGAGCTGAAAGTTTTGTTTTTAAAATACTTCTGCAGCTTTTCCTAGAGAAAGATATTCCAGAGCTACGGAAAAACTTTACATTGGTTCATATCCTCCGTCAACTTGTTCATTTCAAGGTTATAACAAAGTTCATCCCAAAATGATCTCAATAATTAACGGCAGTAAACATCTGTGTTCCTAATACATGGAATAGTTCATAATGTACATGACTCATATTTCATTCATTCAATCCAAGTCCTTGATTTATCAAATGGAAAACAAGAAGCATGGAACAAAACTGCTGCAGTGTTTTGAGAGAAAATCAACTTTGAAAAGCTGCAACATTCTGAACAATCTCACAATAATTTAAAATGGTCTGCAGGAACAACAAAAAGCAGTAAATAGACATTATGTTGAAAATTGTGTTGTAATCCATGTTAGATTCTCAGTGATGCTGGAAAAGCATGTATCTTTATATATGAGCAACATGCATATTGAAAAGAATACAGCCAGATGAAAACATATCCTAGTCAACACTGATACAAATTTTGACCTCCTGATTTTGCAAGCAAAACTGGAAAAAGTGCTGCACTCACTGCATTCAAGAAGAACAATGCACTGAATGTACAGCAGTTTAAGACCTGCTATGGATGTAGTTTTTTAATGCAAAGCAGACTCTGAACTTTTTGCATGATTAAGAGGCATTTGGGGAAGGACGCAGCTGCATAAATGAAGAATATTCAGCCAAATTACTCAGGAAGTCACTGCTGCAGAAACATGATTTTATTTGGATGGGAAGACATTATATATTTGGTAAAAAAGCATTGGGGCTCTTGATTTCCATTTAGTTTGACTATATAGACACTTAACGAAGAAGTGGAGCATCTCCAACAGGAAGGATTGGTGCATATCCATAGAAACCATGATGTACTCCACACTGGAGAAAATTCTGTTAGGAAATCCCAGTACAAATTCATCTGAATAAAGAAGCTGTCCAAGAGAATTATATCAAAGTTTTAAATTTGTTGGTAGTCTAACTTAATTACAAGCCTCTAGATTATCCTTACGTGGGAACTGCTTTAGTCTTTCTTGTGGGACTTGGTTGATTTTGTATGACACATCCAAACAGACATGGAAACATGAGGGTGAGTGTCAGGATGCATCTCTAATCCAGTGGATTGCATGTCCTCTTAGAAATCTGCTGCCTTGGGTTCTCAGTAATGTTTCTGTGGGAAATCATGTCATTGGGAGAGGAAGACTACTTTCTTCTTCCCTTTTGTCACACTCAGTTGGCTGAGATACTAGTCCAGAGCATGGGAAGATTTAGCTTGGCCCCCACATCCAACATGAGCTATATGTCAAGCTCCTGGAAAACAAGCCCTGAAACGTTTGGGTAAATTCAGCCCAGCCGAGATGATATGAGCAGTTCCCATTCCTTGAGGCTGGTTTCTTGGATTCCTCTGCAAAGGTAGAGCTGTGGGTCCCTAAAGTCTACTCTGGCTGCCAGAATGGCAGAGGAGAGCAATGGTGGCTTGTGGGTGGCTACACTGCCCCTATTGCTGCTCTGTCAGACACTGAGGGTGCTTAGGGATCTCTGGGATCTCTGCTGTGGACAAAGCCTTGGCACTGAGTTCCTAAGGAGATATGTTTGCAAGGACACAGGAGTACAGTGCCAGGCTTGCTCTGCACTTCCAGTGGCGTGGGCTTGATAAAATGTTTCTCTGCCTACCTGGAGACTGTGCTTGGGCAAGGGGCATCTGCTGGGAAGCAAAAAGCCAAGTGCAGCTCAAAGCTCTTGTAAGTAGTCGCCAAGAACAGACAAGCCATAGTGTGCCTTGCTGTACCTGCTGCTTTGACGTCCAAGGTCAGCCAGGGAGACTCCACTATCAGTCCTTAAACAGGGACATGAAGAGCCTAGAAGCCCATCTACCAGAAGAATGCTGGGATTAGTCCTCTTACTTCCCAAGAGATCAATTCTGGTGATTATCTTTTCTACTGCTCTGGCTTTTTGATGTGGGATTGCATAGATACTTCACATTAGCACTTGTGATTTACACATTGCTTTAAACACGACATATTGTTTGTGAGATCTTGTAATCAGACACATATTATAAAACAAAAGAATGTAGCAATGCCATTATTTGTAAATGGATATTGCAAAGAATATGTGGGTACCAAGGAGAACAGATTTTTAATGCAGATCCTGTACCAAACCATATATGGTCATAAAACTCCCTAGAAGTATCTTTTCAAATCATTATTGTTTTCTGCTTTCACCAGTTCATGAAAGCTCAAAAGAGCTAACCAAATTTCTTTTGAAAGGAATTACATATTCTAAAGAATCAATAAATACAACTGTATTCCCAGCAGAACATTTTTATTCTGTGCTAGACAAGGATGAAGACGCATTTCCTGTAAACTTAGCTGCGAAAAAGACAGCTCAGAGACTACAATTTAATTACTAAGATATAACAAGACATCTGGGGAAATTGCTAGATTGGCAACTTTAGAAAGTGTTTATAAAGCGATTTTACAGGAAAAAAAGAGGAAAGGATTAATTTTTGTATAGGTTTTTTTTTTTACTACGGAAGTTTAGGTGTTTATGTGTAATTGAAAGTTTGTCAATATTTTAAAACAGGAAACAAAAAAGATTAAAAACTAAAAGGCAGATATAATACAGTAGAAGTATGCTACTTCAAAAAACCAGGTATCTTTTCATAACAAAGTATTTGTTCTTTTCTTATTGTATGGATAACACTTACAGCAGATTCTATGGCGTTGTGTTTGTTAACATGAAGAACTAACAGTAGAAATTATCACTCTGTTAGCCTTTGAAAAATTTACTGAGCAGTGAATTTATCATCAATGACATTTCTGTATAAATAGCCTTGCTGATTTTTCTAACCTAATCATATGTTCCATGTTCTCACAGCATTTATTTTATTATCAAAGTAAGCAAACTAATCCTTGATCTTGTTTTCTCTTTGAATACAGAATAATGGGGTTTTTTTCATTGTGCTTTTCCAGTTTAATGCTGGTGAAATTCCATTGAATTTATGGGCAGCTGCTCTGCTATGGAACTGATATAGTAAAGTACTAAGCTTTTCTACTCAGCTTTTCTTTTATCACCTCAGATAAATAAGACTCTTTATAGAAATACACTCTATTTTTTTATGATGGCTCCCACTTGTCTAGTTTGTTGTTCAGAAGCTTTAGTAGATGTTTATCCAAAGCTGGACATAATGGTTGTGCCCTCCACATAGACAGATAAATAAAATGTCACCAATTTCCTTTATCCCACAAATTCACTTCTGTTCCTCAAAATCTGCAGACATTTCTTGTCTTTACATCATGCCCTAAAAGTAACTTTGGAAGATGAGTGTAATCGGCCAGTGTTACCAGCCCACCTTGCAAGAGCTGCTCAGGTCTTTGCAACACCAAAATCACAGACTTCAGTTACGAGAGGCCTTGTAAGAGGCACCAGTATGAAACCAATAGATTTATTCCTCCAGATACCAACAGCTCTTCAGCTCTCCGATTAATGAATGAAGTGGCAGTCAGCTGGCATTCAGAGATGCTCTAGGTTTGCTGATTTCCTCATAATGGTGCCATGAGCAGACAGGAAGAAGGCACAGACCTGAGGCCCATCAGCCTACTGGACAGTAAGCTTCTGTTCTCCATTCTTTGCACAGTGGCTTCAGGTGTCTGATGACCCAGTCATGTCTAGAGAGATCCACAGCCATCGCCTGGGACACATCAACAAGAGAAGCATAGAGTACCATGCAGGGATAATTTTGCTTCTCGGTAATAATGAGTATTATGTAATCTGGCAAAATCCCTCTATTGGTGTCATCGATAGCTATGGAGAAATCAGAAATTATGACCATTTGATCACAGTTGCAGCCAACCATCCTCAATTAAAAATGTGGTGCACAAGGGGCAACAGTAGCTTGTCAAAACCCCTGCAGATTCTTGACTTGGAGACAATCAAGATTGCGTGAGACACTGTGCCACTGTGACCAAGTCATGCTGGACTTCTTGTCCATCAGTGGCTTTTGTCCTCACACAAGTAGCATTCCTAAGCAGCCAGTCATGAAAACCTCCTAGCAGCTTTGTGCCATCAAAGTAGCACAAAGTAGCTCGAATGTCCTGCTCAGTGAGGCAGCCGACCCCTTTGCCTGCCCAGACACAGTTTTGGAAAGATCTGATACATTCCGTACTCACATGATATTCATTACTCATTCGGAGCACAATATAGCAAGTGTTACTCCGTGCTAGGATGACTACATGTCCTGTACTGAACACTGTAAAAAACAGAGTGTTATAATAGCCCTTCTTTGGCAAGAGCTTGTGTCTCTCTTAGTGACAGTATCACCATTAAAGCTACTCTTGTAGGTTTAATCTCTCTGGCTGCCTTTTTTAGGCCGGTAGTCTTTTCTGAAGTCCAATTTCCTTCCTTACTATGTTATCATTTATTACTGACAAAGGGTGAAAGGCTCAAACATTTGCAAACAAACGTGGTAAGACAGTCCCTGCCCTGAAGATAGTATCATTTACTTTGGATATAGATAAATTAATCATTTATTCTGTACTTTTGGCTTCCTTATCAAAACTTTACCCACCCTGGTGCTCAGTCATCAGTGCCAGACCTGTGCCATGGAAGCAGAACAAACCCCAGCCTGACCTGTGGGGCAGGAGTGGAGATCACAGCAGTCCCAGCCCTGCACCATGGACTGATAATCTCCTTGGAAGAACAGCCAGTGGGAAGTGTCTGAGCAGTGAAAGAAGCAAAATCCCAAGGTTTTCCCCTACCACCTGCACTCTATGTTGTGTTGGGCCTCCAGTTCTTACATTTCAGATGAGCAGTTTCCTGGCTGTCATGGAGAGGCTGAAAGTGTCTTCTCCCCCATCCGCCTTTATCTTACCCATTAAGGCAATCTCATCCATGATGGGAGCTGCAGTACCGAACATTTCCAGGCACAGTGAGCTCAGAACTAGGGCTCCTGTGTCCTGATCCCACGCTCAGGTTCTCCCTGTCAAAGACAAGGAGGTGGCATGAACTCTGTTAGGATTTTGAATAGGTGCACATAGGTCCTTGGTCAGCTCTAAGCTGTCACAGGACTGAAATGGCTGCTGCAGTGCCCCAAGGGCTGGAGGACAGCCAGGATTGCTGCTTGGGACTTACCAATGTTTCCCTGGTCTCTTCCAAATTCGAGAGGTCAGAATCTGTCTCTGATTGCATTTCACACTGAAACTGCTTCTGTTTTAATATTCTCACCATAAGCCAAAATGAACTGCTCTGTATAGAAAATACTTGCTTTCTGAAAATCTGGCCATGCTGAACTGTTGATATGACCTTCCCTAAAATAAAAGGTATCTCTAAATAATTCAGATTTTGTAAGGAGCTGAGAGGGAAACACAGGTGAAAATTGTTTTTTTAAACTTCCATATTAGCAAAGAAAGGCACTTTTAGAGAAAAATAAAATAAACCTCCCTATAACCTTGTCATTCAAACCCTTTTTGTGGACAGTTGGCTTCACTTTCAAACAAGTTTTATAACAAGAGCAAATAAACTAAAAAAATTTGATGGTAACCATCCAAAGTGCTTGGAGTTTTTGACATGCTTTCACATGTACTTCTTGGCTGCTGTAAACAGCAGGTTAGTGTCAACATGAGTTTCTCCTCTCTGTTGCCTTTCTGAGTCCCCAGGAGGCAAAGGCACTTCATATCGGTCTTCCTGAAGGTCACATTTGCTCCTGCTCACACGTTCTGCAAATACAGAGCTCGGTTTCATATCGGTCAAGGCAGGGGCACTGGTAAATGTACATGTTCTGCAACATCAGAGTAGCTGTTATTATTCTGGTACTATATTGAGATTCACTCGTTCTGTGTCCTGACTAATCAAACCACATACAAATTCTTTTCTGCCTTCAGCTGCTGTGATCCCTTTTGGATTTCCTCTATACTTGCAAGAGAATAAAATCAAATGTTATTTACAAGAAGGTTTGAGCCCTTCTCCTGGACTCTGTGTGTTCGTGTAAAGGCTTCCTCATGCTTCTTTTCTTCGTGCCTTTGCCCTTTAATAATGTTCTACTTATGCACAAATATGATGCTTTCACTGGGACTCCACTGCATGTCCAGAAGTTCAGAAGTTCAACCTTTCAAATGGTACATACAAAGGCAAGAAGTGGTGCAACCCGCAGGTGCAGGTAGGAGCACTTGAAATTTTAGGTATGCATGAACTGAGACCAGTGTTGGAGAGAACAGGTCCCACTCCTCACAGTAGCTGTACATTTACATACTCTGACAGGCTTCTGGCAGTAGGCAGCTGAAAATGATGAGCTGTCTCAACAAATTAAAATTAAATTCTATTGAAGAAAACAACATACAAAAATTATGTTTCTGTATAATCTGTGTGATTAAATGTTACTTGTTTCAAAGCTAATGTTTCTGTCACTTTCAATTACTGCTTTTGGAAGCTTTATTCTGCATCATTTAGTCTCTTTAAATCACTCTGCTGTTCAGCTTTCGTATAGGGATTGGTACACTTAGTATGAATATTACGCTTCTACTAACTCTTACAATAACATCGGTGACTCTAATTTAGAATTACGTTAATCATATCTGCTCTCCCTTCCTGTCTGGAAGTTGGAAAAAGAAAAGGAACAAAACCAAATGGAGTCACGTGCTGGAACTTCTTCACCAGTCAAATTATATTGGGCAGGCTCAAATCAAATATCTGCGATGATCAGACAAAAATTTAATAATTTTTAAACAGTGACACTCATTTCTTGTTGGGGAATGATTTGCAAAGCTTTTTTAAAAATTTTATTTACTGTTCTAAAAGCTGAAGTGTTGGCTGAACACATTTTTCATTTGGTTTATCCATTTCCAAGTTTTGAGACAAACACTGAAACTGAGTTAAATTCTAACGAGGTTAAACAAATTACAACTTGTTCAACTAGTTTGGGACTCCTGACGTAGATGAAGTTAGACAGAAGGTCCTATTTTTGTTGACAGAAGAACCTTTGAATCAAAAGCAATATAAAATCTGATCTCCGTATCTAAATTTGGCTGAATATTTTCCTTTATTTGTCTGAGGAAATTATGATTTATTTGCAAAAAGGAAGCTACATTTGCAATTAATGAGTAAGCGGAAGAAAGCGGGGGAGGGAGCTTTGCTAGGAAAAAAAAAAATGTTTTTTCGCCAGAGGCTGCTCTCCAAGGCGAGCTCTGCCACCTCGTGGGCTGCAGCCCTCTTACAGGGCAGCGCCCGGAGCTGGGGCAGGAGAGCACAGAGTACTATAAGGAGACGCGGGTCTGGAAAAAAATACCCAAACCAACCAGCATCTAAAATAAATTGTAGAAAGAATTTCAATAACATGAGGGGTTTTAATCATAATTAATAAAATCAGTCTCTCATTATAAAGGAAATTATGTCAATAGGGCAGCAAGGTATATACTTCCAGCTGATTTTTCCAACCAGTATTCCCAGCCTGTAACTTTTAAAGCAGCATTAGATATAGTGCACATATTCGGTGTCTGTATTACTGGATCCATGCAAGTCCCAGCTCCCTGCAGGAACACCAGCTGCTGTGCTCCAGGCACAGACCCTGGCACCCTGACTCACAGGTACGTGAATCTGTACAGACCCCAAAGCATCACAAGTTGCACCCTGGCAGACAGTGGAACGGGCAGTCCTAGTCCAGCTTTGTGACCCAGATGTACTTCTTTTGTAGATGTTTGTTACTTTTTTCTAACAGAAGGTCACAGAACTATGCAAATCACCGTTTTTTTCAGTTTGCTGAGCTAAACAGAAACCTGATTCAAAGTTACAAACAAACAAGGAAAATTGATTCTCTCTTGTGAAATGAAGAGCTGGAAAAATAGTTTGGATCAAACCACAAAACTTCTTCGACCGAAAAGAATAATCACTAAGCAGTTGAAAATACAAGCTTGGTGATTTCCAGCTGAGAACATTATTTAGTGGATGTTACTTTTCAGAAGTGTTGTGCTGCTTTGGCTTTTCTTGCACTTTCAGGAAGCAATAAAACCACTAACAAATCAAGGCAAAATCAGCAAATACTTTCAGTTTTCCCTAGTTTTACCATGTTCCTTATTCAAGAGCTCTACTTGAAGTGCACAGACAGCTTTGGTCTATGACTCGAGATCCCAGTTGTGACCTTCCTGGCTGGCAGCACCAAATGGGAAGGAGTGCTTGAGAAGTATGGGGAGACCCCTTGTTTTTCAATGGTTCCAGTGTTGTCTCAAACAAGGATGGCATCTAGTGACATAAATATAGCTGTCCTGCTCACACATATGCTATTTTAGCCATGTCTACCCACCAGCAGTTTGCAGGTAACCTATCACTGGAGGAACGCGTAGATTTTTAATACTTGGTTTAATCATTGGAACTGAAAAGCCACAAGAAATAAGAAAGAGGAGATTTTCCATGAAAATGTCACATTTACAGGGACTAATCTTTTTATTACAGAGGTTGGCTATTACTGGCTAAACAAACATACACAGGTCTTAAAGGAAGTGGTTCCTTTGTCATTTCTTTGTGACAAAACCAAAAAAAGAATGAGCTGGAAGAAAATTCTTGGATACATGCATACGGCTTTGATCACTTAGGTGTCATTTCCAAAGCAAGCTGAGAACTTCAAACATCAGGTGCTTTTGGGAATTGCAACAACTCACAATAAGATAAATCTCTGAATTTCTAGCACTTGACAAATGGCTAATGAAAAGAAGGAGGTAAAGCAGATGTGTACAAAACATATGGCTCAATTTTGTTTCTCAAGTGACCAAGCACATAAGCAATTTTGCCTGAATTACTGAATGTCACTGTCATAGAGTTAAAAAATAAGGGAAAAAAAAGTGCATTTCGATAGATGTAAGCAATATACTTGGAATGACAATTATCTATTATATATTTTAAATTATAAATTAAATATACTGAAGCATCAGAGATTCCAGGTGACTGCCATTATAGCTGCTTAGTGTTGAAGGCACATATAACAGTTAAAGAGTAGCAGTACATAAGGAAGATGCTATTCCACTTCATTTAGTGATGAATCATACTTCCTTGACAGGGGCTAGAAACTAGCCACACTTCTATGATGATACAAAACCAGGAAACTTTATGATTCTATTGCATATTTTTCAATGAGCAGTTTCAATGAGCTTTTTTTAATAAAATAGTCATATGGATTCCTGGGATAATCTAGACTTTACTATCAACTGTAGAAAGTTTATGTGAAAGTTTATTACATTTATTTTTATTTTTAAAATGTTCATTTAATAGTATGATTGATGAGATGGTTTTGAGGGTGAAAAAATCATTTAAGTAGCTTGGATAAGGAATACAGACACTTGTTTACCATTAACCAGTGGCAGCAAGAACAAGTATAAGTGATGGAGCAGAAAGATAAAGATCTCCTGTAGGAGCTGACAAAAACTTTTAATTTGATTTCAAGTGAAGAAAAAATTTCCTGAAGAAAGCTTTTTTTCTTTCCTAGCACCACTACCATAGCTTTTATTATATATAGGAGAGTTATATTTTAAGCTATATTTTTAATTATACACTTTGTATTTGTAGTCACTGAGATTCATATGAGGGACCTGCTAGTCCCCCAGATACAAGGAAAGAGCAGGCAATGCAGTCTAGCTCTCCCTCTGCATTCTGTCAGCAGTTGAGTGATTCCTACCTTTCTCACTTTGGAAGGACTGACTGCTCTAGGAAATATGATGTGTCACTGGACCTTTTAAAATATGGTCAGTATTCACCATCATAGCATTTATATTGTAATGAAACTATTTTAATCTCAGAAGCAGAAGCACAGCAAGACAGATTATTTGCATCTTTTCAGCGTGGTTAGGAGCAGGAGCAACCTGGATCAAAATTACTGAAATTCAACATCTCTATGGTGGTTTTAAAAGGAATTTGATGGACTGCTTCCCTTGGTTGTTGACAAGAATCCACATCATAGAACCGTCCCTGAATCATACAAGTCTGATACCTTAGTCCAGAGAGAAGACAGCAAAGAAATACAAAAAATGAACTCAAACGGCCCACAACACTCTGCCTTCTCTCATTGTAGAGAGGATCGATTCAGTTTGGCTTGGGGAGATGAGGCAATGCTTGCAAGAAATAAAGTCAGGACCAGAGAAACATACGCAGCTGCATCCAGATTTGCATCACTTTACCTATGGGGAAATGACCTGATAATTCAGGGCAGTGCAATAAAATCCCCTTTTCTGTACTATAGATGAGTACTTAAATTTTTGTTGACATTTGAATTCTGCCACAGTAGGAAGCTCCTCATGCTACACATTATTCTTGTGTCAGCCATGATAATAAAACATCCATCTCCCGAATTTATGAGCAATAATTTATTTTTACAATAAAAAAGCACTTTAGATTATTTTTAAACAAAAACAAACCTGTGAGTATATGAGTAGCAGCAGCTATAGCAGAAGGATCTAATTTGTTTTTCTCATCTGGAACCTCATGAAATGTCATTTTTCTTTTTCACATCCCTGTGCTGTTCAAAATACCGGTTTATGGCACAGCTCATAGGGCTTACAAATGTACTTTCCTTTGGAGTCTGGTATGTATTCTCCTGAGGGTCTCAGACAATTACAGTAAAAAATAGAAGCATCAATTGCAATCTTTCTGCACAGCACGGTATTACTCCTGCTGAGGTTTTAATTTGTCCCAAGACTGTATATATCAGCAGATTTTCAAAATTACATTATAAACTGATATTTCATTTGGCCTAGAATTCAGCTTATTTTCTTGTCATACCAAGGTTTTCCCAGCCACTAAAATCAGTGTGATTTCCAAGCTCACAGGCAAAAGAGCTTGGGATTTAGGATTCAAGAGTAATTATGGAACCTTGCCAGAGTCGGGAAGCAGCAAGGGGCTAAAAATCTTCCTCTGCACATCACACTACCACTACAAGCAGAAAGCATCAGAGTTAGATATAAGGCAATAGTATATCCTGGGATACAGGGGAAGAGAACTGGGATGGAAACTGGCTGAGACAGGGGAGATTCAGATTAGATATTAGAAAAATTTTTTCACTGCTAGAGCGGTCAGGCATTCAAATAGTTTGTCCAAGGAGATGGTGGAGTCACCTGGATGCATTAGAGAGGCATTTGGATCTAGCACTGGGTGATGTGGTTTAGTGGCTTTGGGGTTACAGTGATATGTTGGGTGAACTGGATGATCTCGTAGATCTCTTCAACCTTGACCATTCTAGGATTCTATAATTCTATGTCATTAATGAAGACATTAAATAACACGGGTCTCAGGACAGACCCCTGAGGGACAACACTCAACATCCATCAGGACTCTGAGCTGTTGACCACTACTCTCTGAATGCGACCTTTCAACCAATTCCTTATCCACTGAACAGTCTGCCTACCAAATCCATCTCTCTCCAATTTAGAGAGAAGGATGTGGGGGACCATGTCAAAAGCTTAACAGAAGTTCAGATAGATGACATTCATAGCTTTTTCCTTGTCCACCGATGTAACCACTCCATTATAGAAGGCCACCAGGTTGGTTATGAAGGACTTTCCCTTGGTAAGCAATTCTGGCTGTCTCAAATCATGTGCCTTAGCACAGCCTGCAGGAGGATCTGTTCCATGACCTTCACAGACACAGAGGTGAGGCTGACAGGTTGATAGCTCCCAGGGTCCTCCTTTCTAACCTTTTTAAAGGTGGGTAAAATGTTTCCCTTTTTCCAGTCACCAGGACTTCAACTGACTGCCATGATTTTCAAATATGATGGAGAGTGGCTTGACAACTACATCAGCCAATTCCCCAAGGACTCTGGGATGCATCTCATCAGGTCCCATAGATTTATGTACATTCCTCAGGTGGTCATAAACATGATCTTCTCTTACAGTTGGAAGCACTTTGCTCCCCCCAAATAGGAGGTTGCCACCTGGTTTCAATCCAGGGACCTTTCACGATAGGCAAACATGATAACAACTACACCACAGAAACTCCTGCTCCAAGTGAAATTCCAACCAAAAGAACCACTATATAATAGGAGTTAATAGTAGTGATTCTTAGTAGGATCTAAGAAAGCCACATAATGTAATATAATCATAAAAGCTGAAGAAAGAGCTACATTGTTGATTTTCTTCAAGGCATTTTCTGAGGCCCTCTGTCTTTTATGGGATTTTCAAAAAGTTTTACAGAGCAATATCGAAACATTTCATGGATTAACATTTCACTGAGAAGTGATATGACAAACTTTTCTGATATTGAGTATTTGACTACAACAACAAGAATTCTAAGGCTATATATTGTTAATGGAGTGATTTAAAAATTCAGGATTCCCTTATACGACACATAAAAATCAAAGATGACATTCAGCCAGATTAAGAATAAAGCAACATTTAAATGGAACACACTTTGGAACAGAACAAATAATCCCACGAGGAGCTCTACATTAATTTAAAATTTAAAATGGGAAAAAATATTTCATTACTTCCTTAACTCTCATCTCCTGCTCAATACCTTCAAAATATTTCTATAGAACCTTGTACATAACTTTTACAATGCTGACAAAGTGTAGATTGTGCTAATTGCATCTGACCTCCTCCTTGGCAATCCTAATAAAGATGACTGAATTGCAGAATAACTTAATCTATCGTGCCTGGGTGTTTCTCAGTTACCTACAAAATAATTCCAAGGTTTAAAAAAAAAAAAGGATTCTAAATTAAAAAGACAGTAGATTAACAGATAAGATCCTATTTCAAACTCTGATCAATCTCTGATATTGCAAGATGAAGAAAAAGCGTGTTCTTAACCACTCACCTATTTATCAGTTACTGCATGTGAAGAATGATTCTTTCTAATCTTTATGGGCAATCTGCTTACTCTTTGATGTATAAGATATAAATACTATTATTTTTACCTTTTTAATAAATTTAATGGGAAATAACTAAGTTTACATAAATAATTAATCAACAGTGTTTGACTGTTGGAAACAGAAAAACCTATGGACAATCCCTTTATTCTGAAATCAGAATGACTGACACCAGCATGTACAGTGGGGGAACAGAACACTCTGTTGATGAATGCTCTATTGATGAATGATGTCAAGAACATGCACCATATGGCATTCAATGACAAACACAAGTTGTACAAACAAAAGGGAGAAGAAAACAATGACACTTTACCTGAGGGTACTTCCATAATGTTTAGCAGAACAGCTGGATTGCCCAAGAGTGAATATTCCACTATATTACTAAACATATTGCAAAGTTAGTGAGATTTTAAATCTAGTAAATCAAAGTTCCTTTGTACATAAGAGATAAAATCCTGAACCTATGGAAATCAAAGGCAAAATAACTATTCCTTCACTGTGATAAAAATCCCTCCCATTTCTATAATGATTTAATAATTAAAGCTTTGATAACACCAGAAATTTAGTTGTATCATCTTTTAAATTTACATAACCAAGTAGCCATACAGTAAAGCTGATCAGCCACCTTCTGAAGTCAGTGGAATGTCTCAGAATTGTTTTGACAATCACCAATTTGATAAAAACAAGCTTTCGGAAATAATAATATACCTCCTAGAACAAGATGAAGACTTTAGATGTCTATTAAAAATAAATGAAAATTTCTATTAGAAACAGAAGCAAATTATCTGTTTGTATATTTAGCATTAACAAGTTTAGATAAGATACAGAATGCAAGATAGATCCAGTGATATGGTCCTGAATGTACTTCACAACTATGTCTTTGTCTTCTTACACACTCTTGAACATCTAGTGCCTACATAAGCTTGTGAGTTCACACTTGTACCAATGCTTAAATAAATTTTTCTCTGTGATATTGCTATAACTCATTTGCCCTTATCATGTTCTGTCCTTGCTGTTTGTTAGCACCATTTGTTACATAGCATTTAAAATTAGATTGGGAGATATTTGGGGGAGGAATCATTAGCAGGTTGCAATCAGAACTCTAATTATGCTGCTACTGGAGGGTGCTGTGGAACCCATAGCTGAGTGAACAGATGTACTCATTTTTAATAGGGGAAGTCATGTCATAGTAAATTACAGCTCTATTTTCTAGAATATGGGCCAATTGAAGGATTTGCAGTAAAAAGTGGTAGCAGAGCTGAAATTGAATAGCCGTGACATATCTGACACACTAAGTGCAGACACTTCATGCTGCTCTCAGACACCGCACACTGATGCAGAATGCAAATAGGCCCAGGACTTCTTCCATCAGTTACCAACAAAGCATCAGAAAGGCAGACTTTCTGGAATAGATAAACAAAGTGCTGACAGGAAAAGTTACAGGAGAAAGGAAGGGTTTATTGCCTGGCAGTGTTAAAGAATTGCAGCAGCTTTTTCTGGGGGCAAGATAATTTACCAGCAGAGGCACTAATGGCCTAAAAAGCCAAATTTCTGCTTCCTAGAAGAAATAGTCTGCTCTGGCTGAGTGGAAGAATGACAGAAAAGTTATAGAAGCTAATTAAGAACCTACTAAGCTAAGCAGGAAGCTTATGATGACAAAAGGCCTTAGGTCTGTAGGTGCTGAAAAAATACATAGGACTTGATCCTGTCTGGACTAAATCCCCACACAAAGCAATGGAAAAAACGAACAGTCTGAGCAGCAGACTCTGTATGTCTTGAGTACTGGATGCATGCGCAATGATGGAGATGACACTGAAGATAAATATGGGAGAGCACAGCAGCTGGACCAGACAACTCCAGCTCAATATCCTGTCTCAGAGCAGCCACAGAAGATACACATGACAGAGTATAAAAGTGGGGCTAATACAGAGTGATCATTTCCCTGGACATTTTCCCAAACTCCAACAATGGTGTTTTAGGGGCTCTCTGGGTCAGATGCACCTTTCACAAAGTCAGTAAACATTGCAGCTTTTTCTTCTGTGAGTTCATGAGGCCTCCTCCCTAAACCTCTGTGAACAATTAGCCTCCACAGTATCCTGTGCCAAGGACTTCTAGAGCATAACTATGACCTGAGTGAAGAACCATAGTCTTGTTTTGAACCTTTGAAAGTGCTACTTTGAGTATATGCCCCTTAGTTCCCAGAAGCAACATAAGCAGTCCCTTTCCTGTGCTTAGGGTTGTCCAGGAGGCCACCAGCCTGGCTGGCCGGTGAGTACTGCTGTTAGGGCCAGCAAGCCATACAAGACTCATGCTTCTTTACATTGGTAAGTGATAAAGGCCAACGAATGCATGTCAGCACTATACCCCTGCTCATCCATACTAACCAAGACTAAGCATGTTCCTTGGCATAATTTTGGCCCATTCTAATACTTCCTAAGCCAATGCCAAGGTATGCTCTGGAGAACAGCATGTGCTGTTCCTAATAGGCAACATAGAAATACTGCACCACGTCCAGCTTCCCTCACCCTAACCCCTCCTCCAGCACTGCCCTAGCAGGCCCTTTATACCCCAAAACGTGCCATATGCACTCATGTCATACCCCGGGATATGTCATACACATGTTCAGCTCGTGCTATGAAAACTTTGCTCTGGTGGGATGCAACTCAGCCTCCACTTCAGCAGGTCCCATAGAAGGAAACAAACATTTTGGTGTCTTCCCCCGCAACCTTTGGTGACAGCTCATCTAATTTACTGAGAGTGGCCACTCTCTGCTTTCATTTACTACTACACGTGTTTGTCGTGATTAGCAAGTAAAGGCCACTTGCACAAATAGAGCAGTACAAGTTTATGTAGCCTTCCAGACGTGATCTGCAAGGTAGCACATCTAGAGCACTCAATTGGCCAGGTCATGAAAGATGGACTGGCATCCAAAGAGGCAAGATACACTGATCTTGCTCTTTAACTCTTTCCTATCGAGCTTATTAACTTATCTTTAAGGTACAAAGAATTTATCACAGTTTTGACCTCTGATACAGACATCTAACTAGCCATCACACAATGGTATTACAGACTGATAAAAGGAATGATGCCTAAGTGCAGAGAACATAGCAGGAAAAGAACAGGTTTCAGAAAGGAAAAATTTGTGGGAGGCAACAAAAGTGACAGTCTGCACACGTACTTTGTATGCTACTCATAGCTAGAGTATCCCTGTAAACAGCTGTTTTAAAGAAGAGCTGTTTATAAACAGGGAGGTTCTTCATGATCCAGAACAGAAGTTATGAAATAAAGGTCATTTACACAACTACCAAGAGTGGTCTTAGGTCTCCATATGAAAATGAAATGAAGTTAAGGACAGGACAGCAAACAGAGCCCCAGTGTACCATTCTGACAATGTGACTCCACAACTTTTTAAACTGCTTCAAGTTGGCACAAGCAAAGCCTTGCCAACCCCTTAAACCCAGCTGATTCTATAGCAGGAATTCCAGGGACCTAGAGTGGTAAAATATAACAACTCTTATTGCTCATTTAGCTCACTAAACCAACTTTTCATGGAATTAGAGAATCACAGTAACAGAGAAGTGTAACAGGTAGAAAGTTGGGAGGAGAGGGAGAGAAAGAAGCATGGCAGTCACAATTTAGATCACTTAAAAAATATATAAATTTTTAGCCTATGCACTTCATTTCTCTATCACAAACAGTGCAGTCACATATGTGCAGCTAGAAAATAATCCATAAATTGTAACAACTGCATATCTGAAGGATGAACTTAATGGTTCTTCAAGGCCTGCATACATTGATGGTTTAAGCTGATGCTTCCAGATGATGGACATCTGAGGCAAAATGAAACAACAGAACAGCTTTGCCGTGAATGCAGCAAATCATTCACATGAACTCAGTTCTACTCGCACTAAAGTTTGAAAAAAGGCTCTTCACACAGTAGAAGATGAGTTCTTTTCTTCACTGTAAGGAAGTGGAAATTCAGACAGATACTTGAAGAAGGGGAAGGACAAAATAGATGAAGACAACAAATTCAAAATACTTAATCTATCATGTTTTATTTTCCTTAAATTCAACAGCATAACAGACTATTCCTCAAGGTGTGTTTAGCATTTAGAGCTGGGCTCTATATTGCCTACTTTAACAAAACTCACTAATTTTAAAGTGTCTCTGCCTAAGAAACATAAGAACTAGAGGAATGACCAGAAGACCTTATGACAACTTCTTGTTTTTGTTTGACAAAAAGAAAAGCAGCAGTTTTGTCACTATAGTGTTCTAGTGTTGAAGAATGGAAAGTCAATCATTTAATTTCAGTTGGTAAAACCTTCCAGCACATGGAGCTCTGGGATTGTAGTTCATTCCCATTCACATTAATAGCAATACAGCTCTAGGAAGATCTATCAATAGTAATAGCTTTTCGTATTGGGTATTGTTCTGTGGTAATTTTCCAAGACCTCAGTTAGGTAATAGTGTTACGTGCACAAGCCTCCTGTTACCAAAGGCAGATAAATCTGTGGTAAATGTTTTTCAAACCAAATTCCTGCTTCAGATTTCCTTTGTCATTGTGTATTGGACATTTTAATGTATAAAGCTGGGAAGTGTAGCATGATGCAGCCTGTTATGTTGTTATAGATATGTTTATAACAGAAACACATTTACAGTGAGGATATGAGAATACACTGCTTTTAAGATTCCACCTATGGACACATGAACAGGGCTGGCCTCAGATTAGCTGGTAAATCTGAGTAAACCTCTGATGATTGACTGACATGAAAACAAAACTTGAAAGATTAGCAAAATTTACTGAAACTGATATTGAACTTAAGATGAAAGCTCTTCTGAAAATGAAGAGTCCCTGGAGAAAACTAGGAAATTCAAAAGCTCTGGTATGTTCATTGACTCAACAAAAATGTAATTACTTTACAAGGAAAAAGACAAATTTAGAGACATGAGCAAGACTGCTGTGGCCTGAATAAAAGAGATTCTACAAGCATAATTTGATGATTTTATAGGATATGAAGTTATGATAGTCAAGGTCTGAAATATTACTGGGTTCATAAAATATAGCATGTGCTATAGAACCTTTGAGTTTCAGTAAATGTGTGAAAATTATGGTTAGGGACAAACAATGTGTTCTGCCAGTGACACAGGACAGATACATGTTTGGGTAACTGTTTTCTAGTAACTTACTTTGTAGGAATGCAAGGAAATCTGATTTTTATGTGCCACATTTATTGCCATCTTTGGAAATACACCAAGATGTGTTCAGAGGTGTCTGAATTTGTTTTATTAGCGTTCTGTGAATTCAAAGGAGCTGGGACATTTATCCTTAAGACAAAAACTTTTAAAAAAAAGTTATCAAATGTTAGAAATCTAGAAAACACATCTTAGCCATGTGTTAGTATATTAGAGGCAGAGATATCTAGGATGTAACTTCTTTCCTGTACACTCATCTATTTTTTGCAAAAAAAATGATTTTTTTCATTGTAAGCGTAGCACAAGTCAATAAAAAAATTTCTAGTTCAAGTCCTGATGAGAATGGAAGCAAAACGCCTACATTTAAAAATAATTCTTACTCCATTGTCAGCAACATTTGCTCTTGCCTAGAAAGACACAAAAAGTGTCATATGTCAACATCTTCACAAAATTGATTCCTAATTACAGGACAAGTACCAATATTTCTTCATATACTTAAATATCTGACAACATGTCATTCTTTAAAGAACTTACAGCCTCATTTCTGTAGGGTACTTGTGTGTCTTAGTTTTCTGGGTGTTTAGAATACACCCAGAAAAGAACGTTGATTATTTCTTAACTTACCGAGTCATTTTCAGAACACTTTCAGGAGACTTAAATTCAAATCTGCAATCCTAAGTGGACAAGAGCTTCCTTTCTGTTCCCCTTCTCTTATTGAGAAATGCAGGCTGGTGGAAACTGAAGAACATAAATGTGTATTTTAGTCAGTGACCTTAAAGATCTCTGGGGGAAAGACCTAAAATACATATGAAAATAGCCTATGGTTAACAAAACCTTCAGTAGAAAAATGGGTATGTATTCAACATAGCTGTAGTTCAGCTGAAGAATGCATCTGTAACTCTACATGTCTCCAGACACATGTTTGAATTTATGTTCAGGCTATTTAAACAATGTTAACAGCCTCCTTCTGTTTTTCTATTATGATTAACTATGCTGCTGTAAATCTTGCTTAAACATGTAGCTGGACAATTCTTACTGCTAGGAAAAAAGGGTCTCAGGTTTGCACCGCTATGCACGATTGAGGCCACAGAGGGCATAAGAACAGCAAAACATACCTCACCTTTTTTTTTCTTCTACTTCTCCAGGCACATTAGAGACTAGGGAAGCTGAGCAGGGTCTGGTTCTTAGCAGCAGGAACTGGAACATAAGAAGTACCGATTAAATCTGAACAAGTGCCCTGAGAGCTTTTTTTTTGACACACCTAATTATTTCCACCTTTCCACATCTTTAGGAAAGGGCTTTTTTTAATCTTTTCCACATGGACAAACGTACAAAAGACTTTACAGTAATGACCGATGCACAGGATGTATCCTCAGCCTTTTCCAGAATACACTTTGAATGGTTGTGAAAACGTATCTTCTTACACATTTTTTGCCTCACCCTTGCAGGGAAAACTTCTATAATGTTCTTCTTATTTTAATTTTACAGACTAAATAAAGGATTGTAAAATAAACTGTCAGACTCCTGATGAAAAAGAATTTCTTGGTTTTACTTCTGTTATAACGATGCAGCTTCTTTAGTGCTGCCAATCTGTATGAGATCTGCCTATTTTAGATTTTTATTTGGCTATCAGCATTAATGTTGTTTTTTCCACTGTCAGATTCAATCTGCATGACAGCAGCGTGTCAGCAGTAGAACAGATGTCACTTTATTATGGTTTGTTTCGGGTTTTTTTTGCATTGTAATTAGTGATCTGGTCTTTCTTGACATACTACGATTTACTTGCAGCAATATGGGTGCTCCGATGAGGACAGGGTGACATAACCCAGAGTGACAGCCAACGGAGTGGCAGTAATCTCTGAAATATTTGAGACTGAAAAGACAAATCTATCTCCACCAGATAAGCAGCCCGGAGGATCAAAGGATGCCAAACAGTCTTCTGTCTGAAAAACACAAGTCATTGTACAGCAAAATGGTACTTGGACCTTTTAATGGCTACTTGCATTGCTACTGCCAATCATGCTGTAAATATATTTAGGAGGTCAGTATAACAACTCTCTAATTTGTTCTAATGCTTCAATAATCAGTTTAAAGTCAGTTAAAAACTACATAAATATATATATATTTTTAAAATATATATATATATATATATGTATTTTAAATATATATATAGACACAGGATCTAGATCTTAACAGTTTTACTCACAGTTTTACTTAATTTGGGCATAAGATGGAGCTTCTCTTAGAGTGCCTGACATTGTGTCACTTTCTAATAACAGGGCTACTGGTAGTAAGAGGCTCAAAATGCCATTTGTAGTTAAAATCTCTATTTTCCGATACATTATCTAGTTTATTCATGCAGAGAAGTCATTTTACCTTTTGACCTTTCTGCTGGACTGAACAAAATGAGTGAAGACATATTCTAAAAGTCTTTGTGTTTCAGTGAATTGTGATTACAGCTGAAATTGCCAGAGTCTCCTGTATTATTCACATTAATTTATTTGTAATACAGTTGGCCAAACCATTCCATTTTATATAGTTATGTCATTTTGTTTAGATTTATAGTGAAGTTAAAAAATTAATGAACCAGAAAATCAAAGCATTGTAGAGCATTCTAATCAGATATGAAGTACCACAACTGCAATACTTCATGCAGGCCCAGGTTTTAAAATGATAAGATTTTTACTTAACAAATTAATTTTTTTCATCTGCCTAATTACTTTCTATAGCAAGAAAAAACTGGAAGTTTAAGTATAAACCAATGCTCAAACGCATTGCTGAGGTGAGGCACAATCTCCAAAAATTTCTTCTCCAGATAAGAAGAAATCTTATGGAAGTTTAATAATAAATAGAGCTAATAATAAAAAGAGCCCAGGGCTTTTCAGAGATGCTACATCTTCACTCACTCTCTTCAGGAGCTGAAAGTGTCTAAAAGCCTACTGGATGGAGTCCTACCTTCTTAAGTCTGACCTCATGCAAAAAGCATTTGTTCTCACTAGTACTTTAAAAGCCTGGAATACTTGTCCAAGCACTTGCTGGAAGCTGGCATGAGTTAGCAAAAACTCTCTGGGGGCTGGAAAAACTGCGTAGGTTATAAAGGAGTCATCAAGAAGTTGCAATTAAGTTAAGCATGATATTGATAGACACAAGAAGAGCAGCACATCATTCAGAAATTACTTAAAATGAGGCAAATGACCTAAGGATCTGAAAAAGCATAAAAAGACAAATAATAAATACAACTAACCAAAGAGAATACCAAATAAATTAATGGTCAGATCAAGAGATTACTTTGAAGGACAGCAGGTATGGAGCAGAGAGAACAGGCACACATGGGAAACACTGTAGACCCACAAAATGTAAATGTAGAAAATGGCAGAGGGACAGGCCGTCCTGTAGTGCTGGGTTTGACAAAGGACTTGAAGGTGAGCACTGGGCAGGATATTGCTGCTCCAGCTTTCACAGGCTCAGTCATGTACCAGGGCAGTGCTGATAAAGTAGTACCAGGAGAATCACAGAATCACAGAATCAATTAGTTTGGTAAAGACATCTGAGGTCATCAAGTCCAACTTATGACTAAACACCACCATAGCAACCAGACCATGGCACTGAGTGCCACCTCCAGTCCTTTCTTCCATACCTCCAGGGACAGTAACTCCACCACCTCCCTGGGTGGTTCGTTTCAATATCTAATCATCCTTTCTGTGAAGAATCGATTTGTAATGTCCAACCTAAACCTCCCCTGCTGCAGTTTAAGAGTGTGTCCTCCTGTCGTGCTGCTGGTTGCTTGGGAGAAGAGGCCGACCCCCACTTGGCTACGACTTCCTGTTACGTACTTGTAGAATTTGCTAATTTGTGGCAATCTGCAAATAAAACTGATTAACAAATGTCTATGAAAGCATGATGTAACTATTTCAGACAAACAAGTAACATGGTATCAATGAAAGTGCTGTACTACCTAGGGCCCCAGAAGGTTTTTGTGATCTTTATGAGAAACCCAAATGTCTAGGTTAGTGAAGCCATTACCTGCATTACCTGGTCTGTGTGAATAAATGTGCACACAGACCTGATAAAATAAGAACAGTCACATGAACCTTTCTTCTACTTACTTTTTTTTTCCACAGGAATCATATAAGTAAAAAAATTAGGCTGATATATTTCAGACTATTCATGTGTATATATCCATGTTTCATTTCTTCAAGAAATTCTACTTTCAAATAATACCACTTGTGCATGATGCTTCACTAGACAAAGAGACAAAATGAGAGTTTCTCTATTATATACATATTTTTTTGTGCAATTTTCTGTATACATGTTCTGTACATACATAAAACCACACAAACAAATAGAGCTTGCAAATTAATTGTACGATACATAGCTTATGGGCAACTCATAAATTTATACTGAGGCTGCAGAAGAAGTTTCTGAGAAAGGGACGAAAATGATTCAAGTCCTTCTGAAAGCTGGTTTTGCCATAAAACAAAGTAAAAGAACCAGCGCAGGAGACACAGTATTTAAGAATAAAATAGCAAGATGAACATCATCAGATCCCACTGGATGTTATCAACAAGCCAACAGTGATGTCTTCACCAACTAACAAGAAAGAAAGACGAGCCTTTAGAGGTGTTGTGGGCTTTTGGAGAATGCATATTCCAAATTACTGTCTGATTGCAAACTGCCTCGACCAAGTCTTTATAGTCCTAAGCTGCTCCAGGGAAGGCTTAGGTTGGACATTAGGAAGAATTTCTTCACGGAAAGGGCGATTGGGCATTGGAATGGGCTGCCCAGGGACGTGGTGGAGTCACTGTCCCTGGAGGTGTTTAGGGAAAGACTGGATGTGGCATTCAGTGCCACGGTGTGGTTGATACGGTGGTGTTCGGTCACAGGTTGGACTCGATGATCCCAGAGATCTTCTACACCTAAATTGCAACTTCAGTCTAATGGATTTTGTGATTCTGTGAGGTGACCCGGAGGACGACTGATTTCAGAGGGGACTCGAATGACTCGCTCCCCCGACGGGGAGCCAGTGTGCTCGTCTTGGCTGGGGGGTATCGTGAATTCGCTGCACGGTGCCTGGAAACGGGCTATTTTGTCAAAGCCCTCAGGGCGCACAGTAGCGGCTGCCGCCAGAGCTCAGGGGGATCTCAGTCACTCGGGAAGGGGAAANCGCAGCGCACCTCCCGCCGCTGGCGCCGCGGGCTTTTGGAGCGCCATGAGCCTGTGGGCGGACAAGCACCGGCCCAGCGCCCTCGCCCGCCTCGACTTCCACCGCGAGCAGGCGGCGCGGCTCCGCAACCTGGTCAGTGAAGCAGAGACTCTGCCCGGGGCCGCTGCGCCCCGGCCGCCTCCCCGCCGGCATCTGCCCGGGGCCCCCGCGGCCTCCAGGTCCTCTCGGTCCTCTCCTCCCCGCAGCCAGGATCCCCCACGAGTCGGAATTGCGCATGGATAAGGGGAAAAACTTTACTGTGCGGGTGACCGAGCACTGGAATAGATTGCCCGGAGGGGCTATGTAGTCTTTGTCACTGAGGACGTTCAGAAACCATTTGGACGCAGTCCTGTGCTCTGTGTTTTGCCATGGCCCTGCTTGAGCAGGGAAGTTGGACCTGATGCCCCACTGTGGTCTCTTCCAGCCTGACCGATCCTATGATTCTGGAATTGGGGTTCCAGGCCCGTAGCGCCGCTCCTGCGGGGCTACAGGGCCGTGGTCGGGAGGTTTCTCTGAGTACCGCGGGAACTGTCCCGGCGGCATCGCGCCCGTCTTGGGAGCGAGCTCTTAATGCCGAGGGAAAGGCTGCGAGGGAGTCAGAGGCTTGACTCTTTCAGGAGTGGTGTGCACATGTTCTTCCTGCTCGTTTCAGTGTCTCTGAGATTAGGGCTTGGCTTGTTTGCCTAAAGTTAGCAGAAGTTTTTAAGGTGAGCAGCTGGGAGTAGAAAGTCGGGACTACTTCCTCTGCCGGATGTGCCGACTGGATTGATTCTCTCCCTCAGCGATTAGTGACATCTAACTGATGTAAAGGCTGACTGTGGGATGTGGTCAGATGTGCTCCAGGTCATGCTTTTTAGCTTTTCAGGAAATAATTTCATTTAAATACAGGCTACCTATTATTCCTTTGCCCGTATTCAAGGCTTATTAGTGGAAGACCGAAGTAATTTTATATATTGGGCTGCTGCCAGGGCACAGGGGGGAAGTCTTTAATTTGGAAGGAGGGAGCAACCAAAAGCTGGTGGGGACTGCTGACATTTAATTTTACATGTGTGTATACCTATAAAGCATATATATGTATGCATGTGTGTATATCATAACTATATGTGTCGGCTTTCAACTTTGTTTTAAACCTTTTTACTGTGTGTTTCTCACAGCTGTCACTTTAGTAACCATGGAAAGCCTATAAAGGCTGGATTGGGGTTTTTTTCGGTTTGTTTTGTTGTTTGTTGGTTTGCTTGGAGTATTTTTGGAGGGGTGAGGTGTTTGAAGTTAAATGAATTGCACATGGCCTTCAAAAAATATTATTTCTATAGGAAATGTTGCTGCAGGAAAGGAATTCAGCAGTTTTAATTCTAGGTGTTATGTTGTGATGGAGCTGGAAAAGTCATTTAATGTAAACTTGAGTGAAAATGGAAGGATAAATACTCTTGTAAGGAAAATACTGTTGTAGATAACTGATCTTGTTGCTTTTTGTTCAGGTGCAATGTGGTGACTTTCCTCATCTGTTGGTGTATGGACCATCAGGAGCTGGAAAAAAGACAAGAATAATGTGTTTGTTAAGGGAATTGTATGGTGCAGGAGTGGAAAAACTGAGGATTGAGCATCAGAGTATAACGGTAAAAAAAACCCAAATCTCCAATTGCTGTGAAGTAATGTGGAAATACTGACATATTTCTATTGTGAGGCCTTTATATTTATTTTAGTTTTAAATTTTTTTTTTTGCACTCTGTATCTTCAACCTTTTTTATATAATTAATCTTTCTAGTTTTGATATATGAACAAATAGTTTTCCAGATGTTCTTGTTCCTTAGGCCTTCTAGATGTGGGGTTCTCTGTTGTTTTCTGTGCCTGGTTGGGTGTTCCTGTGGTGTGTTTTTTTTGTTTGGGGTGGGAATTTTTATTGTTTACAGGTCAATTTGGACAATAACATGTCATGATGGACAAGCTCTGAATTAAATGCAAAGAATCTCATTTGTCTGTAAAAATAAGGGTAATTTTTGAAATTCTTAGTACTGTTTTTTGCATATATGCAGGTTTTAGCTTATTTTCTCATTTTCATAGTGGTAACTTCAGCATTAGCAAAAACAAAAAATCAATTTAAATTGTCTTTGCCCTGGTCTTAGGTATTTAAGTGTTTATTTTTAAAAGGTTATATTACCTATTAAAAATTCTTGCTATGGAAGGCTTAACCAGCAAGGGACTATCAAGCTTTATTGATACATAGGTTATTTGATGTTTGCCTTTTAATTCTCAGTGGTGGAACAAATAATATACTTAGGGTAGATGCTAGAAATATAGAATATATTTAACTGTTGAGACCCAAATTCAATGCTGATATAAATACTAGTGTTTTCTTCAAACAAAGCATAGACTTGAAATCCTTTGACAAGAGAAGTAAATAGCTTCTTTGGGCTTGTCCAATGGTTTTGCCTCAAAACCTTTTCTTTGGATGGACAAAGTATCGCTTACATTGAACAGCTGATTCCAACAATAAGATTTCTTTTACAAAACTCTGGAGTAACTGGAGTATGCAGTAATACTAGGTGTTTCTATAGTAGTCATTGCTGTTGCTGCTTTACAGCAATAGGGATGATGCGTCAGTGCTTCTTTTTTCCTTTTGTGGTTGGGCTGGGGCCCTAGGAGATAAGCAAGTCTGTGTCTCAGGAGTTCTTCGGTCTCTGAGTCTCTTGGTTTGCCTGTGACCGAGTCAGTTGTAACCTGAAAGAGATTTTTAGAACACTTTCTGAAACTTAATATGGTTATTTTCTACATAGGCACCTTCTAAAAAGAAGATTGAAATTAGCACCATTGCAAGTAATTATCATCTTGAAGTTAACCCAAGGTAAGGGCACAGTATAAATGCCTCACTTTAAAGATAAGCCAGTGGTCAAGTTGCAGGTTGTTTCAGCCTGGGTATATGAGGGACTGAATGCCCAATTTGTTGCCTGAGCAAATTAGATAATGGTTTATGGGTTTGGTCTGCAAATGAGAGCAGGGAGAGGATTTTTAATTAGACAAATCTAAATGAACAAAGATTTGGATTACTGTGTGTTAAAGACACTAATGTTCTGTTTAACTGACTACATAAGCATGCTGATGTGGAGGACTGGGGAACAGAAACAATTCTGGGTTGATAGACTTCACCATTTCAGTTGAAATTGAGAGCTTTTATTGGAACTAACACCTCCATATCATTAGTTCTCTCTCAAATACAAAAATAAAGGAATTTGAAAGTTAGCAAGGTTTACCCACTAACTCTTTAAGTAAAGTGTTTAGAGCATGGAAATGAACACCACCACAAAATACTGTGAATCTTGAATCTACTATCTTGAGCAAGGTTAGATGTTGATTTAAACAACGGAAGCTGTAATGGGATACTGTGTATCTTCTTTGGCAGTTGTGAAATTGCTGCTGATAGTTCACTGACCCGAAGTAAATACTTGTATTTTCCTGAAACCTCACAATGTTGCTTTAAATCACAGAAGAGTGAATGTCATTGTGCACTGGGAGGTGTTGGTTGTGTTGGCTTTGTGCTGACTGCAAAAACTTAACTCATGCTGCCTTGCATTTTAAAAGTTGTCTTAATGTGCCTGGTCTCCTTTAAAAGCTCGTTCTGCAGATAACCTGTGTATTGATTAGTGAATATCTGCTGGTGTTTTAATGCAGGCACAAATAGTTATCAGTTAATTACCAATAAAAGCTGAGACTTTTATTGGTAATTACTGGTTTGAATATGTCATTTTGGTGGTATCAAATGTGTGACCATTCAACTTTCTTTTTTGATAACCTGATACTACTCATACTTTTCCTGTTACTCTGTATAGGGTACTCACAGCTTGAAACATAAAATAATTGTATTTCACTTTAAATACAAAAATTCTGAAACTGTAGAATTACTGTAATGGTTATTGTACATAATAGTAGTGCTGAGTTTTGATTAAGAATTAATATATTGATTCACAGGCTTTAAATGATCAAGCAATTGTCATGTTTATGTCTTACCAGAGAGTAAACCTGTGTGCTGTGCTATAGCCTGTGAAGTTTGATTGACTTATAACACAGTGAAATCGTGTTGTGCATCTTGAGTAACATGGAATGTAATAAATATCTAACACAGAAAGGAAATTAATGTATGGGGAGGACTCTGCAGAAAAAACCCTGCATTTACATCAGTTCTTTGAGTCAGGCATACTATTATGTGGTTAGACTTAATTGTTCTTCCCATAAAGCATAAAAAGGTTCACACTGTGTGTCTGTTGAAACTGTAGGTAACAAAAGTTTAGATTTCTCATCTCAAGAAAAGAAGTTCTATTTTAATGAGTTAATAAAACATTTGACAACGGTTTTACTGTGTTTGAATACAGTGCTACTAATCCAGCTGCGCCTGCATAAACTTTGGGTTGTTTTTATTATAGGGGAGCTAACTTTCAACAAATTACATGTGTTGAGCTTAATTATAACCATAGCAGCTTCTAAATTCTTTTGGCATTCTCGTTCATTTGGTTGACCTTAGGAGGATATGTTTTATATGCAATATAAAGTTGTTTTAAAACCAGATTTATTCAAACTCTTGGTACAGTGATGCGGGGAACAATGACCGTGTAGTAATTCAGGAGCTCTTGAAGACAGTAGCACAGTCCCAGCAGCTTGAGACAAGTACTCAACGAGAGTTTAAAGGTGAGTAAAACAGTCAAAGCCAGTATGCTTATTAGGTCTCTCCTGATTGTCGTGAAGCGTTTTTGGAATAAGGTACTGCAGCTACAATAACAAGGCAGCTCTCTACTACTGCTTTGACAGGCTAAGACATTGGCTTTTAAATATAAAATGTATTGAGGAGAGTCTTCAAGAAATTTTTGCTTTTTGATAAGTCCATATGCCATAAGTTCTCCTGCATTTCTTACTTCAAAATTCCTTTAAAAAGTTATCAAAGTGAAAGCTTCTATACCTACCTGGATTATTTCTTGGCACTGAAGCATTGCACTCTCTGCTCTGAAGAAATTGACGTTCCAGGACATGAGTATAGGGTATGAAGGAGCAGAAGATTGTACAGTCAAAAAGGCACACAGGTTATCTTAATCTTTATTTTCCTGCCTGTGGAACCATGCTGCCTTTTTCTGTGTTATCACTTATTTTGGTATTATTGCTTGTGTGTCAAAAGTATATTTTTTTAGCAAGATTTGATATTAATACAAAACTCCACTATTTTTAATCCTCTTTTCAGTGGTGCTGTTAACAGAAGTTGACAAACTCACTAAAGATGCTCAGCATGCTTTGCGAAGAACAATGGAGAAGTACATGGCAACCTGCAGGCTGATCCTGTGCTGCAATTCAATGTCAAAAATTATAGGACCCATTCAAAGCAGATGCCTGGCTGTACGAGTGCCTGCTCCCAGCATTGAAGATGTATGTTGAAACAGAAGCAAAAATCAAGTAATATAAAATTCTTATTAGATAAGTTCTTGCTGTGGACTTACATTTTAGTTTCACATAATGACCTAGTTTTCCTTTGTGGTGGATGATTTGTCAGGCATGGATTATGAAAGACTGGTCCATCTCTGGTCTGGAAATCTTTCTAGCAGGAGAATCTGTAGGTGCTGAATGTTTTGCTGAGTGCTGTACTCCCTGCTTCCTGTTTTCTATCTAGATCTGCCATGTCTTGTCCAGCGTATGTAAGAAAGAAGGCCTGACTCTTCCTCAGGAACTGGCTCAAAGGATTGCAGAGAAATCTGGCAGGAATCTTCGGAAAGCACTACTTATGTGTGAGTCCTGCAGAGTACAACAGTAAGTCGCTGCAAAAGTTAATGTAAATTATACTGTCAGACACATAAATGACCTAACTTCTAAGGCCTTGTTAGAACAGGTGACAATTTGCTTGGATTGTAATTTTTTAAAAATATTACTTTGTAGGTATCCTTTTACTGCTGATCAAGATATTCCTGAGATGGACTGGGAAGTTTATTTGAGAGAAACTGCAAATGCTATTGTTGGTCAACAGACACCACAAAGGTAGGTGAATGCACTTGTTTATAGCTTTAAATTATGTTTTGGTGAATACAAAAAAACTTGTATTCAAATATGTGGCATCTTTACTTCAGTTTTCTGTTATTTCTATATGCATGAGGTGTCAATTTAAATGCTTGTACTGTCTGACCTCCTGTTATCAAAAGCTGACATTGGTAACTGTCACTTTTGCCACCTAAATGTCTTACCCCTTCTTATAAACAATGAAGATGGAAAAACAGCATAAAGGAGCTCTGTGGCTCTAATAAATTGTTTGTGTCTCCTCACTAATTTTAAGCACGAATAATAACTTAGATATAGAGAGGAATTAAAGGGAGACAATCCTAAGACAAATTCTAATAGCCTTGTAGCTTCTAGATTAACTGAGACCATTGTAACTAGAGTATATGTCATTTATCTTTTGAATAAAAGATGATATGCAGCATTTGAATTGAAATTGACTCCTGCAATGCCTTTGATTTTAAAATAACACAAAACAGAAGCAGAAAAGAAACTTTGCTTGGGCTGCCTCTTTTCCTGCAGCATATTTCACAAATAGTGAAAACACATTAGTATGCTTTGGGGCCATACTTCTCATGTTTTGTGGTGTCTTTCCAACAGGCTTTTAGAAGTCCGTGGACGGCTTTATGAGCTCCTGACACACTGCATTCCTCCTGAGATTATAATGAAGGTGATTCAACTGTCTAGCTCTTAATATGTTACATATATTAATGCTATGACGGTCTCAACTAGAGTTTTTAAACAAAAAAACCCACACCAAACCATCACAAATTATCCAAATTTTGATGAAAAGCCGTGTCCTTTTCAAGTAAACATGAGTGACCAAAAGATACTTCACTCTTGTGTTTCTTTCCACTGGAGTAAGCAGGATAGTCCAGCTTAGTGCTCTGAAGCAGTAATTAACAACCTTGTTCCTGCAAACACTGACTGATAGCATTCAGTTCTCATACTCCTCAGTTGGTATACCAGACTGCTTAGTTAGGTTCATGACTAAATATATTTAGGTGTGATTGTTTTGAGTTGTGTAGAGTTTGGGGGCAGGAGGATTCTTTTCTCTAATTCAAAAAATGTGAATGTCTAGTTTGTTTGTTGCAGGTTTCCTTCACACCTCTGTTGAATGGTTTACTAAAATTTGTTTTATGGCCAAAGAACAGCAGCATCAGGGCTGAGTAAAGATAAAGAAGGACATTCTTTCTCCTCTTGAAGACTTCTCAGGCCAGTTGCTGTGTTGAAGCATAGATATATTTTATTGTATCCAGAGATTGTCAGCAAAGCTGGTGAAGGGGCTGGAGCACAAGTCCTGTGAGGAGTGGCTGGGGGAGCTGGGTCTATTAAGCTTGGAGAAAAGGAGACTCAGGTGACCTTCTCGCTTTCTACAACTGCCTGCAAGGAGGTTGTAGCAAAGTGGGGGTTGGCTTCTTCTCCCAGACAGCTACCAACAGGATGAGAGGAAATGGCCTCAGTCTGTGCCAGGGAAGGTTCAAGTTGGATGTTAGGAAAAATTTCTTAACTGAAAGAGCAGTTAAGTATTGGAACAGGCTACCCAGGGCAGAGGTGGCATTGCCGTCTCTGGAGGTGTTCAAAAAACGAGTAGACGTGGCACTTCATGATACGGTTTAGTGGGCAGGGTGGTATTTGGTCAAAGGTTGTACTTGATGGTTTTGGTGGTCTTTCACAGCCTTAATGATTATGTGATTCTATGGGCTAATCTTGGTATGATTTGTTTTATAAAAGTTTTTTTAGAAGTTCAATATTTGCTGTGTCCTTGTGGGGAATTGTGCTAAAGGATGCTAGACCAGCAGGACTTTTCAAAGACAGACGCCGGCTTTGGAGGAAAAAAGCAAGTGGGATGTGCATGTTTTTATTTTAAGCAGGATGAAAGGATAATGAAGACAGCTAGAGCGGAACGAATAATAAAAATAATGTTTGCAACTTAATCTAGTAATGTTTGCTTTGCCTTCAGACATAATTTCTTTTCACATTGACTGATTTCTGCTTTCTGACAGTTTTGGAAGTTACATGGTTCTTTAACATTTCTTTCTTACAGTAAGTTAGTGGATCCTGCAATACTGTGTTTGCGAGGCAAAAGGTGCATGTTCTCTACCCACTCCCTGTACGCAATGGTCTCCCTCTTCTTGAAATGGTCTAGAGATACTTCTCACTTAGTCCTGCCTGTTTTAAGAGATGGATTTGCAATGATTTTATTGCTGTCTCTGATCTAAAATAATGCGTTTTGGGGTTTTGTAATGACTAAAGTGTTGCAGTCAAGTTGTCTTATGTGTCTGCATATAAATATGCACATAAATATAGACAGATACACTTAAATTCCAAATAAGCCCTTGTTTTTTATTAATGTTGTTTCTCTTGGTGCTTGATGTTGTCAAGATAGAAGTGAGTGATTTTAATTCCCTTGCTATCTTGGTAAGAATTCTCAGGACCATGTGCTTGCATGCAGTAGAGGTTACAGTATTTGGAGATGAGGTTAATTTATTTTCTTTTATTAAGGCATAAATTATTCCAGTAAATGATTTTTGAATGTCTTTTCTGTTGGATTAATGAGTGAACTATTGGTCATAGCTTGGTTATTTTTAGAGAAATAACATTATCTTCTAAAACAAAAAATACCTAATTTTTCAAACACTTTTTTTTTCCCATTTTAGGGCCTCCTGACAGAACTTCTAAATAACTGTGATGGACAACTGAAAGGAGAAGTTGCACAGATGGCGGCCTTTTATGAACACCGCTTGCAACTGGGCAGCAAAGCCATTTATCATCTGGAAGCATTTGTTGCAAAGTTTATGGCAATTTACAAGAAGTTCATGGAGGATGGGCTAGATGACATGATGTTCTAACTCTGATGCCCAAAGTCATACACAGAATGTTGTGTCAAGATATGAGTAATGTTGCGAATGTCTACTTGTCAGTGCTTGATTACATGTGGGTATAGTTCTAAGTCAAATATTTTTATTTTGTTATTTTATGAAACAATGTTTGTTCAGCTTTAGAAACCAGATGGATTGTTTGACAGCCACAAATCCATCTTTAGATCCATACGATATACATTGGCCTTTCAGAAAGACAGCACTTTGCCTTGGAAGATGTGTAAGGTCAGAGCTGCTTTGCAGTATTTGTAAGCTGACATTAAGAAGAGAGAACACAGATGCTGCATGCTTGGTTTTTGTTAATCACAGATGGGCAAGGCTGTGCAAAAAAAATGTTTTTTCCATGTGGTAAGTTCCAGTTTGAACATGTATGTTCTGCGTGCTGATCTATACATCTCAGTGTTTGTCTGGCTTCTTTTTTCAGCCTCACATTTTTTTGTGGTATGCTCACACCGAATGTTTTCTATTCTTTTTCTTCTTTGTAAGCAGTTGCATTAAAATTGTGGATGAGCAATACTTTTGTGTTGCTTGTAAATCACATGGAACACCTTGTTTAGAAAGATTATACCTATATAAAGCAAGTCCACTTGCTGTGTGACACTTTTGGGTTCACCTCAACCGACATAGTGCTGTTCAGGTAAAGGTTATTCCTTTGACTATTTTTTAACAAAGGGCAAAGCTTCAGCTTTAAACAAATATTGTTTCACCTCTTAAATTGATATGTGACTTTTTAAAATGGCAAAATAAATTGTAGAAAATATGAACAAAAATGCTAAATTAGTTTTTCACACTGTCTATGACTGCCTAGGCACATTCATTTGCTTTGATGTAGACATCTTTCAGAAAGGTGGGATATCCCAGACATGCTGTAAGACTGAAGGGAGCTACTGAAGTTTAAAAAAAATCCAAACAAAATCAAGCAACAAGAAAAAGGAAAAAAGCAACTTCCCAAAATAATAATAATGATAATAATAATAGAAAACCAACAACACCTATGCTGCAAGTCTTTCACGTTATGTCTGTGTACTGTGGTACCCTAAAAATTACTGAATTCATGCCCTTTATTACTTTATTATGCTAATTTAAGCTATTACTAGATAGTATTTGAAGTTAAGGTTAATTAAATATTGTGTCCCATTCCCCTCCCACTCCTTTTTTTTCCCCGGGAAGGGTTTACTATTTGGGGCTTTTTGTGTTGGAGGTAGTTGTGCATAATGGCAGTTGTTTTGGAAGCTAGGGCCTTCCCACTAGCAATTGATTAGAAAGAATCTCACTAGTTGTTAGTAACTCTGTCATCCTGTTCAAAATGTACAAAAGTCAACATTAATCCTGAAAGTGGTAGTGTTGCTGCTCCTCCCATGGATTTGAGGGTTCCATGTGTGAATCTAAAGGCAAGCTGTGCATTAATGCCATTCTCAGTAAGATGGTGTGTTGTTGTTTGACACTGGCCAAACGCCAGGCACCCACGGAAAGCCCACTCACTCACTCCTCTGCTCTGCTATTGGACAGAGGAGAGAAAAATTTAACAAAGGGTTAATGAGTTGAGATAAGGACCAGGAGAAAACATTTCAGGGGCAAAACAGGCACGACGTAGTGATACAAAGTGAATTTATTACTCTGATCTTGTTAGTAAGAGAATGAGAAGTAAAACAAGCCCTTAAAAACACCCTTGTCTCCCCCAACCCCTCCCTCCTTCCCACCGATGGTGCAGGGAGATGGGGTGGGGGTTTTGGTCAGTTCATCACCCAAGATGTTTCTTTCCTCTGCTCAGGGAGAGGAGTCGTTTCCCTGCGGCACTGTGGGGTCCCTCCCACGGGAGACAGCTCTCCACAAACCTCTCCAGCGTGGGTCCACTCTCATGAGCAGCAGCACTCCCCAAACTGCTGTAGCATGAGTCCATCCCATGGGCACACAGTCCACCCAAAACTGCTGTTGTGTGGGTCACTCTGCCATGGGGTGCAGTCCTCTAAGGACAGGCTGCTCCAGCCTGGAAGCAAGGCCTCTCTCTCCACTGGGACTCCCGCCGGACCACAGTCTCCTGGTATCCACCTGCTCCAGTGTGGGCACCCCCCTCACGGGCTGTGAGTGGATCTCTGCATCCCCCGTGGATCTCCATGGGCTGCAGAGGCAGATAACCTGCCCCACCATGGTCCTCACCATGGGCTGCAGGGACATCTCGGCTCCAGCGCCTGGAGCACCTCCTCTCCCTCCTTCTGCACTGACCTTGGTGCCTCCATCGTTGTTTCTCTCACATGTTCTCCTACTCTTCTCTAGCTGGAAATTTACAACTGCGCCCCCACTTTTGTTGTGATTTCTTCTTAAATCTGTTATCATGGAGGCGTTACCATCATCTCTAATGGGCCCAGCCTTGGCCAGCAGCACGTCCATCATCAGAGCCATCAGGGATTGGCTCTGCTGGACATTGTGGAAGCTTCCAGCAGCTTCTCACAGAAGCCACCTCTGTGGCCCCCTCACTACCAAAATCCAGGCCCTGCAAAACCAACACATGGTG
Organism: Ptilonorhynchus violaceus; assembly: GCA_013397565.1. Taxonomy (NCBI): domain Eukaryota; kingdom Metazoa; phylum Chordata; class Aves; order Passeriformes; family Ptilonorhynchidae; genus Ptilonorhynchus; species Ptilonorhynchus violaceus. The sequence continues at coordinate 210,337 of VZRJ01008539.1, forward strand.
CTTGCCTGCTTCATGCTCAACTGGTCTCCTGAAGAAGTAGAAAATAAGAGGTTTTTTTTTCTTCCGTATGCTTGTCACTCAAATCCACAGCACTGGTAACTTGTCATATTGTGAGTGTCTTGGCTGTCAAAGATCTCGGAGAAACATTAAGTTAGTTAGTGATAGTGGAAAGGAATAGTTGAATTCATTACGAAGCAGGGCACAGCTGTAGATGGGCATAATTACTGCACATACAAACTGCCCTGCTCTTTCAGAGCCTTATCTACTGATTTTTAAAAGCTGAACAAACTTTATCATTTCCCTACTACTAAGGTATAGTGTGTGCTGAAGCAAAAGTGTGAGTTCAAAACACAATAAAATGCTTCCTCCCAAAAAAAAACGAACCCCAAAAGCTAATGTGGGAGAGGAGCAATGTATGCAGGGGGTTATGAAATACACTTGAAATGCACAGGGGCTGCGTTGCTGTGGGGAGGCAGGAGCTACATTGGAGGAGTTGGGGGGCAGAGGCAGAGGAGCCACTCGCTGTTCAAAAGGCCTCAGCAGCTTTGTCTAGGAGTCTGTAACTCCAATATGAAACTCTCTGTAGGTTTTCTTGCTGCTGCTTGTTGAAGTTCCATTTTTATCCTTTTCTACCCAGGATGAATCAAGAGTAGCCAAGGATGGAAAAATGGGATAGTGACAGGATTTCTGTGAGAGAAAATGGCTATCACTCTTCTCAGAGCCAGCATTTCCCCCTGCTGCTCCTACTCCTGCTTCTGTCTTCCACAGTCTAGAACACAAATTTAAACTCATGGGCACAGTATCTCACAAGTCTCTGCACTTATCTTTCCTTCCTAGTAATTTTTCAGGAAATTTTGCCTTAGTATCCATAACAGGCTCCCTAGGAAAGTGGACATGCCACGAATCCTGTCAGAGTTCGAGTGTCTGGATGTTGCTCAGCGTCATACGGTTTAGTTTTGGTTAGTCCTGTGAGGAGCAGGGAGTTGGATTTGATGATCCTTAGGGGTCACTTCCACCTTGAGACATTCTGTAATAATGAGCAGTAAGTGTTGTGCTTTTTGGGAACATTTTAGAGTCTGACTGCCTTAAAAGCTGCTTCCCTTCCCTTAGGAGTGTGTGATCCAAAACTGAGGTCCTGAGCTGTGCTGGAGGAAGCAGGAACCCTTGAGCTCTTGCCGGTGGCTGTCAGAAATAAAAAGGAGTTTTCTGCCCCTTTTTCCCCTTGTGCAGCTCCCGTGTAAATCCTTTCACGAAAAATACAGAGCGTTAGCCTGGCAAGTGAGAGTCTCCTGGGGTGGGCACAGCTGCCTCTCCAGCCCGGAATAGAATCATAGAATCTTTTAGGTTGGAAAAGACCTGTAAGATCGAGTCCAAATGAGCCTGCACACACACGGCCCAGCAATGGTGCTGTGCTGAACCTACCCTGAGCACTGCACACCTGCGTCTCAGATCAAGTGGGAGAGGCAGTGCAGATAGACTTCTAAACACTGACTAGCACAGGACCAACCTCTAGATGATCCATTTCTTCAGCTGATTTCATCTTTTGAGACCTGCTTAGAATTGCTTCTGAATTGCATGCTGAGAGGATTACCCTCGCTTTCATCCAGCGACACCTCCTGCTAGCTCAAAGTGAAAACTCCAAGCTGCTCCCTCCAATGTGAGACTTATGCACTGAACATGTCTAAGAGGTTGCAGAGGAGTCAGTTTCATGCTAGCACAGAAAGACAGAGGTGAAACCGGTTTAAAAAAACCATCAAAAAAGTAAAGGCAGCAGCTACTTCTGCTGACGCCTTCTCTGCTCTGCAGAGATCAGCTGTGCGAAGGGTGAATGGTACGTTCACACTTTATTCCCCATCTCTGAAGTCCAAGTGCTAACTCTTGTGAGGAATGGTATTAGAAGAATTTAACCTCTATCATTGAATGTACACTGAAGGCTAATCGATAGTACACCATGCAAGGTGCATGTCAGGATTTAGTTGCATTTCACAAAATGACTAAGATAAAAATAGTTTGCTGTTAACTTCAATACGTCGGGAAATTGACTCAGAATTTTCTCTGTCATCAAAATTGAAATTATTTTCTGTCCAAATGAGCTAGGACCACTGGTGCCTACTCCAGGTTTTTGCTTTTGTTTTTTTTTTTCCTTTCTAAAGAGGTGGATGCTTTGCTTGTCTGAAAATTGACCCCACTAACAGTTAAACATTCCTATAACAAGGTGTCTGTCTTCTACTGCTGAGTACTGTGTGTGTGCAGCTCTGTTTCAGCAATCCTGGAGTTAGTAAATATTGTCCCAATCATTTGAGTGTTAGGTGGTGTTTCAGGGGAGGTGGGTTTGGCATCTCTTAAATACGAATGAGGCACCAGGTAATACAAGCGCGGAATGTCACCACTGGCACCACTGATCAATCTGTGTTTCTCCTAGCAGCCACCACTTCTGTCCTGGCACCTTCTTGGAGCTATCTCCAGTTCTGTCCCAAGACACAGAGCAGGTGTTGGTCTTCTTGAGTGTTTTAACCTCTTTGTAAGCTACTGTATATTGTTATAAAGAATAAGGCTTGGGTGTGAGGAAGTTGAAGACTGAGAGTTGGAGACCTACTGTGCTGCTTCCTCTCTTGGCTGACCTGATGTGTCCCCAAATAATTTTTCTTGGCTTTGCCTGGGACAATATACATAGCTGTATGAAATCTGATGCTTTTAGTTGGAAGTCTGTGACAGCTAGTGAATGACACAGTTTCACTATAGCTAAATATTGCCAGTGTGGGCTTTCACTGCACGCAAGCTGGTGTTCTTTTTTTAAACTTGTGATAGTATGTTCATGTCAATGATTTGTTGTGCCAAATTATAAAGGCAACACTTAGCTCACTCCTGGTCACAATGAGATCTGAAAGGCATGCTAGTAAAACACGTTTAGAGAAATCTGTGGAATATTTTCTGTGCTTTTTACCACTCAGAATCCTTCTGCAAAATGTTGTTTCAGTCTTGAGTGAGAAGGAAGGAAAGAAAATCAAGAGCCCCATCAAAGAGAAGAAAGAAAGAATCAGAATGACAAAGCAGGCAAGGACAGATCCTGGGGGAAGACAGGTATACTCATTAATTGTATTTACATTTCAAAGACGAGTTACCTGCAGTGTTCTCAATCATACCCTACACTTATATTCCCTGCCACACACCATGAATAATAAATGTACTTTTGAAGATAAAGTAAGTGACCAAATAGGCTTCTTCCAGTTTTAATTTTGTGGATGATCCTAATTTCAAAGGTCAGTACAAATGCCTATGGTAAGTGACAATTTTAGGCAAGTAATTGCTAATTAAGACAGAAAGCAAGATGCTGGCTAAGGCACTTTCAAATAGATCACAGATAACCTTGCAGGAGCTGATTAACTCAAATGGAATGCCTCCTTAGGTGATAGCTACCAAATGATACTTGGAACAATTTTTAAAATTAAAAAGGATGAGGGAAAAGCATTTATGAAACTCTTGGCTGAGTTTTCTCTGGAGAAAGAATTTTGATAATAAGTGGGGTTAGCTGTTTGCCAATTAACAGACAATTAGAAAAAAGACATTTACCCAGCGGGCAAACATCTTTTATGATAGACTCACACTCATCAAACCTGTTTACGCCGAAGGAGGATAAACAGTTCTGCTCTCACAGTGTCTCAGTGATATGGGCAGCACTGCCTGCTGCTCCCCTGCCACCTTCACATGGGGTGGGTGGGACTCAGTGTGACAGAGCTTAATGTGGCAAGCACAGAACAGAGGACCCCACGCTGTGCTCATGGATCCTGGCCTGGCTGTGGACAATTTCCCAGAGCTCCACAAAATAAATTAGGAACACCACAGCAACCGTCTGTGGTGAAAACTGAAATCTCCAACACCGGGAATTTTTTGGGACCTGAAAATCAGAAAAGAAGTGAGAAGACATTGGTTTTATTTATATGGATTTCTGGAAAGGGAATCATCATTGGTATATCAGAGATAGTGTCAGACATTGGAAGGTTTACTGAAAGTGTCCCGTGGACATGTGAGGCCTCAAATGACCATAAATTCAGAGTGGCAGATGCTGGAAGGAAGAGGTGACACAACAAAAAGCAGCAGCCTTTCTCTCCACTTAACAGTGGCTTTTTCCATGCAGTTTTTACAAAATATGGATATGTAATCAGCACTGCCTGGCGAAAAGGCAGAGGGAATGATGAATCTGTCTGAGTATTTAAGACTGACCTCCTCTCCATGCTCCTTCCACAAGCAATGGAAAGAGATGAGCAGGTGCTGAACATAAGCTCACTAATCCCAACAGATCTTCAAGGTGTCTTCTATAGTTCATCCTCTAAAGGAGCTATTCCTTGCCATTAACTCCACAGGCAATAAGGAGCACAAAACTAGACTTACATACAGATCTACAGACTTGATGCCTAAATGAAGCCAGAAAAATTGTACCTTTCTGTTCTAGAATCCAGCTCAGAATAGCAAAGAGCACCAGAGGAGAACAAATTGGGATCCAGGGCTGCTTGGGAGTGCAGAGCATTTCCCTCCTATATCCCTTGGTGCAAGGTAGTGCCTACCCTATGGACTGCAAACGCAGACTGTGTTGTAGAAATGAAGGAACGCACTCAGTCCTGATTTTACTACTGGCATCCAAATCAAAACAAGAATTTCAAATAGAGCTTATGGCTTTATAACATTTCTGGCATGCATAAATGTGAGGATTTATTAATACGTGATCTTTTCAAGGAAATCCATGTTTTTATGTTTTTTCCCTTCCAGGGCTCTGTCCAGGAGCAGTTTCTTTTGCAAGAGTCGGAATTTACTCCAATCCCAAGAAGCCCAGAGGCAGCGATCGTGAGTGGAAGCCATCCCATGTGGAAGCAGGACTAACCCATGCCTTAGGCAGAACTTCTGTACAGAAGTGGACCTTTGCAGTTTGGTTCATTCAAAATAAAGATGTTAACTCCTTGTTGAAGGTAAGAGTTGCTTTTAGAGCCACTAACAGTTGTCCAGAGATGAAAATTCCTTCCAGTTAGGCTACTCTTGTCCCTGTGACGTGGATCTCCTGCTGGCCTGGAGTAGGTAGACAGGGTTATCAGCATTAGGAGAAATCTAGTGGTGACTCATTGCACCCGAGGGAGGAACTCGAGATGATGAACACCTTTCATTTAGGGAATGCTGGAGCAGGCTAAAACCTTCCAAGAGTAGTCAGATTCAGTCCTGTGTCATTCCAGCAAAAGTAAGTATCAGGTGTGCTTGAGGGCAAGGACTGGCAACTACCATCAGGGGCATTTTTCTTGCACGCTGTGTGAGTTAACAGCCTGTTGAACCAGAGGAACAGACATGATGGAGACGCTCAGAACTGCAAGGTGCTGCTGCTTCGGGCATCCTGCCAAGATGCACTGAAGAATAGGGAGATGCTGTTAGAGCATGGTGTTAGCAATGCCAAGGTTGTTGGATCCCTGTATGGGCCATTCACTTAAGAGCTGGACTGGACGATCCTTCTGGGTCCCTTCTGACTCAGATTACTCTGTGATTCTGTGAAGTCCTTCTGGCAATGGAACAAGTGTATGAAATGAAGGGAATGGTGCCATCAGAGCTGAATGGCAGCAACATTTTGTGGCTGAAAATTATTTTTTTCACTTGCACAATGATGCTTACATTTAGGGGGAAAAATGGAGCACTGCAGAGGCAATCCTTACAGATGGAGGACACTGATTAGCCTGTCTAGCTCTTCCACCTGAAAATACAAGATGTGCTATGATGGTACCATGGAAGGAAGTAAAGGAAATGTGATTGCAGATATTATATCCAAATTGAATTGAAGCTGCATTAAAAACCTGAGCTTACTGCACTGTTCCATGCTAGGTATGAAAACATGATATACATCTGCTACTGACAGGCACGTAAAGAACATGCAGGGGCTTATTTCTCAGAAAACAAATTTGATCTCTGACTGGCTGCTTCACACAGAAACAAAGGCAGGAAGTAAAATTATGAACAGATATTAATAAATAATCATGAGCAAAGCAGCCCTGTTGTTTGGGATTATTGTTTGTTTTTCTTCCAAATATTTACTTTACATTGCAACCTTTAACAGTAAATTGCTTCAGTTTCTTTATCTATAAAGATCAGGTAATGAATCTGATCTTATTTGCAAAAGGTGAATCTGCAGATAAAAGCATTAGTATTGCATGCATATGTTAATAAATATTTTCTCGGTTGACTGGCTGGAACACTTTTCTGTGCTGTGCTCATTCACTGTACAGATTTAAATGAGTTATTAAATCCTTCTGACTTCTAATTTTATTGACAGGGAGAAAGAGCAATCCTTAAGACATGAAGCTCACTTTTAAGACTATGTTTTTGAGGGGTCATGTAGTGGCATATAGGGAGGCAAATATCTCTTTGCTTTTTTGCCCGTGACTGCCACAAGGAAGTGAAAAAATCCCTGGCCTGCAACAGTGTCATGAGTTACTGCCTCTGCCACGAGGCCTCTGTACACCCAGTAATTCTTGTAAAAGGCAGTCTGTCTGGTATGACTGGAAATATCATATGGGCTGACAAAGTGGAACTGTAATAAAATAGTGTATCTTTCAATTACTTCCACGTTATGTTACGTCAAGTGGCAGAGTACAATAAATTTTAAAATAAAAAGTTGACATGAATGATTATATAGTAATAAATGAACAACAAAGACTTCTAATGCACACATAAAAAATAGTCCAGCAATCACCTTCTGACTGTATTTTATCTATTTTCAAGCAACAAAACACAGCTGGCAGCTGTTTATGAAAAGGGATCAGTGTGCTAAAGTGTGCTCAGCCTGAAATAATAACTCTAGGAAAAAAATTTCAATAGAGATGTATTTTAAGAACAAAATCAAAGAAAACAAAGTCACAGAACCTGAGAGTTTCAAAGCAGTCTCTTCCTTATACATGCCCCTCTTCCCAAAACAAACCCAAGGCTATAAAAATTTCAGGAAAGATTTTCAAAGGCACTGAGCTTTCAAAAGGAAGAAAACCTCCAAGTATTCCCTGTGCATTTCAGTAGGGGAATTTTCCCTAGTTCTTCTACACTTTAGTCTTTTCTGTGATCATGCACCAGTTGGTGTGGTCAAAGTACAAATGAGTACTATGTAGCTCAGGAATATGATGCTCTATCAGCTTGGCCTACTTATTTTCTTCAAAAATGTGGCAGTACCCCAGTCAGGCCCCAGCAGGACCTGCCTGGGGCAGGGCACACTCGCTGACTGTGTTCTGCATAGAAGAGCCTATTCTGCTTTTGCTCTCAGGTTGGCAAGAAGGCTCCTTGTTTGGGTGATGGTCTATTTTAAGTTGTTGTCTGACAGCTAATTCTTTCTGACATGAAATCAGGTCAGGTAAATACACTGCTGCAACCATGAAGAGAACCTGCAGCCACAGGGAGCTGTAGAGTTGCTTGCCCTAATTCTGAATAGCAACTTCTGAAAGCCTATGAGCAGCGTGGTGACATGGGCAGCACAGGTTTAACAGCCACTTCAAAAGCTGTTGTATTTTAAAAACTCAGTTTGCATAGTAGAAAAAGGGAGAAGCATGTTTCAGAAAGTCACATTCTCCAGGGTTTTTTCAACTTTTTCCCCCGTTTTTAATTCATTCAGCTCAACACTTAATTGCAGTAACTAATGAGCCCTCGTTGGTGCCATTGATCGCCCAAATCTAATACTGAGTCAAGTGATCTTGAGAACAGAGACCATCTCAGAGATTTCTCTGACACTCTGCACAGCGCTTTTTTCTCCCCTCTGCAGGATGAGCTCCTTGCTGTCCTGCATACCTCTGAAGTCCCATCCAACTTACGACAGGGCTGTTTCAAAGCCAGCTCTTTGTCCTTGTGAAGAATTGATTTTTGTACTCCACGTGAGCAAGGCTCACCTGAGGAGCAGGAAGGAGGTGAAGGTTTCTAAGGAACAGTTGTCTTGCTTTTCAAATCTTCTCCATTTTTGCACCATTGCCCACACATATATCATTATCTGGCCTCCTACTCTCAAGATGTGAGCCATCTCTTTTATCACCTGCAGGTGCCTCTCTTCCAGTTGAAAAATGGTGTATCACTAGAACAGAACAGATAAGGTGAATAAGTATCCCTTGAGGCACTAATGAATACAGAGTATAAGGACAAGGACTGGCTCTGACACACTGGAAGCTGGTGGTTTGCACCACAGGAATACATAATTTGTCTTCTGTTGTGCTACGTGTTCTTGTACTACCTTTATAATCTCTAATGTTGTACTAACTTTAACTCTAAAGAGTCCCTAACACACTGACGAATTCTAAAATCACAGCAGAATTTAGGAATGTTGAAACAACTGACATCTTTCAGACTGGCAATAAACAACAAAACAATCTTCTTTTCTCAATGAATGGCTACCACTTGGTCTGTGGCAACCTGGAATGTTTATATCCTTACCTAAGGCTCATCTGCAGCCTGAAAGCACTTCTGGAAGACTGACATGCTGTATATGTGGTCCCAAAACAGACATGCTAGTGACCCTGCTGACCATTTCCATTAAAAAAGGATGAGGTTAAAAATGCTTGCCCATTTCTCCTCCTTTATTGACAGACATCAGTAACAGAGTAGAAAAAAAGAGCAGTCACTATGAGCCTGGAATACATTTGAAATATTCAACATATGGGTGAAAGATACTTGGTTGCCTAGAATTCGTCTACTTCTTCCATTAACAAGTATGTATAATTAAAACAAATAATTAGATAATCTCACTCCTGTTTGATACCCACCCCCCCCAGCACAGGAGACGTGGAGAACACCTCATCATTGTGATGGTGAAACTCAAACAACACACTTGAATCACAATCCAGTTTAAATTTCAATCTAATTTCAATAAAAATTTTGCCCCAAAAAGGGAAATTGTTCTCCAATTTTGGCTGGAATGTGCAGAACGACAGTGCTGCAGGTTGGCTCCTGCTCTCAGGTTGAGCAGCACTGGAGTGATTCACAACAAACATCAAGGTCGATTGGGTCTTGGTGCACAGCAGGGACTTCAGCAAAGTTTCAGCTACATCAAAGGAATGTTAAATGAGAAATAAGAATAGGAGTCAATCCTGTAATAGTGCTGGAGAGGAAAAGGCACATACTAAAGACACTGAAAACAAAGAGCAATAGAATTAGTGACAATTATCCACCTTTATATTTCCCTTAGTGAAAATGTCTGAGCTAGTTCGAGCAGATATTTCTACACATATCGCTTCAGTTTACAATGACAAACCACCTTTTGGTTAAGCTGTTGAAGTGTTGGCTTCCACAGAGAAATAATGTATCTTTCAAGGAGAAATAAATAAAGTGTAGGCTTGGTTCTTTCTAGAAATGTAAGTATAGAAAATGTTAGCAGAAGCTCTGTGTGGGCTGTCAGGGCGGCCGTTCACCATCAGATCCATTGTGCCTCAGAAAAGGAGACACTTTACAATTAAAAGAATAACAGCATGCAATCCAGCTGTCATAGGAAAACACTGCAGTGAATGATGCATTCGGAGTCTCAGTGGAAATGAGAGGATCAAAAGGCAAGCTTTGAAGAAACAGGGTCTTTTAACATTCAGTTATTCAACTGCTCTACCTGAAGGTTTCGCTTGTTTGAGATGAACAAAAATCAATTCCAAAAGCTCAGGTCTTCTAGCAGTAGTTGGGATGTTCATATTGAAACATTATGGCCTTTTTAATTAAAAATGCATCTACTATCATTAGGAAATTACAGTTTATTAATACAATCTCACACTGAACAAAACTTTACTGTTATCAAGAAAAATTTGTCAGATAACCTTAAAAGCTATGGGTGATAAATTCTATGTAAAAAATGCATCAATCTAGGAAACAGAGCATTTGCATGGGGCAATATCACACTATCTAGAAATCACAGATTATCATGTGAATTACTGCATGACTTTTTAATCAAAGCCAGGCCTCTCAGGCTCCAAGACCACCATGCAGTCACATCCACCCAAAGGAAGCAGCTCAAAAAAAAAAAAAAGAAATTCTTTTCTTTGACATTAAAGTCCTTGTCTGCTGAAATTGTTTAAACTGAACAAGCTGCAGTGTAGTGCTGCTTCAGTGATGGAGCTGAGCTGGCAGAGAGGCACAAACACCAAGGGCCTGACTGCAGCCCAGCATGAGCCTGCTTCCCTCCTCTCCAGTGGAAACAGCTCAGATCTGCTTCTCCTGCAACTCCTCTCATGCTGATGAGTTGATGTTACTGGAGACAATATTTCATAGAATCATAGGATGGTTTGGGTTGGAAAGAACCTGAAGATCACCTACTTCTAACCCCCGCCACCAGGGGCAGAGACACCTTCCACTAGACCAGGTTGCTCAGAGCCCCACCTGACCCGGCCTTGAACACTTCCAAGCATGGGGCATCCACAGACTCTCTGACCAACCTGTTCCACAGCCTCACCACCCTCACCATAAAACATTTCTTCCTATTATCTAATATAAATTGACTATATTTCAGTTTAAAAAGTCTCTCTACGTTCTTCTTTCAAGACCCCTTTAATCACTGAGCGACCACAATAAGGTCTTCCTGCTTCTTCAATGCCACACCCCTAGAACAATCTTTCACCAGCATTTCCACATATTTTAAGGTGGTTTTCCACCATCCAGACACTATAAAACAGGGGTTCAGATGCTTGAAAGTACGTTTGTCATAATGACTGGTACTTTAAATGAAAAGTAGCTTTGTCTTAGATTGCAATAAATACAGAAACTTGCAGGTTGTGGAAACAATATCAGGGCAGAGGAAACTCATCCTGTGTCAGGGCAAATATCCCTCCAGCATGGCGCTGGGTCGGCAGTCAGCACCAGAGGTACAGGACAGAGAGAAGGGAAGAATTAGTGTTGCTTTCTCACCTTGCCTCCTGTGGGCAGCTTAAGAGCTGTATCTGATAGCCAGTGATGGATCTGTCCTCCATGGATACTTTCTTGGACTCGTACTTCTGATTACACAAATTCACACATCAAACTAACTGGCAATTTAATTATATGTATGTATATTTTTAAAATGTTTTTCTTGGGGTTTTAAATCTTTCCTTGTGGTTCTCCTGCTCCAAGAAAGCACAGAAATTTACTCCTTATTCACTAATTTCTTATAGTTTGTGGATTCCAGGATGCTATCTCCCCCAGGAGCAGTATGAAGTATACACTTCCTTTAAGACACTTTTGTGATGACACTCTATTTAGTTAGGTAAAGAGCAATAGCCCATTAATCTGTCCTCATACATAATCAGATTGCATCTTTGATCATTATAAGGACCTCTACTGGTTCATCTATCTCCTTCCAGAGATGGAGAAAATCTGAATTTTATGAAGTATTCAAGATATGGGTGCACCAAGTATTTATCTTCTACCATTCTTTTGCATGTTTTATTTTTGTTCTTAATATTTGAATACTTTATTGACCAGATTTGAACACTCACCTTATACTTTTCAAGGCAAAGAAAATGTGTTTTATGATGACTTCAATATCTTTCCTGAACCAGAACGGAGGGTACCACTGTGCCTGTAGCTTTAGGTTTTTTTTTCTTCTGTGCACATAACCTTGCATTTATCCAGAAGTACTTCTGTGTGGCTTTGCCCCCAGTCATTAGTTTAATGTGTGACTTTTTCTTGCAACTCCTTGCAGCCAGGAATCCTGAATAACTCTGTGTCACCACAAAGCTTTATCACTAGCCTAATTATTTCCTTTGTAATTATAAATTGCATAGATATCTTTGAACAGCAGCCTTTTTATAGGTGCCATACGCATATGCTGAGCATTCAGCATTGGGTCCTTCAGCGCTTTCACACTCATCTACCAGCATTTTATCCTTCTGGGTTTTCCTTCCAATTTTCCTTAAGAGTTTCTTCCTTTCTGGTAGTAAACCTTTATGCAGTGAGTTTTTTAAAGCATTTTTGTTCCTAGCAGGTGGTTCTATTACAGGCACAACAAATTTAGTGAGAGACTGTGGTTTTTGCACAATTACTTATTGATGTACCGTTTCAGACTAATAAGAGTTGTTTCCCTTTTGGGGGTTCTCAGATTAATCTTTCCAAGGGCTTTGTGGCCCTGTTGTACCATTTACACACCCTACATATGGAAAATTGTGGTTTCTCAATATTGTGTTTTCTGCCCCTGCTGCCCTCACAGTCTCTTTTAATAATCTGTGGTCATTTTCTCCAAGTTTATCAAAGAGTTGGTGATACATCCTTATTATTACACTACTGTCTTTGTAGCTGTCTATCTATTGTTGTTTCTTTCAGAATTTTATCCTCATGCTATTTTTTCCACAGAGGAATATTCAGATCTTTTTAGCTGTTATGCAAGCCCTGTAAGAAAAGCTAGAAAAACTCCTTAAGGGCTTTAATGAACATTAGATCATTAACTTACTAACCAAAATCATGCCATGGTGATGAGGACCATGTTGGTTGCTTGACCAAAATCACTGATAGTTCTTTGCAGCAGCAAAGCCTTGATTCATGGATTATTGGTTGTTTTAAATCAAGTATCCTTTTCATTTTGGCAATATGCTCCTCTACCATACCAAAAAGTCAATCTAAATTAATTCGGTGTCATGTACTGCTCATTCCCATTGTTTTTGTTTAAATTGAAGACTGAAAGTTTTTCCATAACTGAAAAATACATAATGCAATTTTATATTTTAAATGGAGAAGGTGAGGAGAAAAGAATGTTTCAAAGATTCTTCTCTTCTTCATTTCATAAGAATATAATTAATTGCTCCTTCTCTTAATTGAATCCTGTGACTAATCCTACTAAAAGGGATTACTTAGAACAAACAGACAATGCTAGATACATTTTTGTGTCATTCAGCTGTCTTCAGAGAACAAAACTGAAAGCACCAACAACTTTTTCTGAATTTTTTTTACAAGTCATTTTCAAAATTAATATTTTAGGTCAGTGATTCAATTTAAACCCTGTTAAATGGCAAAAAGAGATCTGTGTAATCAGAAATTTCTTTTCTCTGTTAAATTTCTTTATTGAAGTTAAATCCCTTTGGAGACGTTTGGGAAGTATTTAAGGATCACAGAATCTTTATCTCAGAGCCTTTTTTGTATATACTATATATGCACTTCAGATGTCGCTTTATCTCTGTCATTTAATAATGGGAACAATTGGAACATATATAAAGGCATGGTTCTAAGCTAAATATTATTTTAGTCTCTCCATTATGGTGATATCAAAAACAAAAAGGAGAGGAAAAATACTAATATACCAAAGAATTATTTAAAAGCATTACTGAATAAACTTCAAACTGTTTCCATGAAAAGCTTTTTCCTATTAAAAACATAACTCATTAATTACTTAGGATGAAAAATTTGTTCATTCTTTTATTTTTGCACATTTATGGTGCCTTTATAAAACCCATCATAATTATGTAATTTAATTAACTATTAAAGCCTTGATTCAGGAATCATATGCTTTATTTTAAGCATTTGAGTAGCTATACTGGTTTCAGCAGGATTACTTATGCGTTTATGAAAGACAGCTCTGAAATGTTTGTCACAGCAGCATAGAAGTGGGGACACTTATAGCTAAAACCAGCAAGAGGACGTAATAAGATAAAGTGAAGTAAGAGCAATCCTCACCAAGTCATCCCTTTCCCTTGCCAGGTGCCTACCGTGGATTGCTTCCCCCCTCTTCCCACCCAGAGCAGCGTGGCTTTTCCTGGAGCTGCTGTCCCAGTCTCAGTGGATGCAATACCTTGGGATTCACCAGGGTGGGCTCTCAGAGATGCCTCTGTCTGCTATCAAGCACCATTTAATCTTGTTTATACACTTCATATTATTCAGTCATTGCATAGAGAGAAAACAATGCAGGCAGCTGCTCCCCCTCCTTCCCTCACAGCTGTGCTTCTACATGCGGGGCTACAGGATTAGGCTCCTCTTCCACCTCCTTTCAGCCATTTGGCTGCAGGTTTCAAGGGATGATGGTGGTGGTTTTCTCCACCCAATGCAGATGAGTGATGAAGGACTGGTGCCCATCCCCGAGTAGTGGAAATGAGGGTTTGACACCCCTCGAGCTGAGGAAGGAGGTGAATCGAGCTCTTCTCCTTTCTGAGTGAATGCCCTGAGAACTTGTCTGTATTGGAAAGAGAGAAAAAGCAAAATCTCTGCAATAGTCTGTTAGACACCAACCCCAAAAGAGACCTTGGCACCAGGGATCTTTATTTAGTGAAGAAGATTTAAATGTGCACCAGGTCAGGTGCCTGAACACTGTTCTGGATCCATTCTGAATCTCAATGTCTCACTCAGTAGAACAATCAGCTTTTGGTAGTACCATATGAAACCGCCCCCGCTCTCAAGTGACAGCACAATCCTGCTGAAGCCATCCCATGGAAGGTGCTCAGCCATCCCTCCTTCCACAACCACAGCCACGTTGCTCTGCATCCTGAGACAGCAGAGGAAGACAGCCATACCTGAGCAGCTTGTGCAGCTGGTGAGAAGCTGTCACCTCTTTTATTGACACCCAGCAGCAGGTCAAGGCCTTGCAGACAGGTAATGCTGTTAAAAACATGTAGGTGAGATTTAAGGCAGATATACTGTCAACATCACAACAGTGATAAGACCACAGATTGTGGTCTAAAATAAATTATTACATTTAAAAGTGATAAGCGGGCTGCTGCCTGTTACTGTGAAAATTAAACTAAATATAAGGGCATATTTGGAGTTTACACCAGTTCTGCACTCCAGTAAGTCGGAGCAGCAGAGCAGACCATAAAGAACAGTGTTCGTTCTGCTGCAATATATGCTTTTCTAAGTAGAAAAAAAAGGGAAAGAGTCTAGTTTTCTAACCTGACCACATCCTGAGATAACTCTATCATACACCGGAAATAAACTTAGGATATTTTTGATAAATCAATTATAACTGGCATGAAAATATCAGTGTAAGAAACACAAAGCTCCTGATTTGGTTAAGTGAGATAGAAATCCTTGCTGTGGGTGATAATTGCCCCAACAGAAGGCACTGTCAGCTGACGAGTCCAGAGAGAACAACTGTGGAAACAACAGATAAAGCCTGCAGCTCCTATGGAGCTTCTTTGTATCTTTAAGAATTTGTGATTACTAGCTTAAAAATAACTGTATTATTCACTTTAAATAAAACACTAACAGTGGTGAGGCCAAAGCTGAAATCAGGGCTTGCAGATATCTCAGAAGCAGCGGAGGTACTCTGTGGGTCACCTCATCAAAACCAGAAAATCCCACGAGGTTGGCATTTCTCCTGTGTCTCTAAGATCTCTTGTGATATTCAGATTTTGTCAATATTTTGCACCTCTGACTTCCACTAGGGAGGAGAGTTCACTGCTGTGAGAGGAGCTGTATTAACATTAGGCAGCAACTGATTATAGGAGAATCAATGGATTTTTCTCCGATGGGCTTTAAATTACAATAGATGCAGAAAAATACAAGTTATTAATTTTCCATCTCCATGGAAGACTTAAACACTTGTCCCAAGTGTGACCCAATTTCCTCCAACCTGCTCTTAAAATCCTCTTAATATCTGAGGTAAATAACCTTTGCAATAGGGTAAGATGATTATTTTTTTTCTTCCAATGTCAAATAAAGAATAGCTTTCTCTAAAAGGAATTTATGTATTTGAAGACTATTATGCTTCCTTCAGTCTTTTATCTTTTCTCTTTCTTAACTAACCAAACCCAATTCCTTCAGCTTCTTCTAATAATTTAGATTTTCTAAATATCAGTTATTTAAAATGTCTCCATGTAGATTGCAAACTTCCTAAGGCAGATATGATATTCCACCTAAGATGTTAAACATACCAAGTACGGGAATAATTTTTATGACTTCCATGAAACTGCTATGTCGCCGTACTGAAACAGGTATTTGCCTGATTTTGTAGCAGCATGACACTACTTGCACATTTTTGGCCTGTGGTTCATCTTGTCTAATCGTTATTTTTCACTTTGTTCATTGAATGTTTCCTTGCTGAGCATGGTACATCCCTCTTGATGTTTTCTGTATCTCTTCTTGTTGGTTTCAGAGTACTCTCCATAATTTGCTTGTCAAATCCTGTCTTCAAAAAGAATTCCAACTCTTCCTACAATGGAACCATTCACAAATTGTGCGGTATGGTCTCTAGCAGCCATCAGAGATATTAATTAAAATTTTGCATAGAAGCAGATGTAGGGTGGCGCCCAAGAGCATGCCCTTTGAAATGTGTCCTGTTTGGAGACAACTGATTCATTTTGAGAATGATTTTTTTTACATATTCTTAGCTCCATTTACTTATTTTACTTGCAACATTGACATGAGAGTCAAGATATATCATGTCTTCTCTTGCTACCCTGTCTGTTGGGATGATTACCCTGTCAAAAACAGAAAACAGACTGGGTTACTCCTGACAAATACATGTTGGCTGTTTCCCATTACATTAGTATTTTGTAGGTTTAAACCATGTGGTTTTAAATAATTTATTCTATTTAAATTAGATTATTTAAATTATTTGTTCTACTAGCATAAATTTAAGTTAGCCTTGCTTCCCCTTAACGTCCTCTCTCTCTCTTTTGGAAACAAGTGTTATGTTTGCTTTTCTTCACTTGTTGGAGATGTTCAATATAATCTGCTAGTTCACAGTGGTTTAAGATTAATTTCATGATTTCCTAGCAATTTGTGTGACCAAATTTATACAAATACTCTTTAAAATGTTATTTCATTTTTATAGACCAAAATGCTGTCCTCTGGTTAAAACTCTACTAACTTGGTGACTATTATTAACTTTTTGTAAAGATCAAAGAAAAATGCAGTTTCCCCTCTTGTCTGTTATTTGCTCTTCTTTCTTTTTTGTTTTCCTCTTGCTTTGTATACATTTGTAAAACCTTAGTCTAGTTCTAATTCATGTTATGCTGTAGTCATCCTGACTTTGGTTCTTCACACCATGCCATATAATTATCGATAATCATGGTTTTTGCTGATTTCTTTTCAATTTCCATGGCATTAAAGAGTTCCTGTCATACCAGACCTCATTATGTTCTGCTTTCCACTGGGACAGTTGCTTGTTGTGCCTTTAACACTGCATCTTTAAGGGAATGTAATTTTCTGATCTCAGTGCCTTTTTGCTGAAAAAAGTTAAAACACTTTTAGAATACAATCCTGATTGATCCTTTCAAAAACCAGAGTATAGGAGAAGAGGCAGGTAGTGATGCCATACCTATCTAAAAAACCTCTGTGTTATGCAGTAATACCCCAGGTTGCATGGAAATATGAAGGTTTTTTATGGCATAAAGAAACTGTGTTACTATGGCAGGGAAATATTTTTCTCATATTAATTGGCACAGCAGTGCAGAGTAACTACACTGATATCTGATATTAACACCTGGTTTCTTCTTACTCAGTATCTCTTTGAATTTTACCATAAAGATAAAACCTGAGGGAGTAAGTACACTCTTCTGGAGCTTTTATTTGGACTACTTTTTTTCCCCCAAGAGACTCTTCCACTTTGTAAACTTTAAGAATTATACTATTTGCAATTACACAGACCATTTTCTCAGTATTTTTCTTCCTGACAGAGCCAACATTACAAATTTCTGTCATGTGATAAGGCACAAACAAGTCTTATGTTTTCTGTTTTTTACATTGTAGTTTTGTTGTGCTTGGACTGGAAAAAAGCTCAGCTCCCATCTGTGTGATTTACCCATTTTGCAGTTTTTCACTGAGTTTGCAATAATATACATTTCTTGTGCTACACACATTTACCTGGTCTACACAACCCAAAATATTCTGTTGGCCACTGATAAAATCCCAGACCTAGAAGAGACTTTGATGCCAGCCTAAGTGGCTTAGACTCTTCAAAGGTCTGGCCTATAGCCACTGGCAGCAAGTAGAACTTACCAACAATGAACAGAACTGTCGAAGCACTCACTTCCGCAAGGCAGACACAAGCTGGGGCAGACCATTGCTTCATGGCCTCCAATTCGTGCAGATTCCACCGGGGGAGCAGCAGTTGCAACCCAGTTTACAGACTTGAGAGCTGATGTGAAGGTATTTGCCATTCCTGCAGCCTGAAGAAATAACGAGGAGGAGAAAGGAAGAACATTCGGTGTCTGTACAAAAGAAAATGTATTCCTGACATATGCCATGATGTACACCCTTGACTGGCCTAGCTTGAAATTCTCCACCCATTTTAAAGGAGATACAATTGCAGTGGAATCCAGGTTATTTTTTACCATCACAGTACAATGAGTACAGACTGCTCTCTCCTGTCTAGCAGGCTCTCTGCTGTGTGACAGGAGGTGCTCAAGTGAGATTGAGAGAGAAGGTCATTTACCTTGGCCTGCCCAGCACATATGAAATAAAAAATATTTATGGTAATGATGCTACTGCAATTCTGCTTGTAATAGACTCAAAATGCTAAGTGAAGGCGTCATGTAGTGGGAGCACAGCACTGAATTATTCCTGTGTATTGAAATGCTGATAGAAGAACTAGGCTGCTAAGTAATTAAGTCACTATTAGACCAAACCATTAAATCCATTGTTTGCTGTTCTAACTGCTGCTAATTGCTGTCACCATGACAACAGGGGAATTTCTTTATCTGATATCTCTATGTATTTTCCTTTTCATAATGGAGCCTGCCACATGGTAACTCACATCTTCCCAACTTGAAGTACTTGTGTTTAAATAAAGGCAGACATCTTTAGATAAGAACAGCTTTAATGTCAGCAGTAAAATGGATCTTATCTGAATTTCTGATAATTTCTTTGCAGAATTATGTGGATCTTGACACAAAGTGCATTTTAAAGTAGATTATTAGTTTAAAAAGCTTGCCATCTCACTTGCATCACAAAATTCATATTTCATCTTAGAATCAGGGAGGTAAATGCATCAGGCTAGTGTAATACCCTGTACCTTGTGCAGATTTTAGTTCACATTCCACTTATGGCTATGCTTACATCAATGTTAATCTTGGTCAGAGCCTAGATTTTATCTCTAAATCATTTTTTTAAAAAGAAAAATAGTTATGTTGGAGCCTTTCAAATGTTTAAGTCCTATATTTAGGTTATAGGCATCCCATAGCACCTATTCTGAAACCCTATGTGTTTCGCTGTGTTCAGTAAGGAGCCTCCCAGCCCCATCAATCTGTTACGCCATTTGAATGGGAGATGAATCACTGCCAAGCTGCAAATAGAAGTCTGCTCTGAACTGCTTGTCTGATATTAACTGCTGATGCCATCTCCCAAGAATGAAGGAAAGCTATCCAGAGAAAAGCTGGAACTCTCTCAGTCCTTCCCATGTCTTACTTCAGCACCAGCTGAGAAGAGGTGCTGTGAAACAGTGCCAGCACTTGGCTAATATTAGACTCTGTTTTCCAAGGAGAAAGCACAGAAAGAGGACTACCTGGGAGCTCTGTCCGGAAAAAAAACTTCAGGACTTTTTTCTGTGTTTGATTTTTGAAGGGATAGGCTCTTGTACAAACTGAACGAGAGCTACTTAAAGGATTTCCTCTACTCTGACAGCAGAGGCTGCTTCCCGGGGGTGGAGGGCAGAGGAGAGCCCTGCAGGTAGACCTGCGTCCAGTGCCATGGCACCACACTTGTCAATTGTGTTTCCCATGAGAATCGTCTCTGGCCACGGACACCACAACAGATTGGCAGCAGCCTCTGCAGGGCAAAGCCCAGGAGCCAAGCCTCAGCTTAAAACACAGCGTTCTCCAAGTCCAAAATCTGTGACATTGGTAAAAATTTGATGTGCTGGTTCTTTGTGTGTGTTTTATTTGTTAATATTGTAAACATTGTGAAATCTGCCAAGATCTGGTAGGAATATATTTCCCAGCATGGAGACTGTGATAAACTAGGAAAAGTATGTGGTAAAATTTGAGTGACACCCAAGAAGTGCAACTGTCTCTAGAGAAAGGGAACAGAGGAAAACATGCACTGAAACTGTTGTTACATTTCCTTAAGTTAAGCAGTATGACATTGTTTATTTAGAAGATGGTATTTCCAAATACTATGTTGCCATTAAAGAGAAATTGCTGAGACTTTTAAAGAAAGAAAGGTCATCTGTTCTATGTTTTTATACAATGTATTATTTTCTTAAATAATTCTGAAAGGAATTTTATGAGCTATCGCACAATGTTTATTAACTTGCTTATATTGTACTTTAGAAGCTGTTAACTTTTGCTTCAAAAAGTCTTCCACACTTTTTCAGTCCACCTTTGAAAAAGGTATTTTCTAACAAGTCCATTGTTTACAGACACATCTTTAAAAATGGCAGTTGAAATTGATGATAAACAACAAAAGAATCTCAGAGTCTCAAACAAAAGCTCCAAGATGTGTCATTTGTCCTCCACTACATTCAGCACTCAGAAAGATCCATACACACCGTGTGTTACGTTACTGGGAACAAAAGTCTTTCCAGCTTTCCAAGCATCAATTTTTTTCGGCTGTTCTGGGTTGGCATGGTGCACAGTGTTACAATCCAATTTAAACCCAGAGGAGCAAAGAAAGCTAGGTCTCTGTGTATAAACCAGAAGGAACTTAGAAGGTTCAAAATATTCCTAAAAACGAGATTAAAACCAAACGAGATTAAATGTTGATGCCAAAAAAGAATTGATATATTTTTATTTAATAGTAAAGGAGGCAAAGAGAAAGAAAAAGAAAAGAAAGAAAGAGATAGAAAAAGAAGTGTGCGTGGGGTGCTGGGGGGGACAGGGAGAGAGTGGCAGGGGTTAGATGGAGACATATCACCCTTCCGGGGGTCCCAGCGACGCCTCGTGGCTCCCTCGTCTTCTGTGTGTGGAGGGTCCCCCGCCGCCGCTGCCACGCCGAAGAGTAATAGATTCCACATGATTCCAGTGGATTAATATACGCTTTGGCCAGGTGGGAACGCCCACGTGCCTCCTCTGAGGGGGCTAGGTTTGGCACTGACCCTTGCAACACTGTGGATCTGTTGCATCATCTCTGGTGCAGGGCCTGGGGACGCCTTTGAGGGGGCCCCTTTGATGGGCCGTGACCCCCCCTCTGCTGTGGATGAGCTTTTCCCGGGGTGCAGGGCCCCCCAGCCGAACTGGTCTGCACAGCGGAGGTTGGGCTTTCACTGCCTCTGACCAGAGGCTTTTCCTCTACACACCCAAAACCTCTCTTCTCCCCTCACCCTTCGGTGTGAGGGTCTGTGCTGGCCTGGCAGCTGATAGCCCTGGGGCTGTGGTCTCCACCCCAAAGGTGCTAAGCGTGATCCCTCTGGGAATGTATTCCTTTCCCCAGCTCTTACTTACCTTATGGTTTTCGGTCCTCTTTGCAGCTTTTGTGGAGTTTTGCTATAATACCAGAAGTCCTTCATGAAAATGTTTAAGCCATAAATTATAACATTTCAGTCTCTGACACACAGGTATTAGCAATACCCCTAGGAAAACCCTGTAATATTGAGAATAGCTTATTGCATCCTAAGCCATCTTCAGTTTAATGTAAAGTTTGTACAGACAAGCTGTAAAAATTGTGAACTTCACTGAGTATATACTGGCCATGTCAAGATTTCCATTCATTTATCAATTTGGGCCACCAAGACAAACTGGCCCTGCTCTGCTTGCATGATTCTAACAACTAACTACATGCAGTATAACTTCTCTGAATCGAAGGTATTAATGGAAGAGCCTCACACAAGATCTCTGCACTGTGGGCTGGCCATTAATCTGACTCCTGATACAGTCCTTATCTGGTCCTTGTTTTCAAACCCATGCACACTTTAAATCCTATCAACTCAAAAGACTATTGCTCTGCATTTTCCTAGGCAATGACATCACAAAGAAAAACTGGAGCAGACTAAGCCCATATTCAGTCTTGCAGTAACAGCAAAAAACTAACTCTGGAGGAGGTTTGGTTATGTCGTTTATTAATCTGAAAAGCTGTGCTAGGATTAAATCTTGTAGCCCTTGGTGTCTTCTGCAATATCAGATATTCACTCAGCATCACTTGGAAATTGCCTAGATCAAAGTGATGACAAGTATTGGAGTGGGATGAAGAATTCCTCAGAAGTTCATCACTGTTCTCTTCATTATATATGTCACTAAATAACAGCCACTTTAGAAACACAGGTAATAAAAAAAAGGCAACGTATATGAGTTGCCCTGGTTTAGTCTCTCCTGCAGAGCAATGTATATATTTTTAGCTTCTAGTGAGGTTTAAAGCCATCACCTTGCAAGCACTTACACAGGTGCTTAACTCTGTGTGTGCAAACAATACCGCCAATTGACTCCAGTGGGGATATTCCAGGCACAGAGTTCACAACGTTCATTAGTGAGTACAAAACTGGCTCTCCAAGGCAGAAGGGTTTTTTTTTTATTGTTCTTCATTATAACCCAGCTCTGCTGTAGAAGCTAGTTTTTAAAAAATGCCTTCAGAAAGACCCTGGTTGAAATAGCTGAAGTGCTCTACTGGGGATCATTTCAAGAGGAAGCTGATGTACTATCAAATATACAGGGAAAGGCAGGAGGATGCTAGAGAAGGAAAAGGAAATTGCTCTTTGGAAAAGCTGCAGCATAATTTCAAAGCTTTGCTATTGCATCATTTGACAAGAGGAAATAATAACCGGTGAATTGGTGTAAGATCACAGGAGTTAAGAGCACAGGAGTTAAGGCTTCAGTTTAACTCTAGCCTACACTCAGGACTGCTCACTTAGGCATAGGGACAGCCTGGGATTTGCTATTAGCTTGAGATGCTTAACTACCAGGGAAAGAAAGAAGGTGCATGTGAAAGCACCTAGCAAGAGAAACCACATAGTAAGACACCATTTCAAATTAAGGCACAAAAATGTTTAAATGCAAGAAACCCATCATGAGCTGTGTGTAAAACAGTCTCCTCTGTGAAGGAAGAGAAACGGATGTTGCAGGAGATATGATTCCCACCTAGAATTACCAAAAATACAGTATTTTTTGTTTTAAAAGGGTAGCTCCAAGAGTGGGGCCAATGGTCTGGACTCTCTGAAATTTAACAGTCCAACTCTGAAAGGAACTATTGAAATAAATTTTCCATAGGGTTCTTTTAAGAAAATAACCCTCTCTGGGAGAGGCTGGAGGGAAAGAGCCATCAGGTTGGTTTCCAGCAACCACAATCAGTCCTGTATGGACATGTCTGCGTAGAGGAGTCCAGTGGATGTCCATCTCCCATGCTTACCAAGCCATAACCCCCAAAATACTCAACAGCTCTCCATTTCATGCTTTTAGTACAACAGGCTGAAAACCATATAAAATATAGTGCACCAGAGGAAGAGAGGAGGGAGATGTTTGAGGGCACAGACACTAACATTAGTAAGTAAAAAATGTTCTGACAATCTTAGGAAGTGGGGTATGACCCACATCAGAGAAACAAGAAAAAACCCCCAAACTAAAATCAAAAAGCAAAAAGGGATGCTTAACAACCTCACCTGGAGCAAAATAATTTCTGGGGGATTGACTAAAGTTCAAACACATGATTTATACATGCCAGTCTGAACCTCAAAGACTTTCCAGTTTCTCTATCATCCCCAACATCCTTTCTCTAGTCACAGGGAAAGCCATAAAATAACCTGGAAATCAAGCTATGCTTCAGGACAAAGAACATTTTTTGCCCAACACAAAATCAGATATTTGCTGCTGCAAATGTCACACAATGGCATTTTACATCGCTGTTGTTTGCTTACTTGCATAACAAAGGCTTTGGGGAATGCAGATTTTTTTTTTTTGAGCATACTTGCCCCTACTTTTACGCAAATTAAAAAAAAAAAAAGCAAATCTATTCATCCAGGGGGGACTGGAAAGCGAAGTGAAGAGGTACAGAGCAGCAGTTCAGTCTGACTGCTTGTCACCTATTCTTCAGCTAAATTTGACACAACTTGATTGAAAGTGAAATTAAATTAGAGTTTAAAAGCCATTAAAAAGTTCTGTGTTCATAAATGATTATTAACCTCCTGAACACTGTGAAAGCTCTGACTGTTCTTGTGGGATGTGAGCCTTGTGCAGGCTGTGTCTGACACTTCAGAGAGCCCTTACTCCTCACAGCATCACTCCCCAGGGGGAACCAGAGGCAGCTGGTGGAGGGAACTCTGACTCCCGCATCCAGAACAGGAGCTCATCTCCTAGCTGTGGCATGGTAACTTCTGCTGTGTTCATAATGCCTTAAATTTATTTTTGAATTTAAAAATTAATTGTATTGGGACTATTCTGTTTTTGGCTGGTATAGAGTTAATTTTCTTCCTAGTAGGTGCTACCTTGCTGTGTTTTGGATTTACTATGACAATAATGTTGATAACACACTGATGTTTTAGTTGTTCCTGATTAGTTCTCACTGTAGGTCAAGGAATTTTCAGTTTCCCATGCTCTGTTGGAGAGCAGATGCACAAAAAGTTGGGAGAGAGCATGGTGAGGACAGCTGACTCTAACTGGCCAAAGGGATATTCCATACCATAGAATATCATGCCCAGGATGTAAACTGGGGGACAGCTGGCCAGTAGGGACTCATTTCTGCTTGGGAACAGGCTGGGCATCAGACATCAGGTAGTGAATCTCTTGTGTTTCTTGCATTTTATTCCTTCCTCTATTATTATTATTATTATTATTATCATCATCATCATCATTAAAATAATTATTTTAAAAATTTTCCATCATTAAACTGTTCCTTTATCAACCTATGAGTTTTCTTGCTTTTACCCTTCCAATTCTCTTCAGTTCACCCTGCTGGTGGAAAGGAGCGAGGAAGCAGCTGTGTGGTACTTAGTTGCTGTCTGGCATTAAACTTCAACAGGGAGAAGAATGGCTTTCTAATTCTGAATAATGTCATTCTTTGGGTAACACCCAATGATGTCAATTTAACTCAGCAGCTTTGTGGTTCAACTTACTAGGAGAGAATAAACTGAATTGGTAATAAGCTTGCTTTTGACAGGGACAGTCTTCTAGAAGGCTGTGTCATCAGAGAAATCCCCGATGGAATGAGTAATTCCTGATTTAAAGAAAAAAAAGGCCTATTCTTCCCCTCTGCCCCTGAGCACTTGCAGCTGTGTGGGCAGCCACAGAACCAGACTGCCCAGAGCAGCACAGTGGCTCTTGCCAAACTCTTGCCAGCTCTGCCAAGGCCCCTCTGGCCCCTCCAGAGCCCCATGCACATGGGATATGCTATGGAAGAGCTGGAAGGAGCATAGAGAAAATGGGGCTGACTCAGAGTCATGCCCCAACACCACTGAGCCCTCCGTGCTGCCAGCCAGAGAGACAAAACTGGAGCTGACAAGCTGAGCTGGGCTTCTTCAGAAGCAAGATTAGCTTAAGTCTTACAGTAAGTAGTGCCAGCAAATAACATAACAGCTGCCCTATCATAGCAGAAAATCCAAACCTGGACTCCAGGACCACGCTGTTTCCAATACCTATGAAAGAGACAATGGTGCTTTACTCGCCTCAGTTAAATGAGTATTTTTGTGATGACACATTTGGAAAACCCGCTTAATGCTTTTCCCTCTCTCTGTCCTCTGCACCATCACCATTCCCATCCTATACACAGACATCACATTGCAACTGCACTGAAATAGCTTGCCTGTGAAGTGCTAAATCTTTGTGTGAAACACAGCAAATATTCATCTGGACCTTGTTAGGGTCCCTTCAGAGACCTTCACCAAGCTTGTTCTTCCACCTGCAGCTGCAGCCACCACAGAAACATTCTGCCAGTCAGACTATCAGCCTCTACCCCTGCCAAGCAGATAAGAAGAGGACAACAGAGAAAAAATCAGCCTTAAAGCCCCTGAAGGACGGTTCCCATGAGGTGGCAGGATCTGGGAAAGGAAAGGACTGATTAACAGAAGGGGAAATGCAATATGAGGCACAGAGAAAAGAAGAAATGAAAGAAACTAGATGGGAAGAAAATGATAAAAAGGAATTTTGTAAATAATAAAGATGGAAAGTGAAGGGCAAGGAAGTAAATGAAAAAGAGGAGACCAAAATAGAGAAAAAGAAAAGGGAATAAAAAAGCAATGACATGTAGAGAAACTTCAGGTTAATATTTCAATTAATTTGCTTCAGTGCATTTTTCCCAGATACCATCATGCACAGGCACAGCACCTCAATTTGACAGTTAATCAGCTATTTGTGGAGTTCTCATAATACTCTGTTAACATTAGCACAACATGGTGAAGCCTTCCTACAGCCTACCAGTTTCCGCAGCACATCAAACTGGCCTTATTCACACCCTTTTACAGCGCTCAGAGGCAGCAGAGCTGCATGTCTTTCATATTCCTAAAGCCACTGTTTGATACTTGCCTTTCCAAATCCCCCACATGCTGCAAGTGCATCTGGGGAGGTGGCTACATACAGAAGAGAAGCAGGAAAAAAGAACTAGAAGGGAAGGATGGGATTTATGAGACTGAACCAGTGCTCAGTCAGAAAAAGCCACAATTTTGGAAAACCTGACACAAGGACCTGTTCACTTAATCCAGGTAATTAACCCTGAAGGTCAGCCTCACTAATTGCCAATCACCAATACAGCTCCCAACACTGCAGGAGTGGGCAGGGAGAGAAGACCACCTGAAAAGGCCCAAAGTATTTTGAAGGGAAAATGAGGGCAAAGCTAACTCCAGGCAGGAGATGGTGGTGCTGTCGGGGTATCGTCATAGAAAGCTGGAGTGTGAAGCCTGATCCATAGTCCTGGATTCCAAAGTGCAACCCAACAGCAGGGTTGGGTGCAATGGGAGAACTTTTTGGCCCTTCAGACTAGAGAAGGCGCTGAACCTTGAAGACCTGAGCTACACACTGATGCCCTTCATGACTTTCAATATTTGAACTTGGTCCTGATATAAAACTAATTTTACCAGTACTTCTGTAATGGAAGCAAAACCTGTTTAGGGAATTTAGGACACTGGATAACTGAGAGTTAAAATAAATATTAACTCACACTGTTCAAACTGATGCAATTTGGTGGAGTCGCCATCCCTGGAGATATTTAAAAGATGTGTATTGTGGCACTGAGGGACATAGTTTAGTGGTGGACTTGGCAATGCTGGGTTAATGGTTGGACTCAATGATCTTAGAGGAATTTTCCAACAGGAAAGATTCTGTGATTCTATAAATAACAGTGCTAGGTTCTTGGACTTCTGCTTTGTTTCCATGGTGTCTGCACTACCCTGACCTCAGGCATTACCAGTCATAAGATTCTGCTCTACCTGTTCTTGAGGCCTTCACAGACAGACAGCTCTCTTCCTGCTCACTAGCCCAGACTACAATGATGCAGACTGCTGATCCTAGCCCTTTGGAGGTGTAGCCCTACTACATATCTTTTCTTAGGAACCCCTTACAAGTCTCTAAGTAAACACAATACGTTAAAGGAACGACATTCACCTCAGAGCAAAGGATGAAAGAGGCAAATCTAGAGCCTGAAAAATTACAAAAGCACACATATTTTCCTACTTCTACTGTGGAAAGAAAATTGACTCCACAGTATTTTAAAAACTACTGGTGGAGCAGAGGTGTCACTTCTAGAAGCTATGCTACTGTGCTGGTTACAGCTTACTCTCCTCAGCTATGTTTGCGACACACAATTCGTGTCTTGCCCAATTCATCTGACATCCAAGGAGAATTTTTACAAACACATGTTGGCAACAGCTATGAGTAATAAACCAAGCTTGCATCGCCATCACAGCTCCCTCTTCCTGATATGGGGCTGTCACTGGAAGGGAAGCTTAAGTAATAAAACTTCCCTTGGAGTTTCTGTGGATCCCTTAGAATGCTATGCTGCTCAGGTGGCATCACCCTAAAGAGGGCAGAAGAAAATTCCCCCAGAGAAGAAGATTGACTCTGCAAACTCTGCAGTGTGTAGTAACATCTATGTGGGAAAACAAAGGCAAATATTATTATATAGCTTACTTATGGTACCAAGTGTATATGTAAATCCATAAAATCATCCCACTCGGTGATTTTCTCCTATCTAAGAATAAGGCATGCCTGAGAGAGCGAAATAGTAATTGGATTAAACTGGATTGAATGTCTTAGTGCTACTTTATGCCATTACAAAACTGACATGATTATACAAATGGAAAGCATAAAATTGGAAGTATTAACCTGAAGTTCTTGTAAATTTAGTCCTTGATTCTTCCTGCTCCAGAGACCTTGAAAAAAATACATATTTCTGTAAGCTGCATTATGGCCAAATCCTCCCTACCAAGCCTGAGGTACTAAGAAGGGACTGTATCTGGGAACAAAGAGGAGGAATTATTTCCAGCACTGTGCTTAAGGTTTTATGCATGCAATTTCCATTAATCAAGCAAATATTTACAGTCTGAATTCCAACCTTGAAGAAGTGAATTATATTCAGAAAGATAACAGTTTATAAAAAAATGTCAATAACCAATGAACTGCATTTAAATTTTCAATGTTTTATTTAAAGAGTTATTTAAGGGGAAGAAAATAATAAGATAAGCCTCTGGCCACTGAAGATCTGAATCATTTTATAGATGTAGATGCAAGTAGTCAGCAGAACAAAACAGTACATGACACTATTTTACAGTTCAGGGGCTGCTGGAAACAGAGACATCATGTGAAATAATTTTCAATATATAACTTTCTGTTTAATAACAGAGAAACAAAGAGAGAAACAAAAAAATAAAGGCAAAACCCAGATAGTCAAGAAATCGCACATTGACCACAGCTCAGTGAGCTGACTGTTGCAATGAAAATTCCTAAAAAAAATTTGATTATCTATGGCATTTTCAGAGAAAAATGTGGTCTCAACACTTCTTTTTGCAAAGTATCATATAATTTCCTCAGTGCAAACCAGTAGCATGCAAAGAAAAGAGATGAAACAACATGAACATGCAGCTGTAACACTTACACTGGAATTAACCAGCCACCAGGTATTTTTCTGTAGCAAAGTATCAGTCCCTCAGTCTTGATATAAGCATCTTGATATAAGCGAGTCAGAATAAATTGCTTACATGTTGCAAATCTGAGAGTCTGATAGTCTGTTCAAAGTGGCTAATTATGTGCTTGAAAATACATGTGTTTGCGCTACTTAAATCCCCACATTTTCCAGTTTGGGTTAACAGACATGCAAAGTTCTTACTCTGTTCTTTTCCATCCTGATAGACCCTACAGTTAGAGTAAGGATTGCAAATAAGTATAGATTTTATAGAAGAGTCTGATGAGAGTATCAACAGACTTGCTTAGGTTTTAATGGAATTTTTATTCGTTGGGGGTGTTAGGGTAGTGGTTGGATTTGATGATCTTAGATGTCTTTTCCAACCTAAATGATTCTATGATTCTATCTAATAGGGAATACAACATGGATACACATCCCATGCAGATGTTTTGCCAACACATCACTGAAGTATCACATCTCCGTACTTTCACCTGTTACTTTAGGATAAGGGACATGATACTATGGAAGAGTGGGAATGGCAGCCTGTCTAGCTCTTAGAAACCTCTGTGAAACACATCGGCCTTCGCATAGACCCTGGTGCACAAGGTTAAGGTAGAGTGTGGGCAGTGCAGGTAGATTTGTGAGATTCTCTGCTGACATAATATTATACTCTTTTATTCCTCCTTCTCCTTCCCATCTGGGGCTTGAGACAGTGCAAAAGTTGGACTAAAATGCTAGATCACATGGGAGTAGCTCAAGCATCTTCACTAATGTAGCTGACAACAAACTAGACAGGAAAATACTTCCAGTTGCTCATATTGGTGACTTTTCCACATCTCCCTGTGACACTTTCTTAATGTACAGAATCAGGCCCTTCAGTACTTCCTACTACCTATTAGTACTTCTAATACTATTACATCCTTGGTCTCCAGCTATAAATGAGCACTGCCATCTGTGCCTGGTAATCCTTTCTTGCATGCATCCGGCATCTCCTTACAAATCTGTGTTTTTCAGATTAAAGCAATCTATAGTAGCACTGGTCATCTGCACTCAAACACATGTCATCTGATCCCTTTTTATTTAATAAAGAGTTTGTACTTGGAAACCACTGGCAGTAATTCAACAGTGAAGGACTGTGGATTTAAGCATTATGGACTTGTGTAAGTGGAAAGAAAACCAATCTGGTTCGTGCTTAAATGATTATGTTGAGTTCTGCCAATTGAGCTGGGGGGAAGCTCCTGCCTTGCAACTCCCCTGCTCAGCCTGTGGGACATTTGCCACGGGGGGGAAGTGGGAGCTCCTTGTATCATACTCCCTCCTGAGGACAAAAACATAGAAGGGATGAAATGGAAATAAATTTATTTCATTAAAAATTCAGTATTGTAAACAAGGCATCCGAATAATAAACTGAATGAAGTTGCACAATTTTAGCCAAATAGAATGGTATACTTAATTTTGTTCCTGACAGCTGCAGTTTTGGCCCTGTAATAGTTAATTTCTCAGCTTTTGATTTAAGATCATTTTAACAAGCTTCTCCTTTCCCCACCTCTATTACCACTTTCTTTTAATTGCAGAGCCTGAAAAAAAGAGAAAATGGAACATCAAAGCAAGTATGGAAGCATCATCAGGTCCTGAAACAAAAGCCAATAACCTGATTTCATGTTAGGTTAGACCAACTTTAAAACACCACCTCTATTTAGAAATGGCACAGCTGCTCAGTTAAGAGGAGCCATTCTGAACTACCAGAAGCACTTCTCCCTACCCCTGCACCTTCTGTGCTACTTCATGTGCTTGCACAGTGCATACTGAGAATACACCTCTGAAAAGGCAGCCAAAAAACCAGAACGACAGAATGGCTATGAGGCAGCAGGTGAGAGAGTGAGAGAAAAGAAAATTGCATGCGTAAATACAGCAACAACATCCAGAGACTAAGTTTGGGAAGAGGTGGGTAATGTAGTCTGTGTAAGGGAGGGGGAAAAAAAAGCAATTGTCCAACATATTAGGGCAGCTGTGAAGAAAAAAAGTGTTGCTAAAATTTGGATGCTATAGAAATTCTGAAGAAGATACATATATGTGAGTGGATGCAGTGTGGGGAGAGCTGTGCAGCAGCCCAGCCATGGGATGTATAGATACCTGCCGCAGCAAGCACGGTTGTGGGCTGGCCACTGTCTCTCTGGCTGTAGCTCTGCCAGATTTGCTCAAATTTGTTAGTACTCTAAGGGTGCTTATGAGAAAGATGGGGATAAGATATTTTAGTAGGGCCTGTTTTGATAGGACAAGAGGTAATGGTAATGGTTTGACCTAGTAAAATTAGGTCAATTTAGGGTAGATATAAAGAAGATTTTTTTGTAATGAGGGTGGTAAAACACTCAAACAGACTGCTCAGAGAGGTGCTCCATCCCTGAAAAAAACAAGGTCAGGCTGTGTGGGGCTCTGAGCAACCTGATGTAGTTGAAGATGTCCCTGCTTATTGCAGAGGGGTTAGAGTAGATGACCTTTAAAGGTCCCTTCCAACCCAAACCGCTCTGTTGTTGTGTGATGAGCGCTCACTCTTACAGCCACTGAACCACAGCACTTCTGAGGTTGGAAGGCGACTCTGCAATTTGTCTGCTCCAACCCTCTGCTCAGACCTGGTTGTCCAGGACTGTGGTCAGGCAGGTTTTGAATATCTCTAAAGATGGAGACTTCACAACTTCTCTGGGCAACCTCTTTGAGTAGTCGTCACTCTTGCAGTAAAAAGATGTTTCTTATGGTCAAGCAGATTTTTTGAGAAGAGTCTGACTCTTTTCTTTACACTCTCCCATCTTGTGTTTATATACACTAATAAGATCCCTCTGTGAACTGAAAAAACACACAGAGGTGTCATCACGGTGTGTGGTGACCAGCATCACCCAGGAATCAGAAAAGAGCTGAAGCTACGTGCAATGTAGTGTGCATGTGGCCAACCTGCTCCAAGAGGAGCTTAGCCCAAAGTAGTGCGGACACAAGCCAGATGGGTCAGGAACTACTCCCTTGACCTCTTCACTCTAGCATGACAGACATAAACCTCAGGCACACCCACACTGTGTAGCTGTTGGCTCACTCCCTGGCTCTGTGTTTCAGTGCTCTGACTGGTTTTCTCCAAGTCTTACTGCTATAAAGAGGAGGCCCATAATGAAGAGGGTAAAGAGCAGTGTTGGCCTAGGGACTAGGGGTCAGTCCCTCACCTTTTAATCGGCAGTATGGACACAACTGAATTTTCAAAAGGCTTGGTGTTTTCAGCCATGATATCCTAGTTACTTTTCATTAGACACTCCAGATCAGAGAGGCTGACTAAAGCCATCATCTCTTTGATGAAGTGCTCTGACTAGTGCTGTAATTGCTCTGCTGAAGTTGGGAACTAACATTTCATATTGGCCTGAAGTCTGCTCAGGAGGAGGGTCTGCAGTGTGGATCCCAAGGAGATGGAAATACCTCCTCACATTTCCTTCTGGCTACCCCTCCTTTCCAGTCAGACAGCCAAATACTGGATTTAAGCAGAATGGAGGTGCCCATTGAAGAAGCGTATCAAGCAAGGCAGTATTAACATGGAAGGAGTCCACAGACTGTACAGTCAGTGCAAAGGCAAAGGCACTGAGTTTAAATGGCATGTATCTCCACTTGAAGGTCTCGAGGAGAATCCAGTTTTTACCACTGACACTGACTGTGCTGTTCTGTTGAGTCCCCTGACACACTCTCCCTTCCTCCTTGCTCTCCCCACGTTACTCGGAGCAGTAACATGGAAGTCTGGTTGGAGTAGCAGTGCTGCAGCTAAGCAGGAAGGATTTCATCATAAACAACTGCAGCCCACTAAAATATGTACATCCATCCCCACTGAAGCTGGCCAGAGTTTCCACAATGAATTCCAGCTGCATCCTCCCCTTGCTGATTTTACAACGCTCAGTTCATGAAATTTACAGGGGCAATATATACAACCTGTTCTGTTCTCACAGATAGCTGTGGGGTTGCAGTGGGACCTCTGACAATGCTAATTTTTTTTCCTGGATTTAATTTTCCTGGATTTTACATGAGGGAAGAATGGCACAGAAAAGGTAGGAGACAGTGCAAAATAGATCCTGCCTCACAGGAAGGATCATGAGAATTTAAAATAAATGTCCTGAGCAGGATTTGCTAAACACCCTCTGGCTACAGAACTTCCTCTCCTGCAGCTGCTTTCAATAATAAAGCCTCAATGCCTATTGTTTTGTTCCTTACTTACAAACAATTCCCAATGATTGATTTAATTATGCTGAACACAAAGCTGCTATGTCTCTGGCCAGAATTGCTTCTGACAACACATCAGTTGCAAGGCCCCAGTCTCACAGACCTGCAGAATTTAACCTGTTTGCACAGCCCCCAAGTTCTTCTTTCCGGGATGAGAACAGACAAAATGATGCTCACCTTTCATCCTAAAGAAGATAAAATTTTAAAAACCCTTCAGCAATCCAAAGAATGGGAACTCTTGTCTGCTACCTCATATAACAGAGAGAATGGCAGCTTGTTTGCTATTTCCTTTTCATTTCAGAACAGAACAAACCCCTCTACAACTGACTTAAGACCAAAAAAACAGACATCGTAGATAAATCTTGAATTATTATCTTAAGCCAAACCAAACAAACATGATATAGAGAGAACAGGCAAGATAAAAGGGAATCCATAAAAATTTCAAAGCAGCATGGAGCCACTTGTGAGCTAAGGTTTGATCTGTGTCATGACAATGTAGTGCCAAAGTAACTCCTCCAATGACATCAACAGAATTAATCTGGCTTTATACCAGCATGACTGGATTCACAACCTGGCACTGAATGCATTTGTAATTAAGCCACCAGTGCACTTGCCATACTCTTCAGGTTTATAGATGTTCTAAAATAGTTCAGTGAGCAGTAGTTATATCCAGGTTATGGATATAGTAACAGATATTAGCCAAAACGCTCTAGGCCAAATCTTAAAGTGATATAACTCTACCAATTACTGACTGACACGACATGTCCATCCGCCCCTCTGTGTGTTGTTGCATATCAGTCAGGTGTAGATGGATCTGTAGAGTGAGCTCATCTTGCCAAAGCATTAAAAAGCACAGTGAGAGCAATGAAAATTAAATGTGAGGTCAACAAAGACTCAGACTTGGGACTGCGAATATCCCAGCAAATCCTGTCCTCTGGCATGTGACTGAGGCTAGCCTAAGGTAAAGACCAGATTTTGCTCAGTAAGCTTATGGGATTCTTTTCAGCAGAAGCCTGGGCTTGACTCGGGGCATCCCTTCCCTTCTGGTGAGTGCCCTGTATTCCTCAGACAAGAAATCGACTGAATTCCAGCCCATGAAAGCCTCAATGTGCAAGAGATTTGAAACTCATGAAAAATAATGGAGTCCTGGCCCTGGCTGCTGTCTTGGAGAAATGGTGGGGGCTGGAAGTGAAGTGAGATATCAAGGCAGATGAAGTGCAGGTTAAAATGGAGGGGAGGAAACTGCGGGAAGTCAGAGCTCTGTTTTCTGCATCACAGTAGGAAGAAATAAATCCACTATTTGCATTTTTTACAGATGCATAAAGGACCTGGCCTACCAGCACTACGTCAGCATACCAAAATCTCCAGGCAGCCCAGAAAGAGTGAGACTCTCCAGCTACTGCCTGAAGAATGCTCAATATCTTTATCTCATTAGTTTTCCCCAAAAAACATTCAATTGGGTAAGTTCCATATCATCATCTGTTAACTCTTCGGTCTATACAGTCCCGTTTGGCCATGTTCAGCCTTCCATGGTCATTCATTCCATAAGGACTCTATTTGGTGGCAGCTACATTGTTCTCCTGGTTCCAGTGTCACTTATTTCCCTCCTCACTTTCTACAGTAGCTAATACTATAATCTGATTTCACATTTTACTTTTCTTCTAACTTTATAATTTTTTTCTAACACTATTTCATGTGACACTTGCTGACTGTGGAAATCTTTTTATCTCTGCTGTCCCAAGCAGCTTCAGCCAAAAGCAAAAAGAAACACGGTTGGATGGCTGATACCCACTACCAGCAGTGAATAAAGGCTGTCCTGGTTTAGAAATGGTGTTCCCCAATTTCGTGTTCCCATTGAAGTGCTCCAAACCATGTGCCCGATTGCTCACTCACTCCCCCTCCCTCTCCCGCTGGGGCGGCTTGGAAACATCAATGAGATAAGAAAACAAACA
This sequence comes from Ptilonorhynchus violaceus, assembly GCA_013397565.1. NCBI lineage: Eukaryota > Metazoa > Chordata > Aves > Passeriformes > Ptilonorhynchidae > Ptilonorhynchus > Ptilonorhynchus violaceus. The sequence goes on from VZRJ01008539.1 coordinate 245,367, forward strand.
GTAACAGCAACAATACTAACAGAGGGTACAAGAAACAAACGATTCACACGAGAGTGCTCAACCCCAACAATACCCAACAGCTTCCTCTACCAGACCTGGAAGGGACCCATTTCCCTGTCCCCAGAAAATGACTTGAGGTGATACGGAATAAACTCAAGGCCCTGGCCATGCCCTTCCTGGCTACTGCAAAAACTAACCCTGTCCTGGCCAGAACCAGGACATTATGGCACGACACTTCTCCAGCAGATGACATTGTCTTTGCATGTGTATGTGTCCACTGATGCACAAAGACACTTTAATACCCACATGCTGAGTTTTCTCACTAGTACAGGACAATATGTTCCTGTTACAGAGAAGATCCAAAATCTCTCAGCAACATTAGCAGAATATGAAGTAATATTACATTTCTAGGCGTAAAACCTGGAAAGTGGTCGCTGTTCCTTTCTACCCAATTCAGGGATGTTGACACAACTTAGCCTAAAAGACAAACAAATAAGGTCAGAAAGTAGTCCTCATAAACAGATGAAAGTGGTGTGATCTGTAAAAAATGTATTTGTTGATGTATGAAGGTAAAAAGTTACACGCCACCTTGCACTACAGAATCCTGAACATTAAGTTTCAAAGTCAAATGAATTTTCTAAAAGAGTTTTGATATACAAATCACTAAACAAAACAAGCTTCACAACAGGAAAGAGAAAAAATTTAATAGGAGTTATTAGCAATTTATTTCTCATGAGTGAACTTACTGCCAATTCCCCAGTCCCTTTATATAAAACAATATAAAGAGATGAGAAAAACACAGTCTGCTGTAGGAAATTCATTCTGGAATAAATATAGTTTTAAAAGTCAAAATAAAGAAGGTCGTTCTGAAGCCAAAGGGAAATTTCAATGTCCTCAACAGAACAATAACTGATGACAAAGAATAGTAATTCTCCTGCTTGTGCAATCTGTCCTACTCGGTGTCCTTGGCCTAAGGAATGATATAGAATGTAGGGTGCCAAAAATTCAGCAGCATTATATTCTGAAATTAAAGGAAAAAATGGCAAAAGAAAATATCTCATAACTTTTTTTCCACATTTTTGTCTTCATTGGAATAAGAAAAGACAATAGAATAATGACCAGTTGGTGAATAAAGTGACCTATAACTTCTCGAATGGCAAAATCATCAGAGAAGTTCAATGTCAAAGCGTCTGCTCCATGCAGGATGTCATCGATCCAAATTTCTAAGGGAAGGGAAAACCTTTGCCGCTTAGACAGATATTAAACCTGCCTAGGATCTGAAATATATGTCCCATATTAGAACAGTCATTCAAGCTCTTCAGAAGAATTGTCTCCTACAGTAGCTCTTAGATGAAACCAGGACAATTGAAAATATTTATAAAAGATGGATATATTTGATATCATGACCTATAAGAGCTTGATAAATCAATAAAACTTTCAGAGTCCACTCAGGAGATGAAACTCCTGCTGAACTATGGCAAGACATGAAAAAGACATTTTTATAATAATAGAATATAGAGGTTTCAGATCTGTAAGTCATTTTAAGGGTTCTCATTTCTCTTGGATGCACTCTGGGGAGAAGAGAGCTTGGCCTTGTTGCAGAAGGGTTTCTAGTAAGCTGTTTGGTCCTACCCTCATGGCTTGGGCAAATGCAACGTGCCTATGGCTTTGTCTCTTACTGCACAAGAATGACCTTGGCAGGGGCAAGGTTGCATAAGGGGGCACACACAGCTCTGAATGAAGCAGCTGCAGAACCAACTGATGGCAGAGATTGACCAATTCACAGGACCATAAGTGAAAAAGATGGAACAAAGACACCTTTTACACCCCTCCCTTTTAGCTATATTATAGAAAAACCTCGATTATCTCCTAGAAGTAAGGATTCTGAGACACATGGATGAATGGATTTGATTCCACTAGCATAGAGTACTAGTATGCATGTAAATTGGTGTTAATTATAAGATGTTCTGTCTTTCAGTATAATTCATATCTTGGGAGGCAGAAAAAATTATTTCATAGAAAGTAAAGGTGCCTTTCTTTTAATTACAAACTATAAGTTATGCATTTGGAAAATTGAGAATTCTTAGAAGTATAGTTATTCTCTACTGACTACCAATTTTTAAAGCATCATTAACTGGAACAGATAAAATAAGATTAATTTAGATCATTTTATGTCAGTAATGGCTCATAAACATTTCTGCAGGCCCCAGTGTTATCCTAGAAACTGATCAAGTGCTGCACTGACAGAAGCCAAAGCTGCCTCCTGCCTGGAGGTCTGGCTCTGACGGCAGCACATGCCTGAAACCTGCAGGGAAACCTGTGGGTGACACCATGACAGCCCCACAGGACGGAGGGAAAGAATGTCTCTGGTCTCCTGAATTGCTGGAAGTGATAATCTCTATAATCACTCTACTTAGATTCAATTTGGGATTGCTCCATCTCCTTCCCCCCAGTTTGAAAAAAAACCATGAACAACTACAAAAGGCAGACACATGTTATATGACACAGAATATGCTTATAATATACATTTTAGTATGTATGTATTAGGTATGCTTTCAAAATAACTAAAAAAAAGTTTTATTTGTTTAAAATCAATATTATTAATTTTATAATAGCGTTTTATTTTTTTCACCCTACATGTTTTTTTTCCTGTTTAAAAAATATTCACTGCCTTTCTACAAAAATGGGCTTCTTCAATTCTCTATTATGACATACTTTTTGTCTTGTTTCTAGCTGTTCTATGTGACTTTTGACTGTATAGCATCCTCTGTATCTTGCTGTTCTATTCTTCCTGGAAATATAAATGCCAGCTTTATTGAATCTGCTGTGACACCAATCCTACACAGAAGTATTTGGGGCCCTAGTCACATTTCATTGATGCCAATGGGAAAATAGTTTTCCTCCAAATGAATCAATGTTGGCCAGGCAATAGGCTTGTCATATCAATAAGGAGAAAGATATTGCCCAGCTGTTAAATTTAGAATATTTATACAGAAAGAATCCTAACCATTTTCCAGATAACTTGTTCTTCTCCCACTCCCATCTTCTGCCCTGTGCTCCTGCAGTTTGCCGCTTCCCATCACTTGTGAGATTCTGGAGAGGGCTAAAGCAGGTTGTCTGCATGTGGTCAGATCCAAACCCTTGCAAAACAAATGAACCAAACAAATCTCGTTGTTTTGACAGGTTATAGGAAGACGAGGCATCTGCTGGCTCACTCTCAGCAGCCAAAAAACCCACCAGCCCCTTTGCCTGTGTCCTGCATTTTGAGGATTTGGCTGACATACGAGTATAACCTAAAGAAGAGGCAATTCGCCAAACTGTTCGACTATTTAAAATATAGGTTAAAACTTTAATGGAAATGCTTAGTTTGCCTTGTCATCCAATTACTTATCTGACAGGTTACATTTAAGTCTATAAATGTCATTAGCATATTTGCCTACTGGCTATTTAACCTATGAATACATTTACCATTATTTCAGCTCACAGGATAACACACCAAGAGCTCATCTGCAGCCTACTATGGACAGTTTTTTACTGCACACATTTTTTTTATGGGCTAGTCTGGTCTTATGTATATGACAAGACTTCATCTATTGCTCTGTGATTTCTAAGTTTACTCAAATTCCTGTAAAAAACCTTAATCAAGCCTTTTCAGATGAATAGAACTATGTCCATTTGTTCTTCTTTCCACACTAAATTGAAGGTACTTTCAAAGAACACTAATACACTACAGAAACACAATCTTTCGCAGCTGGATGTATTCTAGTTTTCATTTTACCACCCCCTACTACTTGGCAAAGTTATTGTGAACTGTGCTTTTCCCAGAAGGAAAGCAGATGCTGTGCATTCCAGGTGGATGGTGGTGCTGGAGGACCTGAGAGCATACATCACAATGAACATACCTGTTGATCAGAGGAGGTTATTTTTCACTGCCTCCCTAAGCTTAGTGGAATCCCTCCACACAGCAAAAGTGAAATGAGAAATCCCTGGGCTCTAGCTCGAATTCAAATCATTGGTTCAAATCATTGCAACTATGCATCTTTTCTTTTTGTTTGGGAGAAATTTCCCATTTTCCTACTGTAGAACATAGCCAATGCTATGAAGGAGTTCTTTATGTGCATTCATAAACCCACCTTTTTTTACATCCCACTCCCTTCGAAGCTTCCCTTGGGCCCGTCTGCTTGAGCAGGATGATGTACAAAGACACTGAATCAAAAGGAGGCAGCAGGGGACTGCAGAGAGTATGAAGTGACTTCCCAGCCTTGTCCATGTCTCCCTGACATGCAATATGCCAAGTGAAGGCTGGGAAATAAGTACAGAATCCATCTTGACACCACAAAATACAAGGCAGTGTTTAGGCCTCTGTCTGAGACTGCTGCTGACCCAGAATTTTCTCCCTGTTTCCTTTACTACCCTGCCTGCCAGACACCCTGTGCTGTTTCTTGAATCGCAGCCTAGGCCACCTTCGTGGTAGACAAGAGCACACTGCTCTCTGCTGATGTGAGTTATAAAATATTCGTTCTGATGCAGTTACACAACGGTAATACAATTGTACTGGAAATTGAATAACTGAATTAGCTGAGCTAGTACAGTTTTCCTTCTTTGGGCACAGCACCATGGCAAGGAAAAACCCAGTTCCTGGAGCATGGCCCACGTTTGTGTGAAAAGACTACAGAGGTGAATTGTAAGCTCCTTTGTTCGTAGCTTACCACTGCTTTGCACAACAGGGAGCCAGTCTATGGCCCAGCATCCTAAGCACCCCAAAAGTGCTGCTGTAACTATGCAACAATAACTACTAGTGTTAGCAGGCCAAGTAAAATTCATTTCAACCTCTGATTTTATACATTGTTCTGCTATGTCTTTTTTAAAGAGGATTTTAAAAAAATGAATTCATACCATTCACCCAAAATCAGTTAAACAGTGCTCGATTATCTTCGGAATACACAGGCAGAAATCTGTGTAGACAGGGACCAACAAACTAAAACTCTCCTGCTAGGGAAGAGGTCACCCCATGTCAGGGATGAACAGCGTTGATGCTCCAAAAAGTACTGGTACTTCACCTCTGAAATGCTGCAGAACCACTCACAGCGTGCATGAACACAGTGAGGTTTTATCTCGACAAACTGACTGCATGACAGCCTCTTCACTGAAGCCTAAATTTCTTCTGAATACTAATGCTGGAATTGTGTTGGCTTTACAATGCAGAGTTCTCTCACTCCTACTATCAGCTCAACCACCATACAAATTTCCTTCATTACTGCTGCAACCTCACATTCCAAAACTCTCCCTTGCAGGAAATTACATGCATTTCAACACTGGCAACAAGCAAAGTCTGACAAATATTCTGCTGCAATGGGATTTGAAATCTGGACTTTGAATGCTTTCATCTCCAGATGATATCCTATCATAGGCTTTTTCACAGGAAGCTTTAAAATTGTGTGTCCCCTTTGCAGATACAAAAAGAATCACTGAAGGGTGTGAAATTGCAATAATATTGGCTTCCAAAGGTTAAGCCAATTGGAGAAAGAAATTCAGTTTAAATACATCTTTTCAATAGGATGAAGATAGGAAAAAATCTTTTAAAAAGTATTTTGAAAGAGAAAGAAGAACTTGCTGTCTTCTCAGTTACATGAATGAAAATCCAAGAGTGTTAGAGTTGCTACTTCAAGCTGTACAGGTAGTATGAAAAAAAATGATACAGAATGAATGTGAGTACTGTTCTCATTATGCAATGATGAGAATTTATCCCACACAATCAAATCCAAGTTCTAATTTAAGAAATAATTCCTCTTGTCACAGATTATCTTGGTCAGTACTTTAACAGTACCAAAAGCCCTTATAGGGGGAACTGTTATCTACCAAAGTAGGGAAGGATCATGGATGGAATGTGCTGTGTTTTGCCAATCCCAGGCTGAGAAAAATTCCTTTTAGGGTCACAGAGCAGGTTTCAGCAGTTTTCAGGTTGTGAAATACTGCAAAACTTCTAGAGCCTAGCAGAAAGAGACGCAGCTTACTCCTTCCAGTCCTCTCCTCTGCTGTTCCTGCAACTCAGTGCCAATGCTAGGCAACAGAATAAATTTAGCTCTATGGTAGAAGTAGGAACGATTTCCATCCTTCAGACTCTTTCTGCCGTTACTCCGTGCCATTATGCCTATAAAGCCCTGAGGTCACTTGAACAGGCAGTGAGGTGTGCCTGAACTGTACCACAGGCACCAGTACTGTGCCATGCTTGCTTTATGCACTGCTTTTATGCTTCAGCTATTATCTGTGTGGGTAACAACCAGCTTTCCACTTTCTATTTCATATGAACCTCATAATTTCAGTGGTCTGCTTGTCCCACTGCATCACACACCTATATCCAGGCCCCGGTGGGCAGAAAACACATGAAAGTGCCACTTGATAAAAGGCTCGATTATAACTACCTGTCCCATGGTGGGTCTGGATTTCTTTCCTCTAACCACACTGAGTTCCACATGCATGTTGGAATCATGGTGCCTGGGAACCTGGTACCTGTCCGCCCTTTTGGTTAAAATCAGCCAACACTTTAAGAAATTACTGGGGAAAGAAGACAGTGCAACACAGTTTCATGAGCTGTGTATCCTTTGGAAACCAGGAAATGAAATAAGTAATTGGATTCTGTAATAATTGACTTTGTGTAAGTGGGTCTGAATTGATCCAAAAGATTAATATTTGTAAAAACAGGGAAGGAAAAACTCATGACCCCATATATTTTTCATCTCCAACTCTTCTCTCTTTGTTTACTGCACTTCATTTTATCTTCAGACAGGCATATATTTTAATCCGAGCTATTCCATGAAATTCTGTAGATATTTTGGAGCTGCTGTACATTTTCACCAAGGTAACTAAACTCAGTAGATATATAAATATATATTTTGTCTGACTATTTTGCTTGTTTTTCAGTTCTGTGCCCAGCCCTTCAGTTCTTTACATCTGCATTCCTGAATCAAGTCTCCACTTCAGAGGCATATTCCCAAAAGTCTCAGTTCCTTGAAACACAGTGTTTTCTTTAAAAGGCAGAAATGACTTTGTGGTCTGACACTTGAATACCTGAGGGATTTCTACTGAACTTACTGTGTGAATGTTGACAGAATCAGCAGGAGACAAATAGAAGCTTTACTCTTCTAAACAGGGTCGTGGAAATGCCACTGTATTTATAACGGAATGTATAAATCCCCAAACCCCTTTGTTCATTGTTCTGCAAGAGCTTGCTTAAAAAAAATTCAACAAAAATCACTTGTGCAGCAGTTCTGTTAGATTATACCAACAACAGAGGAAAAAATGACTACGGAAGTCACAGTCTTTTTCCTTGTTTTCCTTGTTTTCCACCATACTGATTTATGCCTAATGCAGAGGAAAACTTATCAAGCGCAGGTGTATTAATAGTGTTATGTTAGAGGTAATATATGGCAAGGTCTGCAGTAATCAGTCACTGGACTTTGGTTGACATAATAGGAAAAACCTCTGCCTTTAAATACCTCCTGTGTTTGACTTGTCATAGGCGGAGGTCCCACACTGCGTGACCATGCTCCAGTTTACTAAAATACTTTAGTCTCATCTTCATTCGGAGTGCATGTGGGCAGAAGAGGTAAAACAGCCACATCCAATTCATTCTTAAGTAAAGCTCAATGCCAAGCAGAAGATGAAAGACCCCAGAAAACTACATGTTAAGGATGGTGAGAGAGTAAGAGGACAGGAACAAGTGAATAAACAACTAAGATTAGATTAGGATAGATTTGTACCTCATTCTGACCCACTTCTTCTTGCAAACCAGGATTAATTACTTCAGACATGTTTGGAGTTTTATGTGTGCACCCTGTCCCACTGCATGCTTTCCTCCATCTTTCTTCTTAGGGAGAAAAGAGACACAAAAATTGAAAAGAAATATATGCAATTTCTCATCAGAAAAAGGCTATAGGACATATTGAGTTATGCAAGACCTTTGCCATTTATTCTAAACTGATGACTAAATTTGCATTTGATATCTACGAGCACAAGAAAACTCAGGGTACAGAGGACAGAAATTCAGCTGCACACACACACACACACACACACACACACAATAGGCATAATATGCAGAAGCCAAGAAGTTCTGAAGACCATATGAAGGAAGAATAACATCATGTCTCTCAAATTGCTTTCTGGGTTGCATATATAAAAATATCTTTAGCCCACTTCTGCTCCTTTGATTCAAAAAAGCTTACAGCAGTGTAATTGAGGGTATGTCAACACAGTATTCAAAGGCATAATTTTGGATTGTATGGGTACACCCAAGTTTTAAAATACATAGTTCGTGTACTCAAAGCACTGTAGCTGTGGATAGAGTCCAACACATATTTTCCAACAATGTTGCCAGAAAACATAACTACTGAAATTCTGTCCAGACTGGGTCTCATTATAGAACCCATTCAACCTCATTTTCTCTCCAAACCCAGGACAAAGTAGCCACAGAGATTTTTTGTTTTGTTTTTTTTAAATAGGACACAACTCTCATTTGGGCTATTCTAATCTCAGTACTGTGACACCATGTCTAGCAGCATTACTATTGCAGCCAACAGCAGTGGATTAAATATGCTCGAGCTCTTGCTGAGGCTCATGGGCATGTGATAGCCAACAGAGAAAGAGTAGCCATGCAAAAGCCTCTTACCCCTCCGTACTGGATGGCTGTTCCCATACTTCCACTGAGAGAGTTCCTGCCGTACCTGCTCCTGAACAATGGCCAGGATTTGTGTATGATTAGAAGTATGCTCAAAATTGCACCAGCACAACTCTGAAGTGAGTCAGAGACCAAGCTAAAGGACTGGATCTCTGCTCATTCCTGTTACTTGACTCTTAGGGCTTTTGAGTGACTCTGGATCTCTCAAAGACATACAGGGACAGGTTAGGGGAGAGCTCACTGCAGGGACTGTCTGCAACAGGCAGTAGAGGTGCAGCTGTACCAGGAATGGCTTATAACAATCCCAGTTTCAGCTCCTCAAACCCTCCTGACATATCTCAGGCTATGCCATGCACCTTTTTTCACACTGTGCAAGCAAGACTGAAGAAAGCTGCCACACAGGTATCACATTATGTCAGGCAATTCAAGCTGGAAAGGAAAAGACTCACAAAATAACAGTTACATCTTTGGGCCTCAAAAGCATCACTTGAGAAGTCAGTGTACTAGATAAAGAACAAGTAATCTGGATGTGAGCCAGTTTGCCTCAAAGTGCTCTGTAGAACCCTCCTGTTAAGCTCTACAGAAACAGCTTATGAGGTGCTGCAGAGATTCAGAATGATGAACTGATTCTTCCATTTCCTTTTCTACATTCATTACATCTTGAGCCTTCCTTTCCTCATCCTAAAATGTCCTCTCTGAAATTTTCATAGCAGGGACAATATGAACTTTGGTGTAGTAGTCCCTTCAAATCCTTTACAGGCACTCTTGTGCACCGGACATTAACAGAAGGGATGTGAGGCCCTTTGAACTGTCTGGTACTTCGGGCCAAATTTAAAGTGGCCCTCAAATCTAGGCCTGGTCTATCTATACCATAAACATCTACATTTGCCCTGAAACATCCATTTTGGAACTACCATTCTTCCAGCTCACCCTGATTCACCCCTTGACTGTCTCGTCCTTCAGTTTGTTCTGCTTAGGCTGAAGGTTTGAGAATGGGAGGTCAGTAAGTGACTGAACCACAAACTCCCCCATATTCCTCACTTCTGACCTTCAGTACCTCTCTCTGCTGTCCATATAAAGAGACCAGCAAGAGAAAGAGGCAAAAAATTCACACACCACATGTGAGGAGGCCTCTATTTTGCAGCTAAGAAGCACAAAATGTGGGCTGCTCTGCTGTACATTATGAAGAGAGATACAGATGGTGTAAGACAGCTCACGTGGTTCAGAATAATTGAGAGGGAACCTCAGGATAGACCTGACATATCAATGCAGACATACTATAGTGCCTCTGCAGACGGTGCACACCATGGCATATAGATGTACCAGAAGCTCTTCACCCCACACAAGTAAAAGCTGCATGCCTTCTAAATAAAAAAAAAACCCGAACACTGCCACACAGCTGGAATGAAGCAATCAGTAATCTTGCCACTAGGTCTAATCCTTGAGTTTGACAAGGTGCCTGACTGATTAAAAATAAAAAACCTTGTCTCTTTCTTAAGTTATAGACACAATGTGATTTCTGTTTCCTGGGTACATGCAGAAGGGAAAGGATTCTCTCCCTCCTTTTTAAATGACACTGGGAATATTTTGTTTTAATCAATTAAAGTCTGATGCTGCTATGCTTCAATTAGAAGTTTTGGCTGTATTATACTTTTGTTCCCTTTCCTAAACTGTTTCTACTTTTTCACTGCAAAATGCTTCTAGCTGCAAATTATTTCTGCATTTCAGATTTATACAGAAATATGTATAAACCAAAAGAAGAAAAATGAAAATATATTCATGCAGCTGTTTCTGCCTATCACCTTTAATCTTTCATGCACTTTAAAATATGTGCTTCCCACAAAGGGAGAGAGAGATCTATTTTTGCTTTATGTGAATATAAAAGTAATTTGTTGCCATAGCAATATTTTTCCATCCAAATGCTCTGAACACCACAGTTGCTTCAGGTTTTGAGCAAACTGTAGCTATCCCAAAAAACCATGTGAAGTGTTATGCTTCAATAACCTTTTCAGTTCCATTATAATCACATCTTTCTGCTAGACATTATTAACAAAAAATAATTCAATAAAGATGTTTATGTCTATACAAGCTTTCTCCCAGAGATCACTTTCAAAATCATTTGCTCTCATCTTGTTTAATTCAATTTGCGCTAAATTTCTGCAGAATGGACTGAAAAAAACCCTCCCAATCTCTATCCAGTGGGCCAAATTCTGAAGCCCATAGGAACAGTGAACAGATTTAGAGAAAGATGTTAATACCCTACACGCTCTACTTTCTTAAATTCTCCCCCTTTGCATAGTGCTCTTAGTAGGGTTCTGAGAGATGTTAGCCTTGTTCATTTCCATAGCAACCCTCTCCACAGAGTGGAACAATTTGTTAAAATTGTTGCGGTTCAGCCTTTGAAAACAGCAATACCACAAAGACTTGTAGGAGAAGCCTCCCAGAGCTTGGGCTATGAATCACCACCAGAACACCATTTTTTTCACCTTAATTTTGACCCTATCCTGGGAGCAGCAACTTGCGTGGCTCTGGGAGGACATTTCATGCAAGTTGGAAGTATGGATTATACTTTGCAAAAAGCAGTGCCTGGCCGAAGCTTACTGTGTGTTCTCATTGCAGTATTATGTAATGTTTGAATAAAAATAAAACAGAAACCAGATGAAACGTGTAATCTTCCTGATCGTAATAAAAACCCCGATGCCAGAACACAGACGTGTTGGCAGTTTTCCACTCTCTTCCACCTACACTGTAGGAGCAATTTTACAACATGGGGGATTTATGCAAATGGTGGTTGACTGCCCCAGCCCACCAGTGCTGTTCCCGGGCATGATGTCACATTAAACTCCATGAAATGGAGTTTACACCGGCCACACTGGCCACCTGGTGCTCACAGGTCTGGTGAAGTTCTCCTAATGTGACCACAGCTGAATCCCTGTGCAGTTCATTTGTAAAGAAGGCTCTGTTTGTGTGTGTGTCCATTTTTCATTGTTTCTGGCTGGATGAGAGTTGTGCATGTCTAACTGTCTTTGTTACCTTGGACACATTCTCACCAGCCCTTGACTGCTTGCTTGTCTGTTTTGCTGCACATTCTTGAGGTTGTAAACCCTTGGGGGTTATTTATGACCTATCCCACAGGGCCCCAGCCCAGCAAGCTTTTCTGTAAACCTACAATATAAACACTAAATAAACATGCTTGTTACAGCCCAGACACACTAACACAGTATCTTATTTCTTAAAAAATCTATCATACTCTGTCTTAATCCAGATGTAAATCATGATTTACCGTTGTATTTAAATTTGTATTTAAATTGTCACCATCTGTTTAAGGTGGACATGAAAAGCAAAGTGGTCTATTTTTCTGCGCTCTCACAGCCAACCTGAAATGCAACATGCATTTTATACTTCTGAACACACTGAATCTGCTGCAGATGGCTGTTCTTCTGTGCAGTCATCTGCACTGGTAGTACCTGCATATGTGTTTTATACAACAGCACAGAATGGGGCAGGAGACAGAAAACAGCAATGTAATTGCAAGCATAAGAGAAGTGATAAGAGAGTCTTCAATAGATAAGATATTTGCAGCATATAAACTGCCATAACCTACTTGCCTTAAGGTGAGGTTTCCTAGACAGCTTAAGACAGACTAAATCCACATACTATTGCAAAAACATGAGCATTCTTGTCTTCCCTTCTGTCTCAGGCTGCAAGTTTCTATCTACTCACTTCTGCCAGCATTAAAGCAAGACTGAGAAAGTGATCAAGACAAAAACATTGAGTTTGGCCAGGTTAGTTTTAAAGTAAGGTCATTTTCCAGACTTGATCATGCAACCAGCCACATAAGTCCCGGTACAGGAGTGAAATCACCCCTTTCAAGGGCACCTAGTGCAATGGCGGTCAGGGAATCCCTGACGCGAAAGAACACTTTTAACTGACTAGGTTTCATATCTATAGTGTTCTCCAAGGGATAATGCACAAAATCACTATCAATCAGTATGTGTCAGGCAGTCTTCTGCCAGAGGAAACAACTTACCGTAAACAATGTTTCTGCAAGACAGGCGCGTATTTATATCACTATTTTACAGATAAGGAAAGAAACTGAACCACATCAACTTTTATCCCTAAGGTCAAAGAGAAAATACATAAAGCAGGAGAGATCTCCTGCCTCTGTACAAGGCTACTTTTCTTTGCAGATGCACCTTTTTTTCATGTGTGAGTGCATACATATACACAGAGATTTATGTTACATAAAGAAATGTGTCTAACACTGTGAAAAATTGATTTCTGTGGTCAAAAACAAAACAACAACTAATTTTATGAACTCTATTAAAATTAGAGAAGCAATAGAAAAGATAACAAGATGAATGTGCACAAAAGAATTTTGTACAGCATCATACATAGTTGACTTAATTTTTAGTAACAGAATTGTAAACAAGTTTTTACACCTTGAATTAATCAACAAATACCCATTTTATATTTTACACTGCTGGCTTCCAAATGTGTTTTGAGATTATTTTTTATAATGCAAAATACAAGTAATTCTGCTTTACCAAGAAACAACGGGTGTTAATATTATTGCAACAAGACATGGTGCTCATTACTATTATTTCATTGTTAAGTTCAAATAAACACCACTTGATATGCAGTAAATATTAAGTATTTTAAACCAATGGCAGATGAGTTCTGGTTGTGTATGTATCAACATCATAGTTTTAGAAACACCAGCTAACAATGAGCTTTATTGCACCAAATGAGACACTGAACCATTTCCTTTCTGGCTGCCTACTTTCTCTCCACAGTCAGGCAGTTCCACAACTGGCAAAGCTCCAAAAAGCATGGAGATTCATAAATGCAAATATGTATTACATATGCAAACATTATGGATCTGTGTGCCCTGAAATATGCATGCTCTTAAAACATAGCTACATAGTTTCCTTATAATACCTAATGACATCTGACAGCTCATATTATAAACAGATTTCCTTCTGGAAGAAGAATTAGTGGGGAATACAAATAGAGGGATACAAGAAAGGAAAATAAGTATGTTTATAGGAAGAAAAAAAATGCAAGGGCAACTATAAAACTCCCCCGTGTAGATCATGCTACAGAAACTCCTGACCATACAGCAGCACATGGTGTGGAAGGGCTGTCTCCCTGAATTGCACTGCAGTGGGTTTGGGGAACCCTGGGAAAGGAGAAATGTGAACTTGGGAGCAAAGGTAGGTCAATGATTCTGCAAGCACGCAGGCTTCCCAGCCAGAACTCCTCTGGAAAGAAGGACGAGGCAACTGTGAAGGTACTTGCAGGGCAGATGCCCGGCCCTGACAGACCTCTCCAACCCATGACTCATTATCATGTGTTAGGTCACAGCTTTACACTTCGTGGGGTCGGGGATTTGTTCCTCCTTTCACACAGCGAAACATCCATCAAAGTCGTGCAGTAAGCAGCTTCACCAGCTGGAACTAATGTGCCAGAGGAAGATTTTATTTAAACAGGCAAAATACTGGGAGGGCCGCTCTCACAGTTGCCTAAAGGCCCTTCATGCCACCCTGACAGCCAAAGCCAGGCATGCAAAATTAAGATCCCACACAGCGAAGGCAGTTTGGTGTCCGACCGGCATAAAAATCTGCAATTGTTGCCCATGACCTTGAGAAGTCCAAGAAAATGGAGCCATGGGCCGGGCAGTGTAGGGCTGGATGGTCACCGGCCTGAGGAACCTACACGTGAGGCATCTCGAGGGGCCTCTCTCAAGGGGCTCAGGAGGGAGCGAACCCTCCCTGGCTGCCCTGTGCTGGCTGGCCCCTGACACCCGTCCTTCCCCTGCAGCTGGTTCTACACCAAGGAGACCAATCCAGCACTCCCTTTTGTGGGCCTGTTTTATGCTGGGATCCAGAAGACTCGCTGTGGGCCCCTGGGAGTCACAGCACTGCAGAAAGGTGTGGGAGTGATCCAGGGGAGACCCCAGTGGCATCCGAACCTCCCTGCCAGGTGGAAGCCACTGCCCAGTCCAGCTCTAGATTGTTCAGGACAGTATAATGAAGGATGCAGATCACTGAGGTGGATATGGAAGAGAAGAATCCGGGGGCATGGGGAATACTGCCATAAAAGAAAGAGCCCTCAGACCTGATGCATCTCATGAGCCCAAAGAAATGGAGAATCACAAATAGCTCAATCCAGCTCTGGCCTCTAGTCACAGTTTCATCACTGACCTGATGCACACAGCTGCTCAGGTTCATTGACTGTCTGCTTAGGTTTTGTTCCTTTCCAAACAGAAATAACATGTTTTGCCTTCCTGTGAGGTGCTTCATCTTCCATGGAGGAAAAGCAGTATATATGAATCTTCTTGTTACTTAATGCATGAAATGTCCCAGGCAAATTTTGTCATTTTAGTTTGTATTTTTTACACCACCTGGTGTATTGTGGATCCATTTTTTGTTTTAACTGGGGCTTGCAGGCGCTTGCAGGTCAGCTGCAGTACATAGAGTTAATTATCCCCTTGCATGAATGCATAAGGAAAAATATTTTTTAGAAATAAGAGTAAAAAAATTTATTCTGGAAGACTGTCTCCTGAGGCAGCCTATTTGCATCAAACCCCTTCAAGACTAACTGAAAGAAAAAGCAGAGCAAACACAGTACATGAACGAAGAAAATAAACAGTCCTAGCAAATAAAATGTCTATATGAAATTTTAAAATCCTGGCCTTCCTTAGAGAACTAAGCAAACCTACATAAGACAGATTATATTTTAATTTCACCATTTGTTCAACTAATTATCTGATACTCAAAAAACCCCCCAAAACCAAGAGATAGTCAGTTAAGATCCCAATATTATAAATATAAGCATGTGATGGTTTTCTGATTTAGCAAGTTCAGGTGATTCATGTGTATTTGAAGAAGTTAGAGATAAAACTTGGATTCTTGATCATGACGATTCTGCAAATACTTGCCTAGATGAGTGGTTCTCACTCATCTAAGATGGGGGTTTAGTCTGTGGTTTTTTTCCTCCCTCCCTCNNNTCCTTCCTTCCTTCCTTCCTTCCTTCTTTCCTTCCTTCCCCCCTTCCTTCCTTCCTTCTTTCCTTCCTTCCCCCCTCTTTTCACTCATTCTGTTTGCTGATTTTTTACTCTTGCAGTAGTTTTGTTTAGACAGATAGAGAAGACTTACCCGCTTAAAAGGAACAGACTCTTCATGCCGGATCTCAGAAGAACTGGACTTTTGTTCAGTTGTTCAGTTTTGTTCAGCTGATGTTTGTAAGCAATAAAAAAAATTGTTGTGATCTTGCTCTTCGGCTAGGTCAGTGGGAACCAGTGCTTGCCACTACCAGACCACCGTGACTAATATTTAAGAGAGGCAATTTAGTTCTAAGCATCCCAGTTCTATTTTGAGTCAACTGCACCTTGGAGAGCCTCCAAAGTTGTCCCAGTCCAGCTGAGTTAGCTAAGAACAGGAGTTATCTCCTCCTGGATCTGGCCTGGTCTTTTTGAAGTTTTAAATCTTTGCTTTAAAGGCCTGCAATTTGTTTTTACTCTTACAGTGCTGTCTTCCACTGTGCTCTTTTTTCACCTTCTCACCAGTAAATAAACTTCTCTGTCAGTACCACAGGTTGCTTACAGCTTTTCAAAAGCAGAACTTTTTGTTCAGCTTCCAAAGGTCTTTAAGAAGTGGCTGCTCATTTATATGCCAACCCCACTTAAAGCATGAGGGCAAACCCTCTGGGTACCTGAGCAGAATTCATTAAATGCAGTGGAGCCATGGCTCCAAGTCACCTGGAAGTCTGCTGTACACAGCTGTCAAAGCCAGGAATTCACAAATAAAACAATCTGGTAAAAAATTATTTGGTAAAAGAAAAATCTGTAAAGATGTGTCATCACACATCTTGCAAATACTTTGCATTTCCTTCATATACATTATTTGAATTCAAAGGTGTCAGGAAGGGAAAGTCCTGCAACATTAGAATATGAAATTAAGTAAAGGATCCTATTATTTCTCTAACATATAGTCTTTCATTTTTCATTATGAACACTCTTTAGACCGTAATTATGCTGACCCTTTGCTTCTTCTGGCTGAGCTCTTCTGCCCTTATTCTACAAGGAACCCAATTTGCCATAAATTGGATATTAAGACAATAAATTATTGATATATTTGTAACCTGAAACACAATTGAAATGCAGTTCAAGTATGCAAGTCGGTTGGCTGGAAAAACTGTTTTCAGTGGTATATTTATATCTTACAGCAATGACTGAAAAATTGTAAGGGACTAGAACATTCCTGACATTTTTTCTGATCTGGGAGTTGTTTCTACTGAAAAAAAGTGAGGGAAGACATCTGAAATTTCAGAATGATGGTTGCAAGAATTCTTTTATTCATTAAGAACCAAACTTAAAGACAATTTCTGTTAGTCAGGAAACTCCTCTTACTTCTGATGTGTTGCTCAGAATGTCATATAAAACATTACTATGAATGCTTAGTACACTTACAAAGTGTAAACAATAGTGCTTCTTATCACTGTTGATGCTAGAAACTAAAAGAAATTGAATAAAGTAACAGGAGATGCTGAGCTTGAGAATTAAATATGTCAGAAAACACATCTTGACAATTGCTACAAATTGGAGTTACGCACTGGTGTTTTGCTATTTTGGCATGTTAGCATTTAAGTAATTTAAGGCAATATTTAACAAATAACAATGGATGTGCCATTGTATTCTAGCGAATTGTTAAGTTTTATCCAAAAGCGTCTATAATGAGTTAAGAAACTAAAGTTACTAGTGAATTTTCCAACTTCCAATCTTCCAACTTCCAATTAAAAAGTTGAGACAAATATGAAGCCTCGTCTGATAAATAAATAAGATAGTAAGATTTGCTCATGTCATATTTGCCATAACAAGAGGAAATCTGATGTTTTTTATATAACAATATCTTGTTTTCAATAAACCCCCTTACTATGGAACGCTTTAGTGATTTAGTACTCTGATGATATTAGTGACGGTTGGGGGTTGGTAAAGTCACAAGAATAGCACCATGCATAAACAGAATATAAGCAAATTCTGTCCCCTAAAATTACATAGAGGATTTTCTCTCTTTGATTTCAAAGAAGTTGTGGAACATCAGAAAGGCAGAAAATTTTACCCATTGCTATGAATTCTAACAGATATTTGGACAGTTATTCCTATAAATCCATTCATATTATCAGGTGCCTAATAATGGATACTATAATTACATTTTATGCTAAAAGATTAGTGGGCCATAAAATTCACTGATCCTGTGATTGGTGATCATTGGATAAATGAAAGGTGGCAGATATGCTAACATTTGCTAAATGCTATGCTAGAATTATTTATTTAGCCTTGTAAAAGGTGATATTCAATTGTCTATCAGATGTTTTTCAAAGTTTTACTTTCACAGCCGAAATCTGATGTACTTATTCTCAAATATGAGATAGTATTCTTAAAGAAAAACTTGCTAAAATATTTTCTAGATGGAAATAAGATGAGAAGGTGAAAATCCCTTTTATTAAATCCTTGTCTGAACAGCACTCATATTGCAATGAAAACTGCTGAAAAATTGAAATTGTCAGAGACGTAGTTCTGGAATGTAGATATGCCTTTCATTGGTCTGCTGAATAATCAGATATAAGATTATAGTACTTTAATAATATACATTATACACAGATAGTAAATTATATTAAATGGATAAAAGCAAAAATTTTCCATTTTTTATGGCACTCTACTCCTGTGAATATATTACATAAGTGAATATTGATTAGATGATATCTCAGGATTCCATTAGCTAAGAAGACGCAAGCAAAAAAAGGTGGACGGAATTCAATACTTATTTGAGGATTGTAAATAAGATCTGTGAAAGGTTGTATGAATGAACTCCAGGCTCCAGAAAATACTTCTTCCTGCATAATACAGAAATACACAGAGATTTCTGTCATGATGATGAATATGTAGCATGTAATGTTGTGCATTAATTCTATGTCTATCTAAGAAATTGCAACTTGTGACATTTTTTGCTTAGACTTAGTAGATAGCAAAAATGGGAAAAATCCCATGTTTCTCAGTAAAGCACTCAGAAATCAGGATACTTTGAGGTATGCTTTGTCTCCCTGGGCTAAACCTTACACATTTTGTGTCCTACAAGAGTTTGGGATGAAGAGGTTCACCGCACTCTGGCTTTCATTGTAGGAAGACCCCTGCATGGGCACAGAGAAGGGTGGGAGCGGTGGGGATGCTGCAGGTGATTCGGTGATTGATGCAGTCAGCATGGGAGCCATGGACTGCAGGGCAGACCAGAAGATACATCATCTTAGGTGTGTAGGAGAACCCTCTTCCATGGTGTCTGACCAGCTTTTCAAAGAAAAGACTGTGATATCTGTTTGCAGTAAGGGTACAGGGTTTCCAGAAGGGTAAATTACTGCAGAGAGCTCTCTGCACAGAGAGTTCTGCACAGGGCTCACCATGGTGACTTCTGAGTCACTGAGCAAAAACCACAATGCAAAGACATGGCCCCAGGTGCCTGTGGTTAAAAAGTTGGAGCAATTCCTGATGCAGTTCTGTCATCCAGGGTTTAGCTATCTCCCGAGTTGGAGACCTTGGATGTGGCTATGCTGCCTTGGAGTTAAAGACAGCCAAATAGTATGGCTACGGCTAGGGCATGGCAATTCATGTCAAAGAACAGGCCCTGACACAATGCAGCTAGCAGAAAGTTAAAAATTTTGGATATCAGGGGCCTTTGCTGACTTCTGAAGCTTCTTCGTTCCTAAGACAAGCAGTTAGGGAGCCCAGTATAAACATACTTATGGCCATGTGCTGTAGCCTGTTAGCTGTGTCTGGTTTCAAAGCTTGTTGGTCCTTCCTTGTATAGATATAAAATAATTTTCTTCTAGCATTAGGCCATGATAGTGTAAGCCCCTTTCCCTTCTTCACAGTCGTCTCTAAACCCATCTTGAAGCTGTTTGCTTTCCAGGGTACATCTCTCAGTTCTGTGCTACTGATTGCTTTCTTGTTCCTAGCTTTTGCAGTTTGAACTTGGTTTTCTTAAAATGTATTTTTAATGGTCCACCTTGTAGATGTCTCCCATGAATTCCCTATGCTTGTTATTATTTTTTTCAACTTGTAGAATAATTGGCTATTTTCTAATACTAACATCTGAGAGGTTTCTTTTGAAATACTGTTATTAGTTTATGATTTCTTACTGATCACTGCTTTCTGAAATCTGTCAGATGGTTTCCAACTGTTATTGATTAGGATTTTACAGTCCTCATGGTATTCTTATTCCCATGGAAACAAGGTGCCTATTTTTGCCTTCAGCACCTCCCCCCCAATAATTTTTGAGGTTGTTTGTCATTTTCAAGCACATTTGCAGAAAGATAAATATGCTGAAGATAAATATGCTGAAGATAAAGATCATAAAAGTAGATAGTTGTAGGAAAACATTACTAGAGTTCAAATATCACCCTCAATAATTTCTGAATCTATTGGGTAGTTTCTGTAGTTACAGATGACAGCATGTTTGTCATTTTGAAATACCCTGCAGCAAGAAATAATAGCCCTATGTTGATATATGCAGAGTAAATAGAAAATCTAAGTGTAACACTGTTGAACAGTCAATTAACCAAGAGAGACACAATTCCCTAGAAAGCCAGGTTTTGTTAGCTCTCAGAACTACTTGTTTAATCAGATTGTCATGTGATACTAAGGTAAATACCTTACAAACCTCTGCCACACATCCTTTATCAAACAAATTTGTAGTACAAAAAAATGAGATGGGTTTGACCAGATTGGTTTAACATTCTGAAATTATTTTCCTATGTCTTTCTGCAGATTCAATCTTCTACCGGTTTTTCTGTTATTCCCCCCAGTCTGACTCCATGTTGAAAGACCTATCAGCCAATGCACTATCCCTTTTTTTTACATTGACTTAACATTAGCACTGTTTTTTCTTCCCGAATTTCCTTAGTAATTTGATATTTATTAAAAATTAACCTAATCCATTTGTTCTCTAATGTCCACACCTCAGAGGCACTCAGTTAAACATCCTTCTTCTTTACTAGGGATGGGCTGGGAAGTGCTTCTTTGACTTCTTATGAAATTAGATATTTATTGAGTTCTTCTGCCTTTTCTTCATCATTATTTAAACATCTCCTTGATTATATGTCTTATTAATGAGACCAGTGTCAAAGTGCTTCCTGAATTATTCATAGTAGTTTGTGGTGATGAAACTGTGGAATATAGCAGAAGATGAATGATTTTGTGGTTATGATATCCTCATAGCATTAAGAGATTTAAGTTTTAGTCCTACAGGCTTCCAATGTGACATTATCAAACTAAAAACCATTTTGTGTCATATGACCACCTCCTTCTGCAGCTACTAGCAAAAAATTTAAAACATTGCATGTTTTCTCAATCTGTTCTCTCTGCTTCCTTCATGGAAGTCTTGATTCAGTAAGACTTTCTATTCTCAGTTCTCAACCTCTCCCCTTCCTAAAGGCGATCATAATCCACTGTTCTCTCATATCAAAAGACAATGAAAGATAGTCTCAGACATGCCCCAAGATCTCATGCACCTTTGACCTTACTTTTTCTCCTTGCTTCTCTTCATGTCTCAGTTAATCAAACATGTGGTGTAGAACCCTTAAACTGAATTACCATTTATCAGCTTTCATGTATTCAGGCCTGACCTCCCTGTGCTGTGACCTCTCTACTCTTTCCTGCACTGAAACTTTTCTTACATGGTCTTCTGTGATCTTTTCTTGTGCTGTGGACATTTCCTACATCACCGCCTTCTATTTCCCTTGGCTACTATGGCTATCTTACAACGGAAACACCCTATTCTTCATTTATCAACATTTTAGATTTCAGCTTTTACCTGTAGCTTCTCTTGTTGACAGGTTTTCTTTTCTTTGTTTGTTTTGTTTTGGTTTTTTTTTGCAAATAATTTGTTAGCTAAACAAATTGGGAACTTTCAGGAGCTTAACCACATCAATTGCTATTTTATTCTGTTTTCCTGGTAATTGTACTCCTTTTATCTGATAATATTTATATCCTTCTTGCACTGCAAATAATCTCGATGATCATCAAAATTAAAATTTCTGTTACCAGCTTCATGCAAGAAATAAAAAGGTTCACTGATAGTCCAGTAGTCAGATTTGGTGATAATTGGTGCTAGTGAGGATATTTCTGAGCAAGACTGGGCCCATAGGTAGCCGAGCTTGAGTGTTGTCTCTGGATAAGTGGTTTTTGGATGAGAGCAAAATGTGCCATCTCTGTGTTCAGATTCATAAAGATGCCCTTCCTCTCCTCCTGTTTCTGGACATGATTGCAACTAGGTGCATCCACAATCAGCTATTTTATCCAGGCGTTACTACTAAAGATCATCAGCAAGTTTTTATTCTTCATGGCCAGCATGTACCTCACCTTGAGTGCAAACAGGTCACCACTGCTATTTTTGAGAGTTCTTGAATTTACATTCTGTTCCTTTTATGTTCTGTCCATTAGCGTTTTCCAATTCTTTGATTTCAGGAGGGTTTCTGTCTCTGAGAAAACCCTATTCACCATTTGAACCACAAACTAGAACCACAGCTTATCCCTGCTATGACAGTTTGAAGATAACTTACTGGCACGTGAAGAATTTATCTGGAAAAGTACACCAGAATTGGAGTCCAGCCCTGTGTGTAGCTCAAGCATCTGGAATACAAATGTCCTAGTGTGAGCATACAATTCAATTTGTGTGTTTGCAACATGCCCTACTCAGCATTCACAGCACATAGGCTTTTTCTCCCCCCACTACACTTTTCAAAGGGGTAATTTAACACAGACAAGAAGATGATCTCTAGGAGGAATCCCAGGTTCTGAGTAGAGCTATCATGGATCAGCTGCAACCAACGAGATGCAGACATAATAAAAAAGGTGATATAATAGATGACTTTAAAAAAATGGAAGATTTACATAGGGACAGATTTGGGAATGACACTAGGACCCAGGCAGGGGAATACATGGACTTGAAATATATCTACAATTCATTAAGACCATCTGTCCTATTTATTACTACCTGTAAGTACATATAGTATAAATAGAAATGTATTTGGGAAAAATTTCTTGGGCTTTGTCCACTACATTTACCACTACAAGAAACAGTATACTTCTGGAGTGTGTTCAGTTTCCGTTAAGAGCAGAGAGTATAAAGTGACTTTTCAAAATTAATTTTCTCTCTCCTACTTCCAGCTACATCCTTCTAATCTCATATGTTCAAAATGATAGGCAGTGAGAGAAAAAAAACCCTCAACATTCAATGCTGCCTGTTTCCTAAGCAGACATTTGCAATTTTTACCGTGATTATAAAATTACTTTCATAGCCTGAGTAGGGTTTTTTAATATAACTGATTTCAGTGAGTGGTTACTTCAGTCATTGTTAGGGTTTATGCCTTTACTGTAAAAGCACTGACCAGGTTTTAGGAGCATATCAGCTAAAATAATGTGCAATGGTGATAAGTGCCAAGTTCTTCAGGCAGTAGCTATAGCCAGTCTTCCTCATTTTGACTGGTCCCTGGAAGGGGGTTCTAGAGATCTGATATTTCGTGCTCAGGCAATATTAGGCTTAAAATATTCCGATTTAAATATTCTGGGAATAGTCAAGACCTGAAAGAAAAAATGAGGCATCAGACATTATGCATCCACTAAGGAAAACCTGTGCCAGCAGCAAAACTGAGAAGTCTGGAGAAGGGTGGAATGTGTAAGGGACATTCTGCCACTATCAGTTTCCCCATTATTCATTTAGGATTAGTCTCTTCTTTTCTAATCACAGAAGGTAATTTCTGAAATATTGCCTCAGTCATCAACTCTGGACACTCTATTGTGCTCAGTGCAAGCAGATTCATATGAATATCTTAAAACAAGAAGTCCTTTCCTTTCTCCACTATAATTTTCCCACAGGCAGTAACAGATAGAAGAGAGTATAATGTTCATTACTGGCATATGGATTTATTTCGGATCTTTATACTTCCTTACATATAGGGCTCATCCACTCTCGATTATGTGTGTTTCTCTCCACAGTAATGATTTTGAAGCTATCATTAAATAAATTAATATGATAAAGAGTATGAGAATGGAAAAACTAAGTTGCAAAACATACAAATCATCTAGACTGCACATGGGATGCCTCATACAATGCTCAGACACAGATGTTGAATGAAATTGATTATGACAGTCCCCTCTACATCTAAAGATCAAGACAAAAGGCAAGGCTGAGACCTGAAATTCAGAAACCATACTTGAATCCTCAAATATTAAGAGCAGCCCTCCCTACCCATCCTGAGATAATAACAGCTCTTTCCCTGTGCATTCTTGGCATTCATACAGTACAGGTATCTTTACAAATTGTTTACAAAATAACCCACCAATACATATAGAACAGAACATATGAAATAACTATTTTTTTCTTTTTTTAATGAATATATTAAGACTCCTATTCCACTTAACCAATGGAGCGTTCCACACTTTTCTGAGTTGCTCTCTCTACTATCACACTGTGGGAGTATTGGTTTTGGAGGAAGATGTGATCTCCCCTGTGCTAGCTCTGAATCTGTCTCAGTATTGAGTGCCATAGTTTTCTGGGGGTGTGACCAGTTAAAAAACCCTGTGATTCTCCCTAGATACATTCTTATAAAAGTGCTTAAATTTACCCCTGCAGGTCTATTGCAGAGTGCTGCAGTCTGGATGATATTTGTCACAGTGGTATCCGAATGCTCTTTCAGTTAATGTCTGCTATGTAAATGCATACTCCATTTAACCCCCTAAGTGTGCTCTCCACTCTATTATGGAAACTGCTTTGTATTTAACCTAAACTTCTTGTTCTAAGACATATAAAGCCAAAGTCAGTCCTCCAGAATAGCTATTGGCACTACTACCTCGTTGATAACAATAATGTCAAGATAAAAATGAGTTCCTCTTTGTCTCAGCCTATAAATGCCAGACTTCCTCAATACCCTGTCATTATACATTTTGCCTTTGCTTCCCATACAGGTATCAATGAAGACCACATGCCTTGTGGATCCAAGGTGAAATATCTTTTGCCTCTGACACTTTTGGCTCCTCCTTCCTCAGGGAAAATCCCGGCCATACCCATGACAACCAAAACGTTTAATTTTACTGACTGTAAGTTATATTCCTTATCCCATCCAGCATCTGCTTGTTGGAAATAATGATAAGATCTTATTGCAAACTTCCAGCAGTTAACTGGCCAGTGCCAAATAGATTATACACTTACCTGTGTTTATATGGTTTATCCTCTTCCAGCAGTGCACAGACAACAACTTGTGCACCAGTGCAATCACCTTCATTTGGAATTGGGACAAGGTTTCACTAGCAGTTTCAGGAAAGTCTGATCCTTCAGCTGCGGGATCTGCTTCCGCTACTGATATCCAAAGTGGGATGGTCCTAATCTTTAACTTATATCCGAAACAATTCTGTGAATTACGAAGCTATAGCCAGTCTAGCCTCTTAGGAGATACACCGTCTCGTATGCCATGTGAAATGAAGAGTTTTGCTCTCAAGAACACACTCATTCATAATCTCCATTATCCTTTAGGCAGTGCTTTCTATATTGCAAAATCATTAGCAAACAAAGAGCACAGCAACCTGATCCCAGGACATAGCCTAGTTGCCAATTTTAAAGCACTCTGTGCAGTAGCACAACATGGTATAGTAACCTTTCCTGAAATTTATTTTAAAAAATGTTCTTTGCTTTCCATAGCTCTCTCTCTTGTAAATAAAAAAACCCCAACATAAGAAAACTCAGAAGTGATCACAATGTCAGTGAGAGTGAAAAGCCCAGATTCATTATTACTATTGTCAGGACCAAGCTATTGTTGAACAACAACCACAACTGCACTTTTTAAGCCTCTTGACTCCTTCTTGAAATTGTGTCCCAAAGAGGTGCCACAGAGAGCAAATCCGACTGCAGAGTGTGCAAACATGCACTTGTTGGAACAGAATTCAAAGCTCAGCACAGCCCCTGAAATCAATGCGGTTGCACCAGAGTAACTGAGAGCAGAATGTACTCTGTGTTACACATTGGAAGTCCTGTCATGAGTCAGGCAGAGAAGAAATATATAGCACACACAAAATGTAACACAACTAATTGGAACTAACCATTTTATGGGATGAAATCTTCTGTGTTCTGCAAAGAATAAAGCTTAATTTTAAAATACTGTGACTGTTGTACAAGGCATTCGTGTAACTGTTTGTTAAAAGCTATTTTTATTTTATTGTAATTGGTTTGCTTTTACTATAGCAGGAGCCAGAAGCTGCAGCAAGGGCTGAACAAAAATTGGAATTTCCATCCACTTTGGGACAAGAAGTGAAAATATCAACATGCACCATGGAACAAAATGTTCTGAAAGACGTATTCAGAAACAGTTGGACATTTGATTTTTTCCCAGCTGAGCGCAAAATCTGCAGGTTTCTGCAGTGTTCCGCTGCCTGGCGGGGTTTGGAGGTTGAGTCTCCCGTTGTGTCATCCTGTCCTGGGCAGGTGTCTGGATCGCTCCAGGACAGCAGGTAAGACAGTGGGTTCATCGCAGCTGTGGGGATGGCGGCAAGAGGAGAGCTGGCGCTGTACCTGTGCAGAGAGAGTTCCAGCCAGGAGGTCACCACAGGGACAGATGAGGCTAAAACTGCAAACCCAAGTGTAAAATAATGCGTTGTTACGAAACCAGGTTTCTGCTGAACCGAGTTAAAACACAATACCTTGGCTCAAAGAAAAGCCTCAGAGCCATTTGGGAGATGTGGGAGAATGTTTTACTTTTTTGTGGCTGTTTTACATTTTTGTCCAATGGAGTCGTGATGGCATTAGAGGCTGCACAGAGCTAATTAGACAAGACAGCATATTTTTAGTTACTCTTGCCTCCATTTCATGAGCCCAGCACTCATGCACCATTAGGAGATATTTCTCCCTCTCTTGCAGTGCTCTGTCTGCACTAATAAACCGGACAGGCTCAGGCTTGGCTACCCCAGGTTCCTTTAGCCAGCATTATCTAGCACTGTGTCTGGCCATTGCCTGGGAGACTGGTCCCAGTAACCAGTATGGATGAGATCTCCCTGGTCTAGGTAAGCAAAAAACTGTGGAGGTCCATAAATAGGCAGACCTCACCACACCTTTTGTCCTCTGTCCATCTGTTCTATATGCTTGTGTACACATCACGAGATGGTAACACAAGCATGTGTCCATGTGGTAGTTGGGATGGACAGCGGGTCTGGGTAGTAGTAGGAATCCTTGTCTTTTGCTGAATCAGTTATAGTCCAAATCTGTCCAGCAGTTCTGTTCAGCAGGTAAATCCCAACAGCTTGTTCAGGGACATGAGAAGTGGAGGAGCTGGTGCTGATGAGTGCCAGGGGGCAGGGAAAGAGTGGGACTGCAGTATTGGCTTAAAATATTTGTGAATTGTAGTAGCCATACCTAACTCTGGGTATTTACCAAACGAAGTCATTGCTGGAGCTCGACCCTGCCTTTTATGAGCAGAAGCAGACACTTCATGTGAGCACAGAGCACAGTGGAGTGCAGGGCTACAACTTTCTCAATTCGGGGACTTTGCTCCGTGCCCATGGTCAGGCTGGAAGAGCCATTTCATAGGTGGCTTGTGCAGGAACACACAAAAGGCCTATGAGAGAGCAGGAAGGTGGTCCAAAATGCCTGATGCCAGCACAAATGATTTAACTATATGAACATATTTCTCTTCTGCTAGAGGTTTGCTTTATTAATGCAGTCATTTTTATGAACATTTTGTAGTTGAACCAGGTACCTGGAAATGAAGTATTGAAGTTACAGAACAGAGTGTGCATGTCCTTATGAATTGAAAGGAGAAATTCTAGCTGAAAAATGCTTTACTGAACCTTAAACCTTCCTCTAGTGAAAATTAGAGTGTTGCTTAGGACTGCCTGCTTTTGCTACCAAAAAGCACATCAGATGTTGAAGTGCAATTAAAATCCAGTGGGGCCAATTTTGCACCTAATAAAAATTTGCATAACTTGAGTTCATTGGAGCAATTTTGATTTTCAGCACCTGAGGATCTGCCTCTTAGTTTTAATTATTTCTTTTAAGTGTTCCTCTCCTGTGGCAGAAAGGCAGAAGAGGCAGAAAGAAGTCAGTATGAAAGAGGAAAGATGTATGGCTCTAATACCTTACAAAAGCAAAGGTGGCCATAGGGAAAAAGGAAGCTTTAATCCAGACTAACACTAATAAATGTAGGAATATATGTGGTTTTTGTTTTGTTTTGCTTGGGTGTTATTTTGGTTTGTGTTTTGTCTAGTTATGTAAAAAAGACAAAAATACCCATCAGAACTTGAATAGTCTGCTAAACTGTGTAGAAATAGATGTTTGTGAGATAGGCTTATTGAGAAAATTTCAAAAGGCTTATTTCTCACTAAATGAAAGGATGTCTCTTCCTTCAGTTATCATTATTGTAGCTTGGTGCTTTCCATTTAAAAAATAAATATAGCTCTTAGTACCTTGACCTGCTCTTTAACATACGGGTCCTCCTTGGGGTCACACAAATGCAGTAAACTCTGTCTGAGCATGTACCTGAGGGACAGGGAGGGTGTATATAGTACTTACTACGTGTGGTCCTTGACTTGTTCTGATCCTTTTATAATAAATTTTTATAGAGGAAATGCATCTTAAAATCCATATTTTGGTCATCAAGGACTTGCTAAATGATGCTTTTGTGTTACTTTATCAGTAGCCAAGGACAATATTTGATATGATCAAATGACAGCTGCACTGACTATTTTCTCTCCTTTCTAATATGACTGTGCAAAACAGCTTTCATACAAAACACACTGATGAACTGTTAGAGAGGGTTTGGCACAGCTTGCACTAATTTAAAACAATATTTTAATAATTGTTGGCTGCATCTACAGAGCAAAAATATGTCCTATGTAGACATCAAAACAGATAATTTGGAGTCATGGGGAAGTTACTCCTTTCCTAACAATTTTCCAAGGCTGACAATGCCATGAAACATAGCTGTCCCCTTGCCTGGCTCTGTCCTTGTCCCAGCCAGATGGCAGGCATCCCTCTGCAGAACTGCCAGGGCTGGGGATGCTTCTTCCCGCCCAAGCCCAGCAAATGGGGAAAGAAAGGCAAGGCAGACTGAAGGAGTGCACAGGGGTGCTTTGGAGGCCGCAGAACAGCTGCTCGTGCCCCTTAGCACACATAAAGAAGAATTGCTGAAAAAGCTGAGTGTAATTCACAGTACATAGGAAAATCTTCAGTGGGATTTTTTGGGCAAGTGAGGCTTGTTCCTGACTGTAATGGTTTCTGCCTCTGGTCTGCATCCACACTGGATTCAGCAAGAATGTGTGGGAAGCAGGGGTGTGAGGATTAAGAAAGGAAGAAAACGGTTATTTTGAAAACATTTCAAATCTTTAATATCTGCATAATCATTTGATTATTCAGAGAAAACAGTAAACCTTTTACTAGAACCGGAGTCCTAAAACTAATCACAGACTGTAAACAAAGGGGAGTGAGAAAGAGAGGGGAAAAAAATAAAAAAAGCAAGTCTCTACCTGCTACTACCATCTAGTGGTAAAAAAAGAAATAAAGGACGTTTTTTTCAGGAACACTGTGGGAGGGAGGAGGCTGGTGAATAGAATTAAGAAATCAGAGAATTGTTTTCTGTCAGCCACTTGCTCGCCCCAACTGCAAACACACGCATTATCTCCTGCACCCACCCCTCGCTCTCGTCGTGAAAAGTAAGCACAAAGCCAGAGTCCTGAATAGAAAGGATCAGTCAGGGAAACATATTTATCTTGGCCTTAGAATTCACATCTTTGCTTGATATAAAGATATGATTTAAGATCTTCCACCCACGGCCATCTTTGCATTCATATATATGTGCAATAGCTAGCAAAATAGGACTTGAGTTTTGTCAGTTAGCCACAAGAAAAGACAAGGTCCTGTACATAACCTGAGTGTTGCTCCTACCCTGGTGGCTGTGTGTGGTGGAGATAGTGAGTTTACTGCGATGGCCTCAGCCCCTGGCTGTCCCCACACTCCCTGCCGAGAGCAGCCCTACCACCCTGCCCATGGGATGCTGTTCCCTCCAGGCCTGATTGCCCTCTGACCTGGCCACTCAGGGAAGCAGAGCAGGTGCTCTGCTGGTGCTCCTAGGCAGAGCTTAGATGCTTCCTTATGGGGGAGAACTGGGACTCCACCAGCACTTCACCTTCACCAGCAGCTTAGAAGGACCTCCTTTGAAGCTGCCAGTCTACTAGGCAAGCTTCTATCTCCCAAAAAACCACGATAACTGGACTGAAATGCAGAGCTGAGAAATCACATACTGTATTTAGGACAAGGGAGGGGAAATAATAGTGGACCTCACGGCTGCCTTGCACACCTGTTTGGCTTGCAGCTGTGTTCCCTTCAAATCACAGATGAGCTGCTTCTCAAGGTGATTCACATCTATTCACAAGCCAGTGGGAAGGTCTTTCAGTTCTTCCAAGTTGCTTCTGTCCCCATCACAGCCTGCTTTCTCTCTATCATTGATAACCCTAATGCATTTTACCTGGTGGGAATCTCAACAGAAAATTCAGGAGGAGACTTTTGTGTCTACATATGCATAATGCAAATAAATTTTAGAAGTATAGTATGCAAAACAAGAACACTACAGCTATTTGCTTTTAAGACAATATTTAGTGGACAGGGTAAGTTATTTTTTATACAGTGGAAGACAGAAGAAAATTGTCATTGTCACCCAGTGACTTGAAGTCAGCTGCAGCTCTCCTGTATTTCAATAGGGTTCCTGATGCATATGTATGAATCTTGGCAGCTTCCTGCAACCTTCAGTAGTTATTCCATCAAGGCATCAGCTTCAGTGTCAGGTGTAATTGGAATCATGCATACCATACTTGCAGCCGCTGGTGTGTTGTGTGTCCTCAGATCGCCTCTTCCTTCTGCCTGGACCAGGACAGCTTCCACACATACCTGACTGCAATAAATGCATCTATAAAATGTGTCTTTTCCTTCTAGGCATCTCTGAGTGCAATCAAAAGTTTATGTACCTCAGTTCAGAGCACATTGGTACTGTTTGGGCAAAACTGATTTCAACCTTAAATTCAATGCCTAAAATTAGAGTGATCAAGTGCCAAAAGTACAACCTGTACCCGTCCAAGGGAAAAGAAAATAAACAAGAGACAATCAACAAGAATCAACTCTGAAAGACATGCTTTATTTTAAACTTATTGTTTCAAAGTTGATGCCTAAAATAGGTCAAGCAACCACTAAAAGTGCGTCTCTCCATTGACTGTAGCAGAAAGTGAGAGTGAACAATTCCAGTGCAAGATATAAAACTAAAGCTACTCAAGTTCAGCCCTAGCATTAGGTGGATGGGAGCTTTCACTCCTATTGGGACACAGAAGAACGGAGAACTGGACAGGGGATAAGTTCCCTATTGACCATTTGCTTGAGAAGAAAGCAGCAGTGACCCAAAAACTGATTCTAGAAGAGAAACTTTAGGTATAAAATCCTGCTCTGAAAACAGCACTATAGGCAAGTTGGATCTCCTTTTACACCCAGATAGGAGATCACTGGAAGGCTCATCAATGGTTTAGCACTGAAATATGTTCTGGTCCTTCAGTCAGTAGCATCAAATTCCACCAAGTTAGGGGGACAAACTCTGTCCCGTGTCCCAGGTGGCACTCGAGCATTATTTTTTTGCAAAAAAGCTGTAGCAGTTACAATGATAAATAATTCATGATTTGTCTCCTTTGCATCTCTCTGGCTGCATGTCCTACAGTCATTTATTAGAATGATGCTGTCTCACATTTATTCAAGTATCTATTGCTGAGAGATCCGAGAAAATAGAAAAATAATTATTCTTCATCAGGATGCAGTTGCATTTATAGAAACATTTGTTATATTTATAGAAGTGTTTTCTGCTTAAACACTTACTCATGTAAGTGTGTATGCTAAGAGATTCTGTGGTATTTATAGTTAAAGGAAATAAGGAACTTGAAATAAAAATGACATGCATATTTGTCTGATAATCATTTAGTTCTGATAGAAGTTGCTTCTGCTATTACATTTATTTAATTAATGTATTTATACATTTATTAATTTCAACCCTTAATTTAGATATTCTTTCACTGGCTGGATGGGTACATTTTGTATCATCCTTTGTACTGGTAACTGTATATTGTTCTTCTCATGAAACACCTAGAAGTGTGTTCGTCCTTCATGAGAGAGCCACAGAGACCTTTTTTCTGACCAAAATGTGTAGATTTGATTTTCGACCTCCCACATAGGATTAAAACAAAAATAATGAATACTACTGAGATCCCCTAATTATTCTGATTAGACAGTTGACATCCTGATGACTCAGTTAAAAGGGAGTTTTGTACTTTATTTGCGAAAATATTAAGCCTGCATGTCAGAATTTAGTCCGATGAAGACGGCATAGTTTTCTTCTCTGTTTTCCCCTAATGAATACATTACACATTTTTATTTTTCTAGCCTGATTTCATGAGAAATAAAGCCAATAAGATTGTGTTATCTCACTGTTCTCCTCTTCCTCTTCTCCCTCTTTGTCTCTTTTTAGTCAATTTAGGCAGAAGCCTCAAAGATGATGAAGTCTTAAAAATTTTGTAATAATCTGTGTCTGATTAGAAACCATTGACTTCATTGATTCTGCTTCTGAATGAAGAGAACAGAGCATTTGGTCATGACTCAGTTCTGGTTATCAGCATCCCCCCAGTCAGCCGGCATGGGCAGGCAGAGTGTCTGCAGACCTCTCTCTTGCTTGTGTTGTTGCTTGCCCTGCCAGTGAGCTCCAAGGGGTGGGTGGGGAAGGGATATATGGGAAAGTGGGGGTACTATGCTGTGGGAGCACAGGGAACAAAGCAATACTGGGAGCACTATGGGGAAA
The DNA here is from genome assembly GCA_013397565.1 of Ptilonorhynchus violaceus. Lineage (NCBI taxonomy): Eukaryota > Metazoa > Chordata > Aves > Passeriformes > Ptilonorhynchidae > Ptilonorhynchus > Ptilonorhynchus violaceus. Next base: position 277,957 of record VZRJ01008539.1, read on the forward strand.
CTATGGGACACTCGAGAGTGTGTAATAGGAGGGGAGTTGTAGGTGTTTGGAGAAGCTCTCGTTCTTGAGGTGAGGAGGTGTGACATGCCACTTGCGATACAAATCCTTGTGAAGCAAGATTTCCTTAGCTCCCCTGTTTATGTACCAACTTGCTTTCATTTATGCTTAGCTTCTGTTGTTATTTTGTCCACTTTTCTTGCTCTGGCAAAGGTCACAGAGAGCTAACTACCTACCCAACCTGTAATCTTTTCTGCAAAGGACATGCTTTTGTTGTTTTCCATAACTTCCTTTCAGATGGCCTCCATGTACCCTAGGTTATTGTTATAATTTTTTTTTTCATGATCATCATTTTCTAATGTGAAAAGCTATTGAAGGTAAATGTATGCTGCAGCTTTTTTATTACATTCCATTTACCAGGAGTATTTTTTCTTGTGTGTAAATGCTTTATGTCACCTTTAGTTTTCTTCGTGTTCATTTTAACTTGCCGTTTCTTGTTTGCTGCATAAAAATAATTTATTACCCTCTTCTCTGTAGCTTCTAGATGCCCAAGAAGTGCAATGTCATGTGCAAACTGCATAGGTACTTCTCATTTATTCTCTGTAATCTTACTGCAGTACAGCTTTCTGAAAAACTTCCTCCAAGCATGTATAGAAAAAGGGGGTGGATAGAGTTGCACCAGCAAATTCCCTGCTCTTTTTTCTCTTGCTCTTAGAAAGCAGTTACTTCACACTCTATGATAATTGTTACTATGAGGGGATAAGTGCTGCTTTAGCCCAAAATTGATGAGCTTCACGTGGCAATTACTTGGTGGAATTTCATTGCCTATGGAATGCAGGTCAGATTAGATGATTCTTCTAGCATTAAAATTTATGAACCTATAAATTTCTGTTTCTCACTTGTTCTCATAATGCTTCCTAACATTTCCAACGAGTAACAGCCCTCTCATCAATCACATACCCAAAGCTTAGGTAAATTATCCTGCATGACCTTCAATACTTTTCTGTCATTTTAAGTTCGGTCTTCCAGGTGTTGTGTCCCTAAAGCTCTAAGTAGGTTAGGAATTATGAGTGCCTAGGGATGCCAGGATGAGCATTTGATGTACTGTTTTAGTATGAAAAATCAGGTGGCTTGTCCTAGCCATAGGTTGCTTGCCTTGTAAAATCGTTTTTAACTAACTAGCTTACAGGAGTTAAGATATTTGTAACTCACAGGGAACTTTTTTTTTGGGTGTGTGTGTGGATACATTATGTTGATAGAAACTGATATTGATGTGTTTAGGAATTTATTGTGGTTGTTTTTAACCAAGCCCCTCTCTGTAGACTCAGTTGTAAGCTCTCTCCTGCTACCCAGGGTTTCTCTGACCGTGTATTTGGATTCAAGACTCAGTTCTGATGCAGCACAGCTGCATAACCTCTGCAGAGACAGCTCAGAAAAAGATGTGAGAAAGTCTGTATGGAGATAAGAAAGACAAAATTACTGGCAGAAGTAGGATTGTTGAGATAAGATCAGAAGTAACTGGCATACTCAAGAGGAAAAACATCAGTGTGGAAAGGTATGAAAAAGTAAAGGAAAAACTTTAGGATGCTGATCATGCCAGTTGGGGCTGCTAGTTGTGAAGCATCAGCTCACCAGGTGAAAACGCTCAGTGCCATCAGGAGCAGGTGGACATGGATACCCCTGTGACGAGGAAGACCTGCTCTGTGGAGCTGCAGAGGCCAGCCCCGCCCCTCTCTGCTGGGTCAGCCAAAGCACTCGGAGTACTTCATTAGGGGTGGGCAGAACATCTGTGCTTACCTGGTTAAATACTGCCTACCTGCTTCTCTTTGTTTGTCATTGAATAATTGCTCTATGCTTTGAAGGTTTTTTTTTTTTCCATCTAGCTTGCATAATCCCTTGTACCACAGTAACAGGATGCTGGAACAAATGAACTCAGGAGAGGATCAGTAATAAGTTCCTTAAATATCAAGTTCAAAACCCCCAAGTATTTTGTAAAATTTACATTTCTTTTAAAGTTAATTAGCATTTTTTAAGTCTTCGTTCTAATTTTCCCTTTTGTCATGATCTTAATAATGTTCCTTTCCCTGCTTTCTGCTGCTTCTATTGTGTGTGTTGTATCACTCAGTAATTTGAAACTGTTTATAATTATTCATCTTTTTACTTCAGGAATTCCTGCAATCTCCTGTAGCGAAAGCCTTAAGTTAGAAGAAGGATTAACATGCAGATTTGCAACATCCTGATGCAGCATTAGCTGAAATCTTCAGAAAAACCTTTGCATTGTCACTGGAAGAGGTGTTTGGACTACAAGGCTAGATCCTGGCGGGTGACAGACATGTCTCTAAGTTTGTAGGAAGCACAACTCCGAGTTAAAGTTGCCATGATTAAGCAGCTGAAGATTTCTCAGAAGGGAGGAGGCGGAGTATCTGCAAGTGAAAGAAAACTATCAGAAGTCAGGTGTGTGCCCTTTGCAGCCTCCACGACAGTTGCAAGTGCTCCTAAAGACCCCTTTATTATGGGCTAGAGGAAATTAAAGCTCTATCACTAAGCGTGCCTGTGTGACAGGGCTGAAGGAGGGAGCTTTTGGGTTCAATCTGAGTGGCACTCGGACACATAGCACTTGGAGAGACCAAGTTACAGCTGCCATTAGGTGTAACAGTCTGTAACTGGTCGCTCGGCAGGACGGGCAACCTCGGCATCAGAACTGGCTTATCAAAAGTAACTTTCTAAGGAGTGATCTGTTTAGAAATTTTGAAGGGTGGAAACACACTGAGGGAAACAAAGAAACATAAGAGGAAGATCCTGAAATAGGCCTGTAAGTCAGAAAACTCTTTTCTTCCAAATTTGTGGGAGAGGAGATTGGAAAACACCTTCAGGGCATGTTTAATAAATGTTAGGATAAAACAGCTTTGTTAAATGAAAATTGTATGGTGACTGAGGGGTGAGGGCTGTTATAATCCTTTATAAAGACAGACCTTCACAACCATCAGTATAAAGACGTGGAAAGCAAAGGGAGCCAAGTTTTTCTCATGGGAGGAAAATTGAAGCCAGAGAAATAAGACATATTTGTGTGGGCACATGGGTTATTAGTTTTTGATTAAATTTCATTGTTGAATCAGTAGCTCTATTGTTTGCTAATGAAGGATCATTTTTAGCAAAGACTTTTATTATTATGTATGTTTATTACTGCTGCATTTTTGCTAATACTGTGTACTAAGAAGTTGTGAAAGGATTTTAAATCTTGTTACTTTAGAAGTATTGGGTTCTCTGTATTTGTTTTAATGTTCAAGTTTTTTAAAATTTCTTCCTCTAAGCACAAGTGCTAAGAACTTGCCTCCCTCAAAATCTTATTTAATTGCTTTAGCCAAAGACTTTAGGAACTTTAGAAAAAGCAAAAACATCAGTGAGCCAAATAAAAATGGCACAGCTGACAACAGTGATTATCTTCTTAAACCATGTACAATGAAAGATCTCACTGTACGTTTGAAGAGCAAAATACCCAGAAGGAGTTAGGCTTTAAATAAGTGAAACAACCAAATGGTTGAAGAAAGGAAGATATTTTCACAGTGTCTCAGCTGTAGATTCCTGACAGAGTCCTCCAGGGGGACTTTATCAAATAAAACACAGAAATCAGTTGTTTTGCAGTTTGGAGGAAGAGAGTTTGCAGAAGATATCAGTTGAGACAGAAACCAAATATCTCTCACTCTGATAAACTTTGCTTTCTCGACAAGACTAAATCTCTTTCTGAATGTAGTAAGTAGGAATACATTTGTCATCTCTTCCAGAGTAAGAATGGGATTCTTAGGTTATTGAAGCTAAGGGGAAGATGGTTGCAAGATTTTTAAAAATTGGCAAATTTCTGTGGGTGTTCTGAATGTCTTACATCAGCCACACCTCTCACCGGTGTATTCACTTACTCTTCTGATGTCTGAGACAAGGCAAGAAATCCTATGTAAGAATCTAGTAGTCCAGGTCATAACCCAAACAGAAAGTGAGATGAAAAAAAAAAGATTAAAAACATTAGTCTTTTTTTTCTTTTTCCAAGAAGACAAAAAGAATTTAAGGTTTTCCACCTTAACAGTTCAATCTATACTTCAACTACAACATTCTTTTACTTGGAAAGCAAAAGGACCATTAACAGGTTTTGAGGATCTCTTTCTTTGAACCAGTCAAATGAAAATACTGTCCTTTATGGGAGGCTGACATGATATTTGCCTGATGAGCTAAAATGTTTCATTTAATTTTGTTCCTCAGAGAACTCTTGTCCCAAAAGATTCTCTTTTATTTTTTTTACTTTTGTTTTTTATTTTTTTGACTTGATATCTATTCTTTTACTAGTTGGTAAAAATAGAACAGATAAATCAGTGTTGCTGGAAAATAAAAAGAAAAGGAAAAGTATAGGTAATTAGACTTGTATACATATAGAAACTAATTTTGCAGAAGAAATAAATCTCTGTTACTTTGGAACATGATAATTTTAACACATTTTTCATCTACTTTCTACAGAATTACAGGGTTTTTTGACAGGTACAAAAAAAAAGCCTTCAGGAGAACCTTCTAAATGTGTTTTCAGATTTTTTTTTCACATACAATGTTGCTGCTTCTTACAAATCTGTATTCACCATCATCTGTCTAACACATGATAATGAATCCCTCTTCCTTCATATACCTATGAAAGTAGGACCTTTTCCTGTGCTATACTACTTCGGTAAGTGACATTGTGTAACATTCTTATTCATTGCCTTTTTCTACATGTGCTTTTAAAGCAGAATTAAAAAATAGCAATAATAGAATTACTATCTACGTCAAAGATGAACTGTGGAAATAAATCTTTGTGAATAAAATCTGGCAACTTTTAGTTACTTCTGACTTTATAATAATTTCTACTACTATCTCTCCTAAATTTTTCTGTTTGTTTGATTTGGATTTCGCTTCTCCTTTAACAATATCCTCATGACAGAGAACTCCTCGTGGGTCAAATCCCGTTTTCAGAGCTGAATGGTGGGATATTCAACTGACTAAAGCAAGTGCAATTTGAAAGCATTGTTCATTGGTCTTTACCAGAGCTTGACTTCACATTTTACTTGTAGACCGCATTGTTGCTTCAGGGCCAAAAAACAATCTGTGCCAGGAGTGAAAACTATATTTTTTCCATCTATTCTTCATTCTGCTAAAAATTACTGGTCTTTCAGTTATAAACAAAGGGTGATTTATCATTGAGTCTAAAAGGAATGGAATTAGCCCATCGTGAATTCAAGGTAATCTGTTTTTCCATTACTAGCTTTAGTTCAACAGCTAATGAAGGCAGAAGCCAGTACATTAGAGAATTATTGTAAGGTGACATTTTAATGAGAACATAACTTTTGGGGAACTGAAGAAGGATATGCAGCCACAAAACCCACCAACACATTGAAGGCTGGCCTGACTTTCTTTCATCTGAGGCAAGTAATGTCAGAATGGTTTTACTTAAATGTGTCTCAGACTGGCTGTACTTGCTCTGCATAAAGAGCAGGGCAGCCCAATTCATTAAACAGAAAGAAAGGGATGCCTCAGTTCAGGCCAGGCATGGCTGCTACACAGCATTTCCAGTCTTGAGTAAAACGTTCTGTACTTGAGGCTGGACCTCAAGTATGATGTTTCTTATGACCAGTTTGCTATAAATGATTCATTAAGAACGTCTCAGAGCTATACCCTTGAGTGAAAAACAATAAACAATCGTTTTATTCATGCATCCAGATTCAAATGTATGTAGGTACATGTCTTTCCTACTTAGGTTTATGCACATAGCTCACTTCTATGTCCTTAATCCACTTGCTCTATTTTATTTATTCTGTAGTTGAATTTCCCTTCAGTTTGTGACATTAAATACCACACTGCTTAAATAAAATGTCTGTATTTCTTTGTTACCATCCATTGATTCACCAGTGTCCTTCTTCGTATTGGGTGCTTTTGAAAGTATTCTATAATTCATACTTTTTCTTTCTACAGTTACCTTTTGCTGCCAAAGCCTGCCACATTTCTGTAATTAATCTCTATTATGAAAGCACATGCATATGTCTCTGTGAATAGAAGAACAGAAAAGAGGGCTCAAAAAGAGCAGCTTTTGTTCCTCCAGAGCAGTGTAAAACAGATTGTGGGGCTGTACCCATGGAGAAGGTGTACCTGTGTCCCTTGGGTGCTGGGGGATATCGCTGTGAATCTAGGGGGACTCTGCTGTCTGCTGTCCAGTTTCTCCAGCCGGCAGTGGCCTTGGTCAGCAGTGCCCTGCTGGAGCTGGAAGGCATCACCATGTCCTTTCCAAATCAAGGGCAGAAGTATCCAAGCTCAAGAGCTAAAAAGTTCCAAAGGGCTAAGTTCCAAATATTGGTCAGAGCCTTAACCTTGCTGTATTTATATAGGTGAGGCTTACTGGCTAGTGAAATCTGGAAACCCACCCAGGCTGGCACTGGAACCCCTTCATGTTCTTCCCCATGCCCAACTCTGACACAGCCAGCCTTGGTGCGGACATGAGAGTGGAGCTGCAAGCACAAATCTCAAATGGAATAGTTATGCTTAAGTGGTGATGGGCTTGAGACCCAGCTCAGTGACCCTGCATGTGAGGGGGAGATTTCCACTGAGTTTAGTGAAAAACATGTGGCTTTGAAGGATGTTTTCAATAGTTGTAGTGTTTTAACAGCCATAATTAGGCCAGGATCTCTGTGACAAATTGGACCTAAATGAGCAAGAACATTTAAAAATGTCTGAATGAAAGCTAGAAACAAACAAAAAGAGTAACCTTCAGTGATGAAAATTAATTTTAGAAAGACTTGTTGACTCAAACGTATCTTATTTTAAATGGCAGTGTTAATCTTAAGGTTTACAATTATAAGAAAGAAGAACAAGTGCAAATGTCTTTGTGAACATTATATTCAAATGTGAGTAATTGAAGAAATGAGAACATTCTGTCCCTCAGAGGAACTGCGTGAGCTTTGTAATATTTGCTCAGATTTAGATAACATAGCAAACTGAATGCAGCTCACATTGCAGTCAGTGAGAAGCATTATTTTCAAAATCAAAAGGGCGATTATGAATGAAGAAAAGAGTAAAATTACACAGTGCCATTTTATTGTACTAGCAAAATAGAATCAATGAAGCAAAGTCAGAATTTAAGATATCTGGATAGCTGTTATTTAGGTTGGCTGGTTATTTCTAAGGGTGGCTGACAGACATGGAATCCCATAAATGCTCTTGAAATGCTGAGGATGAGAAAGCTTGTGCAGTTCTACAGCTGTTGGGGCAAAAGAAACAATTTCCATTTGAATCTTAATTAATAATATGCCAGTATAACTGGAAAAATATGTGTGTAGTTTTGAAATTCTTGTTACTTTTTGGAGAGTGTTGGGACTCAGCCATGAGATCCTTTACATGAAATGTCACACTCTGTAAGAAGCTACAGAACAAAATAAGTTGGGACTGTGAAAGCCAGTCTTTGACATAGATAAACTAAGGAAAATCAAATCAGGAAAGCCAAACTGACAGAGCTGACTGTGTGGGATCCCCCCAAGAAGTTTTGTCAAGGAGGCTACTGTCACTGTAATGAAAGGGTTTAAAAATGCAGCTAATATTTGGAACAAAGGAAAGAAATGAGTGTGTAGTTTTTTTAGTTATTGTAGATTTCTCAGCTAAGGTTAAAGAAGGTGGTTGTGAGTGTAAAACCTACAGCAGCCTGACTTTATAGTCTCTGAGTGAAATAAAGATCAGGCTCCAACAGAAGTTTATAGCTGCACTCAAAATACACAAATTTCTACATATGCAAATAAGTGGAAATGTGGAAAAATAGAATTAATATGGATGTGGAAAAATAGAATTAATAAATGACTGTTCAAAGCTCAGGCTGAATTCTATTTGGCCGTTAATGAAAATGAGTGATGTTTTGCAAAGACATGGTGATTTTTGGCTTAAATAAATTGAAAAATAGTATCTGAAGCAGCACTTCTCCTTGGTGTGTCTCATCATTCAGTTTTCAAGAAAAATTTAAGAAGCTTGAAGTGTCTTTCGACTTTCCTCTTTCCTGAGCAACATATTTCAGGAGCTACCTACTATAAGGAATTATGAATAAAGTTCTTCATGGATTGCAGTGAAGCACTTGCTACAATAAAACTGAAAAACTTCTTGACCAAGGAGCATTCAAGAATAATCAGAAAAATGAGGCAAGGAACAGCAACCAGCTCTATTACCCTTTTCACTTCTATCTGCATGTCCCTTACACTAACATGGCTAGTGATAATTCTGAATACTTCATATAGCAGCTGTGTTGGGATACCCATGCAGACTAGAGATGAAGAAGTAGCCTTGAACTGCTACTGTTCAGCCCATGGGAGACTGAGGAAGTCAAGGCCCAAGGGATGACTGTCCTGAACAGAGGAGATGCTTTGTGGTTGTCTGACAGTCGTTTCAACAAGGGTCAAAAATTTCAAAGTTGAAAATTCAAAGCTAAAAAAGAAATGCTGTAAGGAAGGTTTCTCTACTTTCAGCTTTGTCCTATTTCCAGCTGCTATTACTGTATTTTTACTCCATCTCTGCATGCTTCAGGCATCTATCTAATGCTGGGAGGGGCTGTTTTAAGACAAGCCCCTATATCTCTTTCTCAGAAAGTTTCATGTGCTGATTTATGCACTTTGCTCTGTTCTCATTATCCAAAGGGAAAGCTAACTGAGCTCAAACTACATTTGTTCCTCATGAAAAAGGAGAAAATGAAGATTTTAAAAGAGAAGATGTTGTTGCTACTTACATAATAGCTGCCATCTTGGGCTACAGCAACTCTGCAAAATTTTCCCAAACAAAATGTAATGTCATTTCATATCAGTACTTACATCTCTTTGTGGCTTTAGGGGAGATATAAAAAATCTTTGACTATTTGCTTCATTCTCAGCCTTTCAGCTGATGCATAGCACTGTAAAACTATCTGACAAGACAAGTTATCGTGTCACTCAGTTTATGGCAAGGATATGATAACTTTATACCTGTGCAGAATTACATTTCTTACCTGAATACAAAGATGAAAAGGTGGCAGGAGGTGATGAAACCTATGATATCAATAAAATCCAACTGACATAATCACTCCATGCAAGAAAGTCTTCTGAAGCAAAGCTCTGTGGCAGAACCTGTATCTCTATTAGTAAGTGGTGCAACCCAAGGGGAATGGATCTGAAAAGACAAGGAGCTGAAGCTGTGGGCCAAGTGTCTGTCTTCATTTCAAGAGGCCTTTCCTGGCCTAGCTCTAACCTTCTTGCTTGGATTGAGCACCCAGGAGTGGCTGGTGTGTCTTAGATGTTTTCCTGCAAGACATCTGCCAGTTTAGCTCCACTGAGAGTGGCACAGTTTACACAAAGTGACTGGACTTGTCTTCATTATGTCACTCGAGGTACTGCAGGTGGGGACAGCTGGGAGACTTTCAAAACTGCATACCTGCCACACACTAAAATTCTGCTATTGATGCAGCCCACATAGAGTGATATTAAAAAAGTTTTGCAATTCTATTGATTGTAGTCACTGGCCACAGGTGAACTTTTAATTGTGTGTGTTTTCTCTGTTGATGAGTGGTTTGCTTTTGTCTTCTTCCTCCCTTCACCCCTCCTNAAGATAATTCTGTGAGATGAATTACCATGTTATGAACAGGGAATTATTCTTCAGGCAAGAGATGTATTACTGTTTGCATATTTCCAATGGAATGAGATTTGTTTCACTGCATCTATTGATGATTGAGTGGTTTGGTTCAGAGAATCTCTTCATGCAAAAATGATTTCCAATGAACTATGAGATGAGACTGGCTAAGGAATAAGTGCCTATATTTTCTACTTCGTCTTCTTCCTTTATAGTTTAGAAAAAAGAGGATGGTGTATCAGAGCTTACAATTGCATACATGTCTTATCTTTATTGGACCAACCTTCTGGCATATTTTTATAAAATCAGAAATGAATCTAAGATACATTTCAAATTGAAAGAGTCAGTGTTTGTTATGCTGCTGCTGCCCATTCAGATATTTTTGGCCATCTGAATCATATAAACATAGATAGTCTAGAAGGATCCAGACTGAAATTGCCATCATAGAGGCAACAGATGGCTATGGGAACACTGAGTAAACCCCGATTCATTGCTGATTGCAAAATGGAAACCTGTCAACAACAACAGACTCTGATCATCTCTCCAAGTTTGAATACCAATTGGAGGCTGATTTCAACCTGGATGGGTTAATTTGAACAGGTGATACGCCCCTCAGTATGAGTCTGCACAAAATTAGTAACTCTTCAAGGTGAAAGATCCGAATAATACATACTTTAAAGATTTGGGATGTTAAAGTGATGTTACCTTACTGAGCCTGCAAAACTCTTACGTATTTGTTTGCAAGTCCGGGTCTGGAGGCACTGACACTGGCTGCCTTTAAGTTTCTTCTAGAGGAAGTTTTATCACAAATCATTCTACTGTTGCCTGCTGCAGCTGGATTGTTCCTGACAAATGTTTCTTCTGCAAAGCCTGGACCAGGATTTGGAGGTGAGTGAGTGTGTGTTGCTGCACAACAAAGCCTGGGGAGCAGAGAGGTTTGGGACTCTTTCTGCTCCCTCTGGGCTGTGTTGCTCTACACAAAGGTTTGTATTCTGTATGGTCACACAGTTAAATTAATTGAAAAACTGCCTACTTGTTGAAAATCAAAATACTTAAAAATTTTGTAATCTCCACCACCTACATATATAATTATGAATTTAAATACACACTTGCATACATGAATATGCCCCAGGTCGTTTGTAATTGCTGACAAAAACCATCTGATTTTAAAAAATCGTTTGGAATCCACCTCCAAAATGTCAGCTATTTGCTCTCCCCATCATAAAGGCTATTGGCTGAATTGGCTCAATGAAACAGTCTCAAAAATTAAGCAGAATATATTTTAAGCATGGATTGAGCAATACAGTCAGCCTTAAGGTGGTCTTCTCAGGTCATGGATGAGGCAATGTGAGCAAATAAGGAGCTGAAAGTTCATAGAATTTAGATCTTGAAGTTAGGAAAGAAGTCATGATATGATAGTAAAATGCAGCTTTTGACTCAAGCTCTTCTGAAACAAAATATATGCATATGTTGTTTGAAAATGGAGTTACTATGGTAATTTGTTATTTACCAGAGAGGAGTAATTGAACAATTTTTTTTCCTAACTGGTTTATGAACAAGTCACACCTGTTCCTGAGTGGGTTTAAATTACTCACCCTTCTTTTCTATGCCAAACTTTTCATGTTCAATTGCTTTGCTGTTTCAGATTCTGTACACTCCTTCCACTGATGCCTGATGCCACTTCTCATTTTCAGAACTCATTTTTTTTCTAGCTGAAATCTCAAAGGATAAAAAATATTTCTTAAAATTTAGAACCTTTGTGTATAAAATAACAAAACTTATGCATCGATCATGTCTTCATATGTATATAAAATGTATATATCTAAGTATATGTATACACATCTGTATTTCACTGAAACTCAGGTAAGCACCCCTCTCTATAAGATTGCAGAGATTTAACATTCATCAGTTTCATCCTTGCTCATGCTGAAAGAATTCCCTGAACAGATGAAGAATTGGATCCACGGAAGAGAGTGTATAAAAATAAATTGTTTCCAAAATTAATTGATTTTCAACTTTGCACAGTGTGGCATGCACTAAGCCAGCTACAGAAAAACACTGAGAGGTAAATGTTGTACCCACTGAATTACAGCAGCTGGGAAGCTTCCTCTGCCCTTTAGTTCATATGGAAATTTCAGGTGGGGTGTTGTTTTTTTTTCATGGGGTGGGATGTGGGTTGTTAAGTTCACACACAAAAATAAGTTACAAAAATCAGCTTCCTTTGTAAAACATCTCTCAGTAGGTTATGAGTCCATTAGTATCCCTTGACAAACCCTTGCCAGAAGAGAGGAATGAGATCAGCAAATCATGGGCATATTATGATTTGATCCTACCACATACTCAATTAGATCAAAGCTTACCAGCTCCAAATGCCCATTTTTAATTTTATAGTAATGCCTCAGGCCAAAGAAATGGGTGCCATGGCAGACATGTTCTGTGATGATAACTGAGACATTTAAGACTCAAAATATTCCTGATTTTTAGGGCTATAATGTCAGCTTTAAGAATTTGTAATTAACACCTTCTGCGTGCATTAAATATGCTCCTTTCAGCCAACAAAGATTTTTTTTTTTTTGCTCTTGAATACTCTGAAAAGAATTTTGCTTCAGGTCTTTTATCACTATCAAGAAATAATAGCAACCACCACATTAAAAAGAAATTACCCGACAAAATGAAAGATTTGCTTGGCTGAGAACATGAGAGAATGCGTACAGTTGTGAGGTAGATCTTACTATTAATTATATTGCTGCATTCTTCAGAGGAGGAAACAAGATGTTTTTGTCAAGATGCTGGGGAATTGTAGGGGCTATGGCGAGGTTATGGTGAAGGGTAGACAAATGCAGGACTGTCTCCAGAGAGACTATGAGCAACTTCAGTCCTATGCATTTAAATGGCAGGTGCATTCAAGGCGGATGCTTAACTTGCATGCACAGCAATTGGTTCTTCTGACTGGCATTGTCGTGGATCTCTCATGAATCCATGGGTGGCTGAGGCGTGGTTCCCCTCCCAGCCTGCCAGTCTGTGCTGCAGAGCACCCCACGGACTGTTGGTGGGTTACCCTGAAGCTCCTCTTTCAGGCAAGGTGTGCCAGGAACCAGCTTTGCTAGAACAATCCTGTTTTTTATGAGTGTATTAGAGAAATGTCTAAACATATCCATTGCTTAATTGTATACCAAACTGCTCCGGTACACAGGGCACCTCATTGCCGAAGGGCTGTCAGCCTCCGGAGGACATACCAGCTTCTCCAAGGAAAGGCAATATCCTCTGTAAACCATAAGAAGGATTCACTGATTCCCAAGAAAAAAATACCATTTCCTTCTTGTTTGTCCCCACCTCCACTTCCCCAGCTTCCCCTGCTCTTTCTTTCACAGATGTTACTTTCTCTTTGGTCTGAATCCTCTTTTTACCTGCTTCTTTGCTTCTCGCCCCAAAACATGAGAGACCTACAGTGTCTCCTCATTCATGGTATTTAAATCTCTTTTTCTCTAAATCCTTTGGAGCACAAGGTATTTGAATCTCTTTTTCTCTAAATCCTTTGGAGCACAACCCTTCTCTTCCTGCTCTTCCTGCTCACATTACCATGGAAAATGGCTTTCTCAACCCCTCTTCTCTTATCTCTTCACGTTCCTGTTCTTCCTTCTCCCTATACCTCATCCCAGAAATGTCAGGTTTTATGTGCACTTTATGGGACTCCAAAGGAGTCTGACATGAGTAATCAAGTCCAAAATTTGAGGCTGCTCTTTGTACCATTCACACATTTCACTAATGATCTTCCCAAAATCCTCCTCCCTGCCCATAGCCAGGAAAGCTCCAGTAAATTTGCCAGGATGGCTTGGGGATAATTTGAGAGACCGGCTGTTAATTAGCGTGTTGGTAGAAACAAAAATCTGACAAAAAGCTTAACAATTCAGGACAAAACGTTATTGATTAATCGTGTCGATTACCTCGTATTACTTTGTGTGTACTCCTGAATTCTGCTGTGACAGTGCCTCTGCAAGTGTCTCAGGGGCATTACTGTGCTATGTATTAAAGGAAAATAAAGCCCCTGTTTGGGAGTCATGTTACAGTTTGCAGGATTCATATGGCTTCAGTGTGAATCCGTTGCACACTTCATTGCAAGACTGAGATTCTGCTGGCTTATCATCCTATTCCTGCATGATGTGCCAGCAGAGAGACCCGTGATATCTACCTCTGTGCAGGATCAGGTGGCATTCAGGCAGGCAGTTTGTTTGTAGCTCTGGAGAATATCCTGCTGTTGATAACAATATGATTTTGGTGACTAGACAGAAATAAAGAAAAATAAATAAATCTTTGTTTCCAGCCAGGGGCTGGAATTTGCAATTTGAGATGGATAAATTGGCATGGCTCTTCCTGGGCACAGAGTGTGGTCAACAGCAAGAGGACACGAGCAATGTTGAAGATTTGTTATGTTTCATGCAATGCTGGGTGCTCCACTTAGGCCCACGGAAGCACTTTCTTCATCAGTATCAGCTCTCTCCAAGCTTTAAAAGAAAGAGCCTCTTCAGTCTTCCTGCCTTTATTCTGTATTTTAAAACAGCTGTTCTCCTCAGATGCTTTTAGCTCCTTATAAAACACTTCTGAACTTTTTACCCCCCTAGGATGTGTGCTTTGAGTGCCTGTCTTGGGGCCAATATCTCTTTCCACCTCAAATGCCCTTAACAGTGGGATTTGGGGAAGGCTTTGTCTAATGGCAGCCTTCTGGAAGGGTTCAGAATCAGCCTGGGTCTTTCAGGTATTTTTCCCTCTGGGAACAGTTAATCTATTTATATCCTGAAAGGCTGGGCTTTGTACCTTTGTTTTTGATGTTGCTCTTCAAGCTGACAAATATGAATGCTGAAAAAAACCAAAATCTCGGAACCAGAAGAAATCCAAACCCCTCTGGCAAAGCAGATTCAAATACTCATGACTTTAATACCTGCAAGAGCTGTTGCCATCATATCCCTCACCTGTTGAATGCAGGCCCATGTCACTATCAGAAATATTCTTCCCCTGCTACTCTTTACAAACGGGCAGAATCATTATTAGGACTATATTTCTGGATTCAAGCCCTTGCTTCATTACCAACTTACTGTAAAAAAATGTGTAGGGCTGTTTCTTCAGAAGAGTTTTCTGAGTGTGGAGAAGTGGGTTTCATCCCACCTCCGTGTAGTGGTACACATTTGTTAACCCAAAGCCTGAATTCAGAAGCAACCCATATAGATATGTGGCTCTTTTGGAAAAGCATGTACTCTTTGTTCCTCTTCCATCCTGTTCCAAGCCCAAGAGAGCACTGACACAGTTACAACTTCAAAGTGAAGGCTCTCTTGTGTCACCTCTGCGTTGGACAAGTGGTGCAGGAGGACCTGAGCCCCTGCACAGCTGCCTGTGAGGGGAGCAGGGCTGGCAGCTTCTGAACGGGCCAGCGGTGGGGCCAAGCACAGCACTCCCACTTGCTGAGCTGGCGCTGGAGGCTGGTGAGGAAAGCTGGTGGCTCAGACAGCTGGTGACCTCTCTGCTCTCCACTGCTGGTTCCCCACCTGCTCTGCAGTGCCTTTGTTATCCAGCATGACTAATGCTGCAATTACATGCCGGGATTTATCTGCACTGCGAACTGACAGCTGACAATGTGAATTTCTATCTCTAAAATCCTCTTGTCCTGGCATTTTACAGGCAGTATACTGGAATTTGTTTTTTCTGTCTGGGTGCTTACCATGTACGCTTTGGTTAGTCTAAAATCGAAATGTTAGGCTCAGACAAAGACTACAAATTCCTCCTCGTTTTGTACAAATTTGCCAGATGTCAGTGTGAGTCCATCTTGGCCAATAATGCTTTTAACATTTACTTTGGTCCTAGATATACCAGCTTCCAGCAGAGACATAAAACAGCCTTGACCATTTCATTTGGCCTATATAACATTCAGCCTGCAGCTCCATTTCCATGCTGTCTTCAGAAGCCCTTTTTTAAACTGCTGCTTAGTGTTAATGGGCATTTATATATTGACTGTCTTTTATTGATGGAAGAAATCAGTATTTTTAAAAATGTATTATTAGTAAAAAAAAGTGAAACCTTATCTGGAGAAAAGCATGCATTTTATAGCAAGTTATTATATTGAGTCATTATGTAGCATACCTGGTGCTGTTAAAGGGCTTTCATTAGCACAGAAGTCACTTGCTTCTGATATGAATGGGAGTTTTACTATTGACTCCAGTGGAGTCAGGTTTTCAACTATAATTTTAAGGGTTTTATTACAGAAAGAGGTTTATTGAGTGATTTTACAGTCTTGAGGGAAGAAAATCTGTCCAGTTTCCTGCCTTATTTTTACACCTATGTCTCAGAAGAGAGATGCAGACAAAATCTATAAAAACCAAATTTCTTTTATAGACAATGGAAAGTGTACTGGGTTGAATTTATCTTGGTTGTGTTTGATCAGCTGTTCCTGTGACTCTGCATGCACTGCCTGTGCATAGTGAGCATGTGGCCAGCCTGCTGTAAATGAACTGCACCAGCAGAAAATGTAGAGGAGATTATTTTTCTTGAAATAGGACTATGTAATGTCATATTTAAACCCCCCCACGTTACTTTACAGGCAACACACAATCACAGCAAAGCAGCCGATTTCTTCCAGCTAATTTTTGACTAACCTGAACACAGGGGGAAAAAGCTTCAAGTCGTTCGGTTGATGTGTTGCTTGGATAAAAGGGACCATGAAAGGAAGAGGGAGTAAAATATTCAGTGTACTTGTCATGTGCTAAAGGAGGGAAGAGGGCAGATGGAGAAAAAAGTACAGAATGAACACAGCAGAAGAAAGGCATTCAGAAAAAGAACTAATGAAATATTAAATGCCCATAGTCAGTGAAACCTGTGCTGTGTAGGGCAGCATTATTATTATGCTAACTCTTGAACTAAGACACATCTGCAAAGAATTCACCTAAAGCCTAAGTATAATTCTTCTCTGTCAGTAGAGGACTTTTGAAATGACTGGTTTATGTCAGTCTTTGATGAAGCTGCATGAAATATAAAATATGCCTTACATGTGATAATACCTTGTGCCAAGTATCCTGTTGTCTTTTCCCCTTGACGCTGGGTTATGAGGTGTTCCATGATGACTAAGATATAACACAGGCTAAATAAATACGTGAGATCACTAATTTTTCCCCTGGATATGGATTTAAGTGGTGCAGAATAACTTTCTGGATCTTTCAATTCCTTCCTAGCAGTTTTTGCTGTAGGTGCTGACACAATATAGTTATTGTTGGACTCCTGTATTCAATATGACTCCTTGGATGAAAAATAATTTTCTAGCTTTATATTTTTGACAGATTTATAATAGATGCTTACATGAATTGCCTTATTTTCCTACGCAGTCAATTAATGATTTTTGGGTATAATCTATATTTCCAACTCTGGGATACAGACCCTGCTGGAATGGGGTACTATAACAACTGAAAGATGAACAGAAAAAAAGGGTTCTAAGCAGAGAAGGATATTTTTTTCCTTTTGAGATTGCAGGATCTATATAAATATGAGGAATTATATTAGGTTTTTATAATGATTTCTTTTTTTTCACTTGTGGGGGAAAATTTCCAAAGTCATAGACCAGTGCATCCAGGACAACTGATCTTAGCAAGGAAGAACTGAAGACTTCTATCGTGGTTCCAGGACATTCACTACTTGTGCAAGTTGGCAGCAGGTGCCAGTCCCCAGGATGTGCTGGGAGGTGTGTGTGTGCATGAGAGGCCACAGAAAATATGCCAGAGAAGCACAGCTGAGCAGGGAACCAAAGGGGCTGATGGACACAGCTTTCCCACATTGCCCAGAGAGAACTGCGAGTTTCAGCGTTTTATTTTGTCCCTTGCTCTGCAGCAGTGCAGGTGCTCAGGTAACCCCTGCCTGCTGTGAAGGCAGAGTTCATGGACTGCAGCCCAGATGTCATCTCCCAAGGAACAAATGTTTTGGAAAATGCGTGACTCTGTAAGCATGGTATTGTGAGATTTACCCTGCCAGATGATCCCACTTGAATGCCAGCTGGAATAGCTCCTCTTGAACATAAGACAGAGGCCAGAGCCTTGCAGTAGGCATTTAATTTTGCTTGGCTTCCTTCAGGATGGGAGAAGCCTTCTTTTTTATAAATTCCTCAGTAGGCCAATCTGAAATGATTTTCTTCTTGAGAAATTGCTCTGAGGACATTGTTTATAAGCTGCTGACCTTTAAATGGCCTTCTTGTTCCATTACCGTGGTTCTTGGGTATTTAAACCTCCAGGTCACTTTCACTTTTAATTGTGCTTTATTATTCTCCATTGTTGCAGAATGTTTCAGCCAATTTAACCAGAAGGGAGTCTTATACTCTTCCCTTAATGGATTGAATTTGGGTCATAAGAAAATGACCAATTATCCTTGCGTATTTTATTAATCTTAGTCTTGTCTCATTTATTTTTAAGTTTCGGTGGACCTCCTTTGAAGGCAGCTGTAAGCAGAGTTTATTGCAGGTTAGCAGGAGAGAGTGTTCTCTACTGCTGGGGGTGAAAGTGAGATGAGGAAGGAGTAAGAGATGGGGAGAGTTTAATGCTGGTAGGATTTTGACATAATTGCATGGTTCATATATTTGATTCAGAGTCAAGTGAAAATTAATAAAGCAGTGATTTTATCTGACATTTAATCCTGACTGTACATAGAAGCTTGTGGAGCGAAGCATAAGCCTACATTCCTTTCCTTCCAAGATTTACTAATTAGACTTTATTGGTAAAGTACTAAAGCTTATAGATGAAATCTTACATCTTCCAATTAACAAAAGTGATTATGAAACACATAAGACACACGATGGTAACTACAAATGCTGTTGCTGTAATACTCCGGCAGAACTGTAAGATGCCAATCAGTTTACTAGCTGTGAGCTTTCAACATGAGAAGTGGTTGGGTTTTATTTTTGATTATAATTCTTCTCATTTTCTCCCACTCCATCCTAATTCTGCCTTTCTCTTCTTACAATATTTTTACTCAGTTTCTTCTCCCACTCTGTCCTTACTTTATGTCCTTCTAGTACATTGTTCCCCATGTTAATTTTAAATATTATTTTGTAATTTGCAGGATAGTTCCTGTTTCAAGCAATATGAAAACCGTACAAAGGGATTTGGCAGTAGGGGCAAAATTACATGCCTGAAATTTCCCAAAGTTCAGAGCTTCTATCTAAAACCATCTACCTAGATGTCACTGAACTCTGGGGATACCCGAGCCATCTTTTGGAAGTTCCCTTTTACAACAAAACTTTCTCCAGTCTGAGTGGTTTATGGTTCATCAATGCCTTAACTCAATGACAGCCCAGAAAAAAAGAATCCTTTTGCCTGCAAGCTCTGAGGTCCTGAAGTGAATTGGCATTCCTCAAAAACATACAATACAGAATGCAAAGACTTGATTCCTCACCAAATGCAGCTGTGGTTACTTCCCTTTAATACACAGTTAAAGACTCAGTGCTTAAGCATAGTGGATTAAATACCAGGAGGTGCCCATGAAGTAGGAGATGCTTCCTCAGCATCAGTAGTTTAACACTTTTATCTCCTGAGTCCTAGAGGAGTACCCAAGCCGACAGAGGCAAAGGATGAAGAGAAAAAATTGTGTTCCCAAAAGTGTTGGTGCATTGTGCCTGAGGACTTGAACATGGGAACTGGAGCCCCATCTTTTCTCCTTACTATTCCTTTTTTTTACGCTTCCTGAAGCGAAACTTCATGCAGTTCCTACTCATGCTCCCTTTCTGATGTCATTCCTGCGCGCAGTGAGGAGATGCCCCTGCAGGACGTGGTTCCTCCTCCTCCATGTCTGCCATCAACAGGTTTTGTTAGGGAAATTATCTTGGGGGAAGAAGAGGGAAGCAAAGGAAAGAAGTGACTCCAAGTGTGTGTGAGGGTGTGTGCACCTGGAACTTACTCTGATATAGCATCAGACCAAGGTTGCAGCAGGTACTGAGCTCTGGGCACTGGGTCCCACATTTGTGCCTGAAACAATCTTCCAGATCTGGAATGTAGGCAGAGGAAGGCCCATGTCATTAATTAACACTCCCAGCTCTTTTATGCCATTGCTTTGTGCTGCTGACCAATTCCCACATAAAGAAATGGTGACATAGTAGTTTTGATGTCTGGTGGCAGTCTAAAAAAATTGCCAAAGTGAGTTTTGTTTGCAGAAATAATATTTTTTATCAAGTCAGCTAGCAGGGTTGGAAAAATGTGGCATGCTTTTGTGTGCACAAGCATCCCTGGAAAAAGAGTAGCAAATTGCAAAGCTCTGTTTATGGTGAGGACCTTGCAGAACCTACCTGCAACACAGTCTAGTCCAACTGATGAAGTTACTGAATCATGTAAGTGGCAGTGGGATTCACCTCACCTAATGGCAAACATCTGTTGTACTTGTTGATGTCTGCAATAACTCTCTGTAAATGTCCTATAGAACTGATGGAAAACTGCTTCTAGCAATTAGATTTAAATTAATTGCTCTGTAGAGCTTTCTAGTCCCTTCATGATTTATGAAGAGAATGTAGACAACTAGATCCCATTAGATCATACTCTTAGTTGCCTACTTTTGATCCAACAATTCTCTTCCAATGTGTTTCAGTTGCAGGAGGATCATGTGGTGGTTGGCAAGCTGAACTTTCGGTGTTTAGGCCAGATGACATATTTTGCCAGGAGACAGACAAGGATTGAGGGGCTTGAGTCTAATCCCGAAATGCTATATGTCTCCTACTCTCACTAAGGGGAGTTAAAGAACACTCATTCCGTTCAGGAAGTGCTTGTTAACAGCAAATTCATGCTCCACGGGAAGCCCTTGTGAACAATTTATATATTCTAATTTGATCATATGGTATCTCATGCTGGAAATATGTTGATGCTTTACATTCATACACTTCGAAGAGACCAGTAGTAGCAAAAGAATTACTTGACCACTGTCTGTTGAGGGATATTTAAGCTGAACAGGAACATGACTGAGTGCCAATATTAGGATCACAGAAGTTGCCAGACTCAATCCAAACAGTGGGTGTGATGATTTGTACTAAAGAAGATGGGAAACCATTGCAGGCAATTACATACTATATAAACTTGTCTAGAGTGGTAGTTTCTGTCTAATCACAGGAATTTTGCTAATTGATGCCCTGAAACATGAGGATTCACAACTAAGGTAATGTTTATTTTGTATTTGATATAGCTGTGTAGGTTCTTATACTCTCTTGCAAACATTGGATAATTTTTGGTCCTCGTAAGTGTTTGGTGTCATTGATTACATCTGTTCTGGTAAATAAAACAGATGCATACCCATTGTTTGCCTGAAGGTAAGGAATGTGGCACATCCCACATTGCTGGAAGGCCAGGAAATGATCTCCATCCCCGGACTGGGGATGGCACCAACTGGGTTGTATTCACACTGCCACTCTGCAGTGAAGTGTATCTACCATGAGGTGTCGTGGCCCAAATGGTGGTCCTAGGACATAAAAATAATTTCTTCTGTGGTTTCCTTTTTCCTTTATTTGTTAAAAATTTTTTGGTACTCAAAATATCCAAAATAATGTCAACGAGATGTCAGTGAGAGTGGCATTTTCACAACATGAAACTGAGGACTCATATCTCATGGCCCAGAGTGCATCTGGGAATAGCTGATCCTTTGAGGATGTAATTGGAAGACAGAAACAGACAAACTGGTGTACTGTTGTCCATGCAAGAACAGTTGCCCAAAGGGAACTTCTCCCAAATATGACTTTACAAGAAAGCGAACAGACCTGCTGAGAAAGACATAATGTTTAAGCAGAGGAAATGCCTGAATATCCAGTGTATGAGCAAAATCCCTGCTCCTCTTTTTGCTCAGTGGTGTGGAGATTCTCATAGGCAACTTGCAGCAGTGAATTCCAAAGTCAATTAGGTTGCACTAAAGCCCACGAATCCTTGTGGCAGCTGGATACCTGTTCATTTCACTGAACGTTCTTTGCCTTTTGTGCAATGAGAGGAGATGAAGCAAATGCATGCATCTGGTATTCCTCATACCACTTGTTGGTCATAGACCTTTGCCACTTCCCCTTTTAATGCAAAACAGCTGTTAGAATTTTAGGCTGCAAAACAATTTGGGAAGAAAGTATCTCTCTGTTTTGTACACAGAGGTGTCCAACAAAGAGAAGTATCTGACTTCTAGGCATTATGGAAATCATGAATGGTGGTTTATTTTTATTTAGTGCCTTTCCATATGTAGTGGTTTGGCCCTGGCTGGATGCCAGACACCCACCAAAGACTATCACTCCTCTCCACAAGTGGACAGGAGAGCGAAAATATAATGAAGGATTAATGAATTTGGATAAGGACTGGGAGAGATCACTCACCAAATACTGTCACTTGAATTGGGGAAGTTAAGTGAATTTATTACTAATCAAAATCAGAGCAGCATAATGAAAAATAAAATAAAAACACCTTTCCCCAGCTCCTCCTTCCCAGCTTTACCTCCGCCCCCCCACTGGTGCAGAGGTAGTGGGGGTTACAATCAGTTCATCACACATTGTTCCTGCTTCTGCATGGGGTTCCTCCCATGGGAGATAATTCTCCATGAACTTCTCCCATGAGTCCATCCCACGGGCAACAGTTCTCCACGAACTGCTGCAGTGTGGGTCCCTCTCATGGGGTGCAGTCCGTCAGGCACAGCCTGCTCTAGCATGGGTCCCCCACATGGTCACAAGTCCTACCAGGAAACCTCCTCCAGCATGGGCTCCTCTCTCCATGGGTCTCCAGGTCCCTGCCAGGAGCCTGCTCCAGCACAGGCTTCCCATGGGTTCACAGCCTCCTCTCAGGCATCCACCTGTTCTGGCATGGGCTCCTCCACAGGCTGCAGGTGAATCCTGCATCCCTATGGTCCTCCATGAGCTGCAGGGGCACAGCTGCCTCACCATGGTCTGCACCACAGGCTGCAGGGGAATCTCAGCTCTGGTGCCTGGAGCACCCCCTGCCCATTCTTCTCCATTGACCTTGGTGTCTGCAGAGTTATTCCTCTCAC